>LTDK01000174.1:0-371515 GCA_001642415.1 Nematocida ironsii
GGATACTCTTCATCTGTATGTACCCTTTGTTCGTGAAATAAAAAAAAATAGAAACCTTCTCTTCCTTTCATATTCAATTAAGTTGTATATTTATAATCATAATTATAGAGAACATTCTTTTCATAGATAAATTATGTTTAGCAAACAAATTATAGAATATTCTACAGATTATTAGTATTATAAGTCAGTATATTTACTATTCCAATTATTTCAGTGTAATATACATTTGATATACTTGCTTTATTATATTAAAGACTTCTAGTTGTATCTATAGGACAGTATATTTCAAAGAATATGCCAAATTGTATGTACATACCCCTCTATTTTAATTAATCTCTACTTTAGGCCTATAAACATCTTTTTCTCCTATTTAAGAAAGATTCTTACCAATAATACTCTTTGATTTATATTCGATACTTTCTATTATATGTAAGACATGCGCATGGATTTATTAAAATAAAATTAATTTATCTATTCTATTTTATCAAAAAAATTAAAAATATTTAACAAGCATTTAAAAATAATTTAACTATACATGAAATATAAGACAAAAGCACTTATTGCACTATCTATAATTGTGCAAGTAACAAACAGTACAACAGACCAAATATACTTAGAAGGAAGAATGCATAAAAGAAAAAGAGAAGAACAATTAAACACACCACAAAAAGTACAGAAATCTATCCCAGAGCCAAATAATATTGAACATTCTGCATTAAATATATACCAACCACACCCAAGCACATATTATTATGCAGAAAATACACCTCAGCCGGGCTCTAGTGCATACCCGCATGAGACAACTCAAATGGGTGTTAAGATTTTGAATAGGGCTAAGCCAACATTTCCTACTCTTAGAGAAAGAAAAATAGCAAGCAGTAGTTCCTCTAACAATAAAGACAGCCCCATTTTATACTTTGAAGTATACAAATCAAATAGACAAAAAAATCCACACAATCTAATAAGAGAGTGTAATTTTCAAAATATATATGAATATTTAGTACCAAAAAATTTAAATGAAGTCAAAGAGCTGAGGATTAAAAAACAATTATTTATTTTACATTGGCAGACTAAACAATACCCAAACATATGGCTTCTTATTAAAGATTTGGGCGATTCTATTAATGAAAGAATGCGTGTTATTGTTGATTTTTTAACTGACAAAACTATTTATAAACCCATTGCACAGATAGGATACTATCCAAATATCTTAATGGATCTAATACAGTACGCCATAAAGAACGGGCCATATTCATATCTGTCTAGTATAGATGAATACACAATATCTGATGATCTATATTTAAAAAGAAATCATACAGAAACTATTGGTGACATATGGGTTAAAAAAAGAATAAATCCATATTACTGCTTAAGAAGTCTGGCATTGATGGATGAGAATAATTATAAAAACGCAGGCGCAAATACAGATGCCGAACTAAAACTAAAGAAAGCTTTGAATACTATTCTATACATACCCGAGATATATGAAGATATGCGGCTTATATCCAATGTGAATGTGACTAATTTAAGAGATTTAATTCTAAATGGAAAAATTGAACTTAGTAAAGATATTACATATAGTAAAAAACAAATATCAAATATGTTGAATGTTGTAAGCTATCTTATAGGGGTTGCACAAGAAAACCAGAGTTTAGAAAACTTTTCGTTTTCTAGTATAAAGAACATTCTCATAGGGACCGAGGTCTATTATGTGCTTAACTTAGCCATTAAGACATTGCACATGTTTTACTTATACTCACCAGATTTAGCTTGTATAGACACCAACTGGATAAATACACTGCATGTATCAAAGGATAGAAAGTATATGCTTTTACCAAGTGACAAAACCCACTATTTACTTGGAAGAAGTTCAATTATAGACCAGGAATACATAGAATTTAATGTAGAGGTAAGATTTGAGAACAAAATAGCCCATTCCAAGCTTTATTGCAATACAATAGATAAAAAAACAACACCTCTTTCTATCAAAGAACACTACCATGTGCAGTTTGTAAACAATGCCAACCAGACTATTCAAATGATTCATATTCCTTTTTCTACTAAACAAACCTCAAATACTACATGTTTAGCATATGTTCACAGAATTATAGACATAATACTATATATAAATAAAATATTCGGAAATAACCCATACCTAAATGAAGCTCAAATAGCCTATACAAACATATATCCATTTATTTTTAACAGAAAAACAAAAAAATGGGAAATAATTCACTATGAAAGCCATTATATGATGCTAACAGTGCAACAGCTAGAAAAAAATGGATATAATATTGTGTTTTATCTAATAGAAGAGAATATTATGCAAAGCGATCTTATGTTCATAGAATTTGAATGCGATGACTATAAACAGATCAATACAGATGACAAAAGTACCGAGCCCCAATCATCATTAAGTTCTCCAAGAATTCCTTTATTCCTTTCTAGTCTAATGATGTCTATTATAACATTCTTTGACCTTGATTTAGGGGATGTATCCAAAGAATATTTTGCTCGGCACTATAGCTATAAGAATATGGTCCCTATTAAAGTTAAATATAAAGACCAGGATTATCAGAGGCTTAAGAATTCTAAAAATGAAAAGTTATTAAGGAATCTTAAATCTTACTATAATAACTTCATTATAAAAAACTCAAATGACCTATATGAAGACATACACTGCTATTGCATGAATATTCGAGAAGAATGGAATGGCATGACATGCCATCTGAAGTGGGAGTTTCGAATATATAAAAGTGTAAATGAGTATACCAGGTATGCATTTAATAATACAGACATGGATGAAAGGCCATGCTCTCAGAATTTGGAAAAAAACATTATTAAATCCTTTATGGATACAGCAATTAACACACAACCAGACAGTGGCATGGCCAACTATGGATTCGTTTTTTATAAATCATCAGATGGTGATTATAATAGTTCTCCAATTGTTTGTTATAACATGAATAAAGTACTTAGTACATTTTCGACAAAACAAGAGCACGCTGGCGACTCTAGTAAATATTCAGAGAAACTCAATCAGACTAAGTTGTTAGAAATACTAAACGCTTCACGTGGGATTATTTATATAAAAAACACAGATTATAGAATGTCAAACTATGGTCTACATACAGAGATTCTAGACATCTTAACACAGCCATTTGATAGCTACATAGAATAAAAATAACTTATATGTTATTTTATGATCGTTTATAGGCAATGTAAAATATAATAAGAAAATCTTAAATATTAACAGAAGCCTAATATAAAATACTATGAAATACATAAAACAGACCAAAACAATAAACAGCCAGTTTAATAAACTGTTTAAACTAAAAAACAACAGTCTTCTCGCACGGCCATGTCTTAGATAATGTGCGCTAACATTTTTACATTAAATATTAAAGTTCAGTTTGGCTCTATAACACAAACAGCATTGTTTATTTTATATCAAGAACTTGTAACACAAAATAGCTGTAATTTTCAAACTATCTGCAGTAGCCATTCTGTAATTCTATTATTATTTGTTAACTTACTATAGAATAAAAAGCAATTTGCATTATAGAAATAAAAATAAGAATAAAATTTCGAGTATATTGTAAAAATGCAATCCAAATTAATAAATCATTTATTTGCAGGACATGTAGGAGGCGTATTGTTAAAAAGAAAACATATAATAATTTCTTCATTTAGCCAGTTAAAATTTAAGAAAGGTGATATTGTTGCTATCGCTAATTTGTACATGCCATTTGTTAGTACAAGTTTGAGGGATTTATATCTAAGAACGCTTTTTGAAAATAACCTTGCTTTCTAATAGAAGCCATCAATAAACACCATAGTATTATAGCTTACTCTATATAAGCGCACACATAATATTTTCTTACATTTTATAATGCTAAAAATAAATACCAAAACCACTTAGGAGTATTCTACTCTTACCACAACTAAGGATCAAAATCTACTTGAGCACAGGGATTTAACAAGTAGTTACTGAAAAAACAATATATAACTACTATCCTAGGTTTTATATAGCATAGATATACAAAGCTTTACTACGTAGCCAGTTAAAAATTAAATAAATATTATTGCATATTAGAACTAATAGTAATAAAAGTTTGAGCAGATATAAATTGAAAGTGGTAAGCCTTCTGATAACTAGCACAGAATTCGCTGGTAATTAAACACAACAAAGAACATCTGATTAAAATATACAGCTGCATACGGTGAAATGCTGAAATTTCGGGTTATATGGGGGTAGAAGAAGTTCCAGTCCCTCTTCTCATAATAGTGTCATATGCTTTTGTAGCAGCAGATGAAATGTTATCCTCAGAGGATTCTATTTCTTCTTGCTTCTTTGATTTTCTATGGCTTTTTTGTCTTCTCTGTGATTTACTGGAATGAGATTCCTTTGATTTTTTGGATGAGGGCCTGCTTGCATACTCAGGACTGCTTTCAGAGATATCCGTGGAAGCGTATCCACCTAGTATATTTATAATTTTATTTTTCGATCGCCTCTCGTGTTTATTCTTCTTTGGCGTTAGAATCGCCCTTAGTGCATCCAGTGTTTCTACCTTTTTATCCAGATTTTCTAGCAATTTGCTTACAAGGGGAGTTTCTCTGGAGGTTCCCTTTATCTTGTTTGCCATTGCTAGATTCACTGGTGGAAGAGACTTTGTTATACTACTTAAAGAAATTTTATGGTCGAGGTTTTCTTTTGAAACATATGTATGCACAGTCACCTGGTCTGAAAAGGTTACTCTTTTTTCATTTAGGTCTGATGAGTAGTCCTCAGTTTCTTCTACCTTTACCTTTTTCTTTTTTGATTTGATAATTCTTTTTGCAAGCAAATAGGGGAAAAAGACACATTTTTTCAGAAACAGTTTAATTTTCTTTCCTCTATTTTTCTTTGGCTTATTGCTCTCTTTTTTCTTCTTATCGTCCTCCTTATTTCTCTTAGAAATTGAAGAACGTGAGACAGATCCAGACTTTCTTCTGGACCTACTGTCGCTTAGGCTAGAGATAGACACTCTTCTCTCTGCCGGAGATGAATATTCCGAGTCCGAAAAATCTACAGAATCAGATGTGCTGGTTCGTTTTAAACCACCCTTCCTCTTTCCCATGTGTATTTATGGGGGTATTTGTTTATATACACTTTTGCGTTTCATGCGCATGTTTCAAGTTTCAAACACAGACAATGTGATTTTTATTGATTATTCAATATAATGCAGGACTGACATGTATTGCACATTAAATATATCAGAAAAATTCAAATCAATCGATTGTTTATACATCATTTATTTCAAAATATTTCGGGTTATATGATTTTATTCAAACTCTTTGTCTATTGCTACAGCTTGCACACAATTTAAGCTAGTTTGTAAGGCTAGAAAATATAACCAAGACACTGTGGGCAATTTCTATAGATATAGCATTGACAGAGAAAGCATAACATAAACCTATACAAGCCCAGCCGTTCATTAAAGATAAAAAATACATTTTATATAAAAATAACAAAGACGTCAACGATGTGCTTAAATTTTATTGTACCCTTTAACTGTCCATTAAGGATTTATAAGGAAATTAAAATAGGTGGACAATGGGATACTTCTTAAATACATAATCATTTAAACCAAACTACTTTTGTTCATACAGAATAGAACTAAGCAACCCCAGATACAATGATACGTATTTCAGTTTTATTATTGATAACTGCAAAGTAAAGCCTGGAAATGGCTTATTCTTCTTCTTCCTCTTCTTCCTCAACAGACTCTTGAACAAGCCCAGAGCTACGTGAGCTGCGCTTTGTTTTAGTGCTACTTTTTGAACTAGAGCTGCTCTTTGCACTAGAGCTGCTTGTTGTTGTTTCACTCTGTTGCTGTTGTCTGGCAAGTCTTGCATACTCGGGAGGAAGTGTGGTGTGCATTGAGGAAGCAGAATCTGCCTTTACAGAGGCTCCCATTCCAATCAACGCACTCAGTATTTCTAATTTAGAGTTAGGTCCTAAATCATTCAAAGAAAGCGGCTCTTCAATTGGGAGATATAGCGTAACTCGTAGCGCTGTTCTGAGCTTAAGTCTTCTTGCTATACTATCAGCATTTTTACCCTTATTCCATCCATTTATAAGCTTCATCTGCTCTTTGCTTAACTTACCTACCTGAACCTCTCCACTGTCAGTTGAATCTATGGCAGATTTGTGACTGCTTATATCAGTTGACGATCCTCCAACTGTAGTGCCATTGGATGTTACTGTGCTGGCTTGTACCATCACCCCTCCTAGTGCTAATATAATTCCTAAAGAACTTAATATCTTCATTGCTTCATTTCCCGGCCCCAGGTTATATACATACAACTCAAACAAATATTCATAGTGCACCAATAAACATATAATGGAAAACCCGAAACAAAAAATCTGCAACAGTTGAGAGAAAATTATTCCTGTATAGAATAGATCTAAAGATCCAACAAATGTAACCTAGTACTATCTCTATACCATAAATCGAATCTTACAGCACCAATTTTACACCCACGAAGCAAGTTTGAGATATGCCCGTAGTATTGAGTATATACTCCACTCAGTAGACTTTGCAGTGTTTCCTAGCGAAGACTTGTATTTAGTTATAATCTCAGACACTTTCTTCTGAGCCATCTCTGTACCACTCATAGAAAGTGTCAAGTAAATATCATCTATCACACCACAAAACACCAGTGCACAAACAAGAATGTCCATTTTCAAAACATCACACTCTTCGTACGTGCACTCTCCAGTTAGATACGTGGTTAGATCAAGGATAATTTTTGACTTAACGCCTTTAAAAGAAACATCCTCTGTTGGAGCAGACGACTTCTGGTTAGTTACTAAGTTAATAAATGCTTTTGTCTTACTTTTGCCTTTTCTTAGTATTTTTTTTTCAACTAAACTCTTTCCCACCCTTTTTCTTGTGTTTCGTATGTGGTACTTGTCTTTCTTAATCGAGTATGTCTCTCCATTCAAAAGAAGTAGCCAGGATTTGATCGGCTTAGGATGCACTGCTTTCTTGATGTTGTGATAGACTTCATCATGCAGTTCATCTATAAACATGTATCCATCGCGCACAAAAACAATTCCATTTGCATCTATAGTAATCCCCCCACGCAAAACAAGCTCGCACAGAAGCAATGCCCGAAGTGTCATTGAAATTGGGTCGTACATTCCAGGGATGGATAGCTGGCCCGATGCCGTGGTAAATACAACAAGGATTTCTGATAGATTTAAGTCAGTCTTAAGCCGCTTCAGAGAAGAAAATGCATTTTCTTGCTTTACATCTCTTCTTCTAGGAGAAAACTCATCCATTCAAGTAAAAAGAAAATAATCTTTATTCATTCTAATGAAATAAAATGAGAATGTTCCAAAAACAGAAAACATCCAGAATATAGCACAGAGCCGTCCTTCCCGATGGCCATTCGGATATCTTTCATGTTTCTGAATTTATGTATTATAGCATGGTTTATTTTCTCATCAACATCTTTTGGTGGTTGTGCCCTTATATAGTTTAAGTATTCAATGATCCTTCTAAACTTAGCCGGTGTGTCTTTATCGTTTTTGTTGTAACTGGCATCAATTAAGTGCTTTTCTATTGTTTTTACGTCTCTTATGTACAGCGTATTGACTGATTGCAGCTCTTTCTCTGTTTCCTGGGAGATTTCCTCTGTGGCTTTTGTAAGCAAATCAAATATTTGCTCTTTTAGTATCCTTGGAGGGTTCGTCTTCATTATCCCACTGTAAATCGAAGTTAGACTATTTCTGTTGTTTTTGTCTAATAATTTTTCCATCACACCTTTCCAGTGGTTCTGTGCAGCCTCAACTTCGCTCTGCGCGTGGAACTGTCTTTTTTCAGAGGAAGACTTCTTCTGGGGCTCTTCGCACTCAAATATGCTTGATGTAACATAGGAGGAGAGGCCATTTGTAAACTTTATGTACCCTGCCAAGGTGGGGGAGACTTCTTCCTCATTCTCATAGTTGAATTTAAGAATTTCAACAGGAGTTATGTCAATTAGAATTCTTATCTCTATCAGCGTTAGCTGCTCGGCAAGAGACTCTGCGTCAATAGTGCACAAGTCTAAGGCTTCTGCCTCAGATATTTTAGAGATAATCTCTTTTTCGTCAATTTCCTTCTGCTTGGTCTTTTTTCCTTCTGACTTATGTGGTTTTTTTGTATCTTTTAACTTTTCTCGCTTCTTTTCATACTCAGACCGTATCATTCTAAGGTTTTAAAATTATTGTTTTAGGTTTATACCTCAGAAATCCAGAGTATTATCCAGATATTAAAGGTTATAAACATAAATTGACATATAATTGTAAGATACAAACAAATGCATCCTTGTTTTTAAAGAAAAAAAAGATAGTCTAAATATATCTATATTTTATTGTTTCTTCCAGTTATCTACCCTTTCTTCATGAAACAGTATATAGAATTCTGTGCTATTTTATACCAGTTATGTCGAACATGAAATATCCCCAAAACTCCCATTAAATTTTATATTTTTATATATGTCTTCAGAATATTTCTTTACTTTTTCGGGTATGGGTTTATTTTTTTAATTTCTACTTAAATTAAAATATCCTTAGTCTGTTCAAGTTATAGCGGAATATTTCGAACATTTTGACTCTTCTAACATGTTTGGATTATGATTAACAACAGCAAACAAGTTAAATCCCGAGGAGAAATCCACAAAGACAGCATTTATAAGATTCTATCTTAGACAAAAACCTTACACCACATATAAGTGTCTAACAAAAAGATATATAAATAGCCAATCGATGGGTAATAGAAAAGAGATAGGTTTGGCGAATGCCGCACAATGGGTAAAACAATGCGCGGGGGTTTCCACGGCCCAAATGATAAGCTTATTTAACATTTATTTAGTGCTCTCTTCAACCGGAAGAGGGACAGCTTCTTTTCTACACATGGGGCATTCATTTGAATAGCTAGTTAGCCACTCAGACACACATTCGCTGTGAAATGTATGGTGGCAGATCAGCTTTCGGATAGTCTCTTCTTTCTCTATATTCTGCAGGCAGATTGGGCACTCCCCTTCGCCCCCCTCTGCTTTTACTTCGGGTATTTCTGCCTCTAAGTCTTCTTTGCCTACTGTTTTTCGCTGAGGAGAATTCTCTTCTAAGTAATATGTGATTGTAAATATAATACTGCGTGCATGTGGGGAGTTTTGTTCTGTGGCGCTTTCATTTGGTACGTTATTAAAAAAAGTATCAAACTCAATTGAATTTATAAAGTCTTGTGGTAGCGGATTTTCGCGTATGCTCTGCACTGCCAATAGAATGGCTCTAAATACGTCAAGTGGAATATATTGTGGAGAGGCTGTCTCCGAAGCTGGCTCTCCTTCCCCGGTCTCTCTGTTTTCTGGCTGGGCGCTCCCCTCAACACGAACATCTGGGCTGCTTTGTGCGCTGTCTGCAGGAGAGGGAGCTTCTGCATCGACGGTAGTGCTACGAACTTCTCTTGCATCTGGGCGCATAATAGCAAAAAGCCGGGATATGGTGTTCCTTGCTGCTTCTATTAACACCCGAGTGCCATCCCCAAGTGATGGCCGGGGACTTTCTACTGCCTCCTCTAAAACAGATTCTGTGGGCTGCGCAGGTGCTGGCTGTGCCTCTTCTAACACGCTTTCCTCCACTTCATCTATGCTTCTTTTTAGTTCTTTGTTATAATTTTCCGCGCCAGTCTTTCGTTTCATGCGCCAATTAAAACGAAATTTTATTTATACGCTGTCTTTTTCTGGAATATTTCCTCATTAGTATATGAAAATCTGCTGGGCGCCCGATAGACAAGCGGAAGAGTTATATACACATCAAGCGGATCTATACTCTCGTTATTCTCTTGATGTTTGGGTGGTTTAAGTATTGGTTTTATTTTTGTTATTGGCTTTGCTGTCATGCGATGAGAAATGTCATCTATACTTTTAACCGTATCTAAGAATGTAACCCGAGCAGGCGTGTGCTTATCTAGCAACCCGCCCTCTTCTATACGCTTTTCTCTTTTTCTAGTCATCTTATGAAGTATTCTACAATATTTGTACTTTGCATTTTTATTGGTGTTTTCTACTGTAACATCTTCGTAAGCATACCCCCACCCATGCTCTTGAATTTGAGAAAGAAGCATGGGGTGGTTGTAAAATGCATGTGGCTGGCTTTTTAGCAGTCGCTTTATTTCAGGCAGGGATTGCCGCTTAGGCATGGCATAAAAATATAAAATAATAATAAAGAACTGCTGTCCAATAAAAAGATACTTAGTTAAGAAATTTACTTAATGATTTTCCTCACTGGTCCAATCCATAATAAGATTTACTGCTTTTGTTAAGTCACCTTCACTGCAGACTAAAGCAACTAAATTAAGCTCAACATTGTTATATCCTATCTGTTCTAGCTCCATAAGCTCTGACTTATACTTTTGAAGAGCCTCTTCTCTGTTAAAACTAGGAAGACCGGCTGGCATTTGTGTCTGCTGAGATCCCTGTGCTTGGCTGGGCATTCCCATTCCCATTCCTTGCCCGAATCCAGGAATACCGCCCATTCCCTGGTTCATGTACATATTTGGGTTGTCCAGCATGTGGTTCATGAATGTTTCAAACTGCTCTGGGTTGGTTTTTGCCATCTCTGTAAACTTGTCTACACTTTCCATCATTGCCTTTTTGGTTGGCTCTGGGATGTTCTGCATGCTCAGAGATGCCTCCATAAGAACTTTCATTTGCTCTGGGTTCTTCATAAGCTCCTTCATTCTATTCTGCATCATACTGTGCATTTCACTGTTATTGCCGTTCATGCCGTTCATGCCCTGCATGTTCTTTAAAAACTGTGGGTCCATCTGGCCTTGTCCGCCACCAAGTGGGTTGCTATTTGATGCCCCGCTATTGAGTGATTCTGTGGATTTGGACTCGGTTGAGGCCTGTGCACTTGGCTGACTTGCAGTAGAGGCAGGACTTGATTTTTTGTCAGAGCTAGGCACAACTAAATGCACCGTTGACTCTTCTTCCAGCTTGTAGGTTTTTAATGCTTCCTGGTCCTTAAGTAATTTCCCGACATGAATTAATC
The DNA here is from genome assembly GCA_001642415.1 of Nematocida ironsii. NCBI lineage: Eukaryota > Fungi > Microsporidia > Nematocida > Nematocida ironsii. The sequence goes on from LTDK01000174.1 coordinate 11,087, forward strand.
TGATTTTTGCTGTAGGAATCTGAGTCTTCTCAGATATCTGCTCTTTTAGTTGCAGAACTGTGCTTTCTGGTCCTTCTACTTCAACGCTGTATACTTCCCCTTTGCTTGTCTTTATGTTAATCTTCATTATTGACATAGCAAAAAAAAGGAATTATATATAAATGAACAAACAAATAAACTGAATCTTAGTGAGTGCTAAGGAATGCAAACAGATTAAAAACATCGCGCTGTATGCATTTACCTTACAATAGCCCTCTTCTTCTAAATGGCCTAGAATAAATGGTGAGCCCTGAAACAAAAATCTTTCTAGTTCTAGTGGCCATATCTATAAGCAGGAAGAGCACGCTTATTTGATACCTTTACCTGGCTATATACAAGATTCATCTGTGTTCTATATATCTACACACCTTTCCTGGATGCTGCCGTTTTATATGCAGCTCTTAATTCTAGAAATAGAATATAGAATATGGAGCTAAAACAATATTTCCATATAGAGTAAACTCACAGTATAATTCAACTATGCAATTATTCTATATTATAGCTAGTGAATGAACTATCCAGAATTTATGTCATCCATGTTCTCATATTCTATATTGTCCATTTCTACAATAAAGCTGCTAGAAAACTCCTGGCTTATAAAGTCTGGATTGGTTTCTAAATAGAGCACATACTTTAGTACTTTACTTAAATAAATCGGATTCATGTCGATTTCCTCTGGCACATCCTTTCTATCATGCTGCTCTTTCTTAGTGGCATATTTTTCTATATGCGGCACTGAAATAACCTCGCACTTTTCTTTATCTTCATTAGAATGCTTGGGTAGAGCAGGCTTCTCTTTTATTATAGGCTTTTTGGGTGGGCCTATTTTTTCTTTTTGGGTTATTATCCAGGGAAAAAGACAAAGTGGAAATACTACTAATAGCAAGCCAACACCATACATAAGAATAACTCGAATCGATAACAGCCGAGTGTCTTCTGTATACATTATTTGTTTAGACACCATCATTCTCTTTATTCAACTATTTGTTGTCAAACTTGAAATAGCCCGAAATGCATTGTGCATATATAACCAAAAATTGAATGCTAAAATAAATTTAACTGAAAATGGTTCAAGCCACACAAATTACATCTACACATCCTATTAAGTTGATAACAAGTACAGGCATATTTCAATCAAATAAAATAGAAATTCTTATTACTCCGCACAAATTACCTCATCTTTGCTCAAAGCACTGTAAATTGAATATCTGTATGAGTAGCAAAAGTATGGATAAAATTTTGAGTTATTCTAATTGCCCTGCTGAAAAACATAAAATTAAATAAGTAATTAATTCCTCATACGCAAGAAAGTTATCCAAGCACCCATAAATGCCTGGAATATTAAAAATTTAAAACAATTCGGATAGTTAAATTATCAAATAATACCAAAAATTCTAAACGGCCAAACAACTACTATTTATTTAACAGCCAAGTATATACCAAGCTCAAAAATATAAACCCAGCTGTTTCTAGTTGTCTAAGAATAATTAATAGCATGGCGCTTTATTTAATCTACTACAAGATATTTCTTATAGCATATTCAAACAATAGATTGCTCTAATTTATACTAGTCTTCAAAGAATGATGATTAGATGTACTTATGTCTAAATGCATATCATTCAGTACAATTAAATACTTTTCTTCTTTTCTACCATTTTCTTTTTTGGAGTGCCTGGCTCGGATGTGCTTAGTAATATAATTTCGCTCTGGCTAGGCTCTGCTATAGCACCCATAGAGTTGCTTCTTTTTCTATTGGGGATTTTAATAGGAATTTTGCTTTCGGTTTTATTGCCTTTTTCTTTCTTGTCGCCGCCAGACAAACAAAAGACAGCAGTTATTACTAAAATAATAACTAATGCAATAATAGAAACAATAATGATTTTTGCTGTTTTAGAAGGGACTCCCATATACAAAGATATTCATATTTCATATTTATACTTTAATTTTGTAACTTAAATTTGTTCAGATGTCTCCTTGCCTTTATTCTATTGGTTATTTTTTTTTGATGCTTAGTGTAATTGAGGAGACATTTGAGCTTATGGATATCATGAGGTACATTGCGCCGACCCCTGCGCCTCCGGAAACCCCTGAAAGCATTCTTAAAGTGCTGCAGGAATACACTCCGACCCATCTATTTGATGTGTATCTTCTTGCATCCGGCATTCCCATTCGGGGGCTATTGCATCCAGGGATGTATCCCCGAATACTTAAGGGATGGCTAAAGATAGGAAGCATTGTTAGGGTTATGGGGATAGAAGGAGACATGATCATGGGGCTAGAAAGTACAGGAGAGTACTCAGATAAAGATCTGACAAAGATAAAGAAAGAGATATACATAACCCTGCCTAACCCGATATACAACCCAAATGGGTACTACATGCCGCTTCTTTCAGATGAAGGCTATATGAAATGGGACAGGCGATGGAAAAGGTATCTAGAGAGATATTCCACAGAAAAAGAGGATAAAGAAATTCTTCTGGTAAATAGTAAAAAAGACGCAAGCACACTTTCGGCAGAGGGCACAAAAAGCACTCTTTCCGGGAAGACAAAAACACCTCACTTGGTTGTATGCGATGAAGGGGAAGAGGGGGAAAGAACTTTCGCACCTAAAGCAAAAGTTAATAGAGTTGGGTACAAGAATGCACAGAATAATACAATTAGTGGCCGGGTGATACTAAAGAGTAAGCTGTTTACATTTTCATCAGGTGGATCTTTTCCGCTCTTCTTTTCATTTATTATACTGACTGTTGCTGGGCTTGTTAAGGTATACGTATGGAAATTGGCAGTAAGAAAGTTTTTCTGTGTAAAGGAGGGTGATTCTGTTGTGATCCGTGGGTTTAAGATAAAAAGAAGGCCTGGTGCACTTTTAGTGGCAGATAGAACAAATACAGACTCAGACACCAAATATGCATGTATACCAGAAATTAGTGTTAACCTAACAGGCCCCACCGGATACATTATGGAAATAGATTCGCTTCCAGATCTGCCAGATGTTTCAGAAGATCCCGAGTTCACTACAGTTATTGGAAGGGTAGAGTATATCAGCTCTATTCTTAGATATAGAGAGTGTAAAAGCCGGTTGAAGTTTAGAGATTATGTATATTTAAAGATATCTGGAATTGTTGTAATGCTTTTGGCAAATGGTGCAGACAATTTACTGGACATACAGATAGGAAAAATAGTTGAAATACGCCATCTAAGGAAAGGAGAGATAGGATCATTTGAATTCTACATATCTTCATTGTACACACAGTTCTGCCTAGATAGGTCTAGTGCTCCGCTTTTTGACAAGTATGTTATAACAGGCGAGCCATCCTCAGTTGTCGAAGAAAATGCAGTGGGATACATCCCCGTGCGCTTCAGCGCATACGCTGACCATGTCTCTGCTGCAAATGATGGTATTGGGGTTCTCTGTATTAACAATAAGCCAATTCCAAGAGAGTCTCCGGACTCTGCATACATTAAAAAAGACCGAATGTTTTTTGGTGAGCTAAAGAAACTCGCATCTGCCAAAGAAGAGATTCAGTCTTTGTGCATGGATGAGCAGAAAAGATTCATTATTTGTGGAAAACTCTCTGCCTTTAAGTATCAGTCACAGGGCGATAAAACAATTGGAGATACATCGGTGGATATATCTTATATTGCAACCGAAACAGGCTTGGAGTATGAGGGGGAAAGTGAGACTGATAGGTCTATTGATATACAGGAGAGCATGCTCAGCACTAAGATTGAAGAAAACATTGTAATTAGAATATGCGACGACTCGGACTCTATTGATATACAGCTATTTCAGAACCATCTGGTGCATGAGACATTTGAGGAAAGCGTACTGGACTTTCTTAAGATAGAAAATGTATCGGAATCTATCTATGATGAACTGAGCAAATTGGTGGGAAATCTTTACTATGTTGTGTTTGATGCAATTCGGGTTGAGGAAGAGGTTATTTTGCATGTGGGTGTCTCATTTTTGCGGTAAATGCTTTTTGCGTAATGTATAAATATAGTTTCGGTGGTAAAAAAATAAATGTGGAGTCGGAGTGGAGGCTCTCTTAGAGAGTTTGAAAATAAAAGAGTTGGGATGGAAAGAAATGACTTGCCAAAGACTGTTTATATACCTGAGGCATCTGTATATGATGAACAGCCTAGTTTGGTGCCTCCTAGAGACTCTGCGATTCTGCAGAAAGCAGTTACGGTGTTTGGATACTCACCTGCCAATCTTGAGTGCGTGCTAAGGCAGTTTAGGGATCTTGGAGAAATAAAGGAAATAAGCTATGGAAAGAACTGGATGGACATAAAATATGAAAAAGAGAAGTGCATGCTGCGTGCACTCCAGATGAGCAGTCAGATCATAAATGGAGAAATGATTGGAGTAGCGCAGAAAGCCAGAAATAACATGGGTATAGGGCGGGTCGAAAAGAGCTCTCTTTTTATAAAGCAGGACCACGGGCTTCTTGGAAGAATTTTCACCTATTTATTCGGGTAATATTCGGGTTAATTTCGGGTTATGTGGCATAACCTACTAAACCAATGAACAAAGTATTAAAAGAAAAGTATAAATGGGTGGAGTTATTACATGCACACGCCTTATATTCTTTATTTAGAACAAATATCTGGATAAATACTTAACAAACAATCCGGATGGGGCTATACACCTATACAAGTATCGATATATGATGTGCATAGCTTTATATACTGTGTAGCGCGAGTTATAATATAGTTATTTTCGGGTTAGTAAAAACAAAAATGGCAACACCCAGAAATCTTCTGAAATAAATTATATTTTATCATTATTATTAAGGCACTTTCTGCTATTTCTGATTATTATTTTAATTTAAAAATATGCGTAGTAGATAAGAATTAAATTTTAGATAGAATAAAAATATTGCAATTAGAAGGTTAGAATGTGATGTAATACGCGTGCGCAAGCAAAACATCATTAAACACTAATCAAATCTGGCACTCTTCTTTATAGCAATAAAATGGTAGGAATATATAAATGTAAACTCAAATAAGTATTAATGAGTATTTACTAATTGTCCTTTCAGGGTATACTTACATAGTAGGCTATGCTCTATTCTATTCTGGTCTATCGCCTGTGCAGATCAATTAAGTCGTTATTCTGCAGAACGTCATCTAGTAGCTGAGAGTCCTCTAATACATCCCCATCAAATTCAAAATATGCACTTTGTATGCCTGGAAGAGATGAAAGCGATAGTTTTACCTTATCAAGAAGATCTTTTACTGTTACTTCACCTTCTCTCTCCACCTCAATTTTCTCATATCTTCCATACTGTACTATATATTTAATTATATTTGTTTTCTTTGGAACATAGTTCTTTGGTAGTACTACTTTGAGAAAACACTTGCCATTTTCTGTTTTAAGAATATTTGCTTTGGCATACCGGGATACTGCTCTTCCGTTCTGCTCCAAAACCAGTGGCATGTCAAATCTACGCTCATAATCAATGTATATGTCCTCAAGCGTGGCATCTTCTAATACTGTATATTCCTTTTCGGTTCCTCCGAATGTAACTTTTATATGTATTGTTTCTTTTCTATCTTCTTGCTGTGGTGTTGTAGTAGGTCTTCTCAGAAACTCCCACTCTTCATCCATGATGAAATGCAAAAATTTGTTCTCTCTTTCACATGCAAGAAGCAATACTGCGCCAGATCAAAGAAATAAAGGACAGGCTTGCTAACTTGCGTGCACAGCGCAACTGCATCCCAAATGCAGAAACAGAAATGTTTCCCTTTTCTTCTTCTCTGGATCTTCTAAGAAAAATACAAAATGAAGAGGACTATCTGTATGTAGAGGCTTCAAAGCTAAAAAAGCAGCTTATCCTTCACACGGAAGAATGCGGGAAAACATCTTATTCTCCGGAGGTATACACCATGCTATACCAAGATTATAATTAAAGCATCTTTTAGTATATGTGAAGTAGCCCTTCTATTTTATTTTTATTGTATACAAATAGTCCTATCCCTTAATTAATTTCCATATATATACATATTAAATACATATGTGTTTATGTCATGTAGACTTTTTCTTTGTTGTTTTTTCGATATGTTTGAAAAATAGATTAAAAATATATATAAATCGAGGGTTCTATTAAAAAAAGAAAACTCATAATGGTTCACAGTTTATGAAAACCATGAAACAATACAAAAGGATGGGAGAGCTCTATCAGGATGAGAAAAGCGATCAATGCAAAGGGCTGCCACGCGCAGACCTACTTTATAAAAAAGATAGAGAAGTAACAGAAAGGGAGCAAGAAGATTCTAGAGAGGAGGCGCAGGTAATTGCGCAGGCAATTCTTTCCATAAAAAGCATTGAAACTGAGCTGGATAGAAAAGAAAAAAACCGAATAGCTGCAAAGAAAAGCAGAGAAAAAAGGCTGCAGTATATAGAGGACATAGAGTATCAGCTATACCATGAAAAGGCGAAAAACCATCGGCTGCATCAGCACATAAACATTTTATACAATGTTTTGGAAAAACTTATGGTAGAAACTGAAATTAGCCTAGCAGAGAAGCGTTCTGGAATGCTTCAGATGGCAAGTATTTTTGTGGGGTGTGATGAGTACATTTCACTTCCTACCAAACATAAAGAGATAATAGGCAAATTAAAGTACTTTTTATTTACTAGTAAAACTTCGGATATATAAGAGAAAAAACAAATATTTGTAAGAAAATAGCAATGGAACATGAAATAAAACAACAAGAAGCCTCAAAACAAGAAGCAGCCGGATTAGATAGACAAGGATTTCCAGATGACCCGCATACATTTGGCAGAAGAGATTATCCAATGGATGGGGAAAGAGACATAATTGTTGTGAAAGAGGTTATTGTTATTAAAGTGGATGATGGAAGCAGCACAGCAGTTAACAGCATTATTATGCTTGCCATTGTTTTTGTGGGAACGCAAATTCTAGCATCTGTGTGGAAGAAATACCACTCAAAGTCATTTAATGTAGTCAACATATCTACACTTGTTTGGTTTCCATTCATAACTGGACTGCTCTCAAAGTCATACTTTTTTATTTCCGTATGGCTTCTAATTGCATTTGCGCATTTAGTTGCATTTAAAGATGTTTTTATGGGAAGAAGGCCGAAGGTGCTATCTACTAATGTGTACAATATCTATCGAGCAATATTCCAGTGCAGCCTAATTATTTCAATTTTAGGATATCTTATGGTGGCAGTTGGGTTTTTCAAAGAAAACAGAAAGCTATACAGCGGTGGTGTTCGTTGCCTTATGTTTGTTCTGTACTACTCTCTGATTATTCGTATAGGGCTAGATATTGTAAGCGAGCGAGCATCAGGAACCATACTTCCATCAAAAACTGCCAAAACTCAAGGAAACTTGTGCCCAATGTGCCAACAGGAGCTCACGGGCAAAAAAATAACCCTTGGCTGTAAGGAGTCATTCCACATTAATTGCATTAAAAACTGGAAAATACTTGGTAAAAAGGACTTCTGCCCCTCCTGCAAAGAAAGAGTTGATTTATCAGAAATTGAAATGAACCCATGGCAGAAAAACGAGTACTTATTTACTAAATTCCTGGACTTTACTGGAAATCTTATCTCAGCATACGCTGTGGTTCAAGGCCTTATTCTTTTTATGTAGAATGGCACATAAACCGGAATCAAACAAGCTAATAATTGCTTTTCTGACAAATTACAGCGGATAATAGAAAAACTATCTTGAATAAATATTAGTTATCTTCATTTATAAGAGCCAGGGGCAGCATTATTCTATTTTATGCCTTTTTATTGTGAGTTTTTGATTCTATATATTTATATTAATTTCTTTATACTTTGCTGTGCATATACTAAGAATACAAGAATATACCACAGCCCAAATTTTAATTATTCTGCTAAATTGATAATTATCCAATAGAAACAGAAATATTGTAAAACTACTAGCAATGTATATAATAAAGAGATCCTGCTACAATTGCACTAATCTAAATATAGCCCAACTTTCTACTTTGCTCACTTAATATTTAGAATAGTTAAATGATTACTTGAATTAAATAAGACTCGCCAACAGAAAGAAAAGGATTTATTTTCAGTAATAGAAGAAATTATTAATTTGTATGACGAGCATAACCAAACTATTTAAAACGCTTAGAGATGCTCCAAACAAAGGAGTGAAAAGACACATAACCAATGAAATAGTTGCAATGTATTGCAGCACTCCAGCACTAACCTGCACCCTTTTAGAAGAGCTCTTGTTCCTTTCAGAAAGCAGTGTATGGGAAGACAGGATTTCCGGCGCGCGTATACTGGAAGAAGTGTTCAAAGCAGGAACCATTTCAGATGCTTTTTCTAGCAAAGAGTATGCATTGGACATTGACATAGATACTGTTCTGAAATCGCCAAAGTTTCTGGCTACACACTACACGGGAAATGAAACAGTCAGGCCAGGAAAGGACTTTATTGACTTAGAGGACCATAACGTAGTTCTTAGTCTAAGTGATATAAGCATACCGGGCGCCAAGGCTGGCGAAGGCGGTCTTCTTAGAAGAAGAAAGCAGATCCATAAGATGCAGAAAATAGAAGAGAAAAAGGAAATTGAGAAAAAGGAGGACTTTTATCAGCACGTTCTAACGAATCTGGAATCTTATGTATGGGAAAAAAGGCACGGGTCTGCGCTGCTGTTGCTGGGTATGTTTCGAGGGATTCAGGATAGGGATTTATCCATTGTGCCAACAGCTTTTCTGCACTCAAAGGTTTATTTGGAGCCAATGCTGAGGGTTTTGATTCTAGACAGATTCAATGACTATGAGATGGATATAGCAGTGTCTCCAGTGCGGGAGACTGTGTCCAAGGCGCTTAAAGAGCTGCTTCCATTTATAACACAAAAGACAGTGAAGGACCTTCTTCATTTGCTCTCTACACTAGGAACGTATGAGGACTGGCAAATAAAATACAGCGGGCTGCTGGGTCTGCAGTATGTGCAGAGCATTATAGTGCCGGAAGAGCATAAGGAAATAGTTAAGGAGATTTGTAATATATGCTTAAATCTATTGAATGATCTGGATGAAGATGTTAAAAGAATTGCAGCAAGTATTCTTACAGGAATAATGGACAGATACTATTCTGTATACGCAGACTGCACAGAGCAGGAAGTGCAAGACAGAATAAATAAGGTTCTTGATGTAGAAGACATGATTGAGAAATGCTGGGAGTCATTGGAGGAAGAGGAAGACTTAGCAATCTCAAAGGCAAAAATACTCAGCCTTCTTGAGAAGACGTCACACCAACTAAAATATGACCTGCAGGAAATAACTGCGGAAAGATGGAGCTCGGTGCTGGGATTAATTCGAAATCCAATTGATACTGTGCGACAGGCTGTTTTATCTATACTACGGATTATGCCCGTGCTTAACCCAGATAGATTCATTGCTTCTCTTCTGTTTAGCATACTTGCAGAGCAGGAGCAGGACATCCTAAACAGCACAGCAGAGCTATTTAAAGAAAAAATCGTGGTGCTTAAGATAACAAGTCTGAAAGCAATTATTCACTCTTTCCTGTCTGTAGTATGTACTTCTCATGTTATTGGGACAGGCGCAGTTTCAAGCCTTAAAATGGAAATAGTTATGGGAGAGTGTGACATATGTGCAACTGATGATGGATGCAAGTCATTAGGTGAAGATTCTGTGATGGCTGGGAGAGCAGAGCTATTGAAAGTGCTTATAGAGAGCGGCGAGCCGGTTTCAGAGCATATAATTACATTTTTCACAGAGCAAAATAACTCTCTTCCCTACTTCTCTTTCTTTAAGGCTATTGCAGCAGTTCTGCTTAAGGCACAGTCTACAAAGGATGAAGAGCATGTTTTGATCAAGAGTAAGCTGGTGGACAGTCTTTTAGAGGACTCAACAGGAAGAGAAAAAAGTGATCTATGCAGAGTAGCACACAGCTTAGTGCGCCACGTATTTAACATGCCCTCTTCAGATGATGCAGATATCATGGCATACATCTATAATATACCTACAGCGAATTCGCTTCTCAGGATTCTTGGAAAGGCAATTAAAACAGCACTTCCGAAGTTTACAGACTTCTTTAACATAGTAGTAGAGTGTGTGTGTGCACAGGAAGAGAGCAAGCTTATGAACATGGTGTTACAAGAAGTAAATGATAGCAAGAAGATAAAAGTGTCCGAAGACTTTGAAGAAAAAGAGCCAGAATGGAAGATACTGACTCTGTTTAGAGAAGTAAACAATGCATTCCTAGAAACAGAAGTCTTCTTAGAGTTGAAAAAGAATCTTGGAAGATGTGCGATTTTCCTGCAGAATACGTTAGAATGCTTTGACTCAATTGAGCATGTGCAGTTTATTTTTGACTATGCAGTAGAGAACAATATGGACAGAATAGTTAAGTACTTAATATCAAAAAGCTCGAAAAACAACGAAGACTTCTTACTGGCCATAATTAAAAAACTTGAAAAGATTGTTCAAGAGGAAAGTGCTGACCATACAGAGTTTCTTCTATTCATTTCAAACACAATATCTAGCTCCGAACTGTCGCTTCTTGTTTCCACGGTTTTCCCACTTGTACAGGCAATGAACACTCCCTTCCAAGTTGAGGGGCTTAGAGAGCTTGCCTCTAAATCATTTGCCATTGCTTCCCCATCGATGTGGATTCGCACACCAATAGCATGTGGCAGCTCAGAGCTAGAGCGCGAGATAAGTAGCGCTAGAGAAAGAGTGGACTCTTTAATGAAGTCAGAGGATATCTCCAAGCTAAATATAAATGTAGAACTGCGAGAGTATCAGAGAAAGGGAGTAGAGTGGATCTGCTTCCTGCGAAAGAGTGGGCTCTCTGGAATGCTTTGTGATGATATGGGTCTGGGTAAAACCATTCAGGTACTATCTTTCCTAGCTCTGCACGAAAAAGAGTGTGTAGAAAAGGGAGTTCTAGTGCTCTGTCCTTCTGCACTGACTGGGCATTGGCACATGGAAATTGCATCAAACTTTCCCACTCTTAGTAGCTGTTCGATAGATGAGTTTTCTGGGAAAGGCATTTGTGTTGCGTCCTTTGATAAGTTCCGGCTTAATTATACAAGGTTTGTATCGCACAGCTGGTTCTATCTTGTGCTGGACGAAGGGCACATAATTCGAAATGCAAATACTCTTCTTCACCAGCGTGTGAAGATGATCAGAGCAGAAAGCAAACTTCTTCTAAGTGGTACGCCAATACAAAACACAGTGGGTGAGCTATGGGCGCTTTTTGATATCCTGATGCCAGGATTCCTTGGAAAGGAAAAGGACTTTTCGAAGGAGTACATTAAGCCAATTGAAAAGGCCCGGGAGGGAAAAGGCACCCCGCATGAGGCAGAAATCGCAAAGGTAAAACTGGAGGACTTACATCGGTCAGTTCTTCCCTTTATTCTTCGGAGAATGAAAGAGACAGTCCTGTCCGACCTCCCACCGAAAGTCATATCTGACATCTATGTTGACCTTGAGGAGATGCAGCAGAAGGTATATAATGAGATTTCTGCGAATGGAGAGGCCGGCGGGGAGTACGGGAAGACTACTCCTACATCTGGAAACTTCTCTCTGCTTTCTCGCCTGATTAAAACATGCTCACACCTTTCGCTTCTTACAGGAGCAGAAGTTCCAAGCATTCTCACAGGAAAAGAAAAGAATTCGGCTTCCTCTGGAAAAGTCCTTGCACTGCTGGACCTTCTCAAAGTTATGGTGAATAACAACAAAGTGCTTATTTTCTGCCAGTATAAGGCAACAATTGACAGGCTTATAAAGGAAGTAGGAATTGCCTTACCAGAAGCCAAGTGGCTCCGATTGGATGGAACCGTCAAGGGTGATGACCGATCTGCGCTTGCCAAAAAGTTCAACTCTGATCCCGAAATATCTATTATGTATCTCACTACGCATGCCGGGGGTCTAGGGCTTAACTTAACAGGCGCCGACTCTGTTATATTTTTTGAGCACGACTGGAACCCAATGATGGACCTCCAGGCAATGGATCGTGCGCACAGAATAGGCCAGAAAAAGTCTGTGAATGTCTTCCGTCTTATCTCAAAGAATACAATTGAAGAGAGTATTATGTCTCTACAGCGATTTAAGAACTATATTGCTAGCACAGTTGTTAACCAGCAGAATGTTGAGATTGAAAGCATGGATACGTCGAATGCACTGGAAAGACTTACCCGAGAAAAACTTCCAAAGGAAAAAGCATCACGTGAAGAAGAGTATCACGACTTTATATAGGCCCTATTTACCACACAAACAATAAATTTCTTTACTTCATTCTGTCTTTAATTCACATCAGAATAAATACAAATATGTAATTTCTCTTAAATTAAATCTTAAATCTTAACCCGTACTCGGAAATATTTTCTATTAAATATTCTTTGTACAACTTTGCAATTTATCTGTTAAACTTGTTTTTGTTTATATTAATCCGAGTTGTTTGGATTGTCATATTTAATTCAACACTTCAATAACCCGAATTGTTTATTTACAAACAATGCGGAGATTTGCGTTCGTTTCTGAACAGCCTCCTATCTCAAGCGAGGATCTTCTAAGAAAGCACATGTATCCACAAGACTCCCAGATGCTTTCTCATGAGTACGAAAAAATACTCGCAGGCAGGCAAATTATTCCAAGTTTTGAAGGGGCACAGTATATCTTCAGGGAAAAGAAGACTGCCCCAATTAGAATAACTCGTGTAAATGGACTGGCTGATGATTTCTACAGCAGTTTGCTAGACTGGCAGGGGAGCAGCATAGCATTTGCACTTGATGAAAGAATTTTTGTCCAAAACTTTTTAACAGGAAAAACTCGCCTACTTGCGCGCTTGAGCAATGCGTACATAACTTCTGTAAAGATATCGCCCACAGGAAACACAATCTGCGCAGGAACATGTACAGGAGACATTGCTATAATTGACATGGAAGGAAAGATACTTGCAAAAAGACATTTGCACAAGTCCAGGATAGGTGCAATGGAGTGGAATGGCAGGCAGGCTGTTACAGGAAGCAGAGATAGAACAATCAAAACAATTGATATTAGAGTTCTTGAAGAGACCCAAAGCATCTCCCTGCACACACAAGAGGTGTGTGGCCTGGCATACTCCCCGTCAAAAGACTATCTAGCAACCGGAGGCAATGACAACAAGGTATTTATAGTAGACAACCGCACGAGCACCCCAATACATATCCTTTCCGCGCACAAGGCAGCAGTAAAGGCACTTGGCTGGTGTCCAGACAAGTTGGACACACTTGCCACGGGAGGAGGAACAGCCGATAGAACAGTTAAAATATGGAACTTATCTGGCGCAAAGGAAGCCCTCCTTGATTCAATAGACTATGGCTCGCAGGTATGCAACATACGGTGGACCAAAAAGAACGAAATACTCACAACACATGGGTACACCCAGAACGACGTGCGAATTTTAGACATGACAAAAAACAAGCAGACACATATCTTTGAGGGCCACAGAAACAGAGTAATTCATTTTGGAATGAGTTCAGAGGAAGAATACTTTGCAACAGGTTCTGGCGATGAAACTGTTTGTATCTGGAGGGCGCGAGAGAATGACTTGACAAACTTTTTAGTCAGGTAGCCAATCAGCCGTGTTTATTTGTTGTTTCATCATCCTTAAATAAATCGAGTTTCAAAAATAACTTTATGGATTCTAACAAGCCCGTTGAAGACAGAAATAATAAAAAGTTTGACCTTTTGGACCTCTCAGAGTATGACTACATCTATAAACCAGAGCCGTCTTTTGAGCCAGAGTTTAACTTTTCAATGACAAATGAGACAAAATTCTCATCTGCTGCGCCGGCAGAACCTGCGGAAGCAAACAGGTATTTTCTTGATGAACAGTTCTCAACATATGCTGCGCATCCGCCTTCCTCGCACGTGCATGCGCAGCAGGCAAAAGAAAAGTCAGTCAATTACTTTAGCACAAACAATACCAGAGCCAGCCCAGACCAAGGGTATCTTTCATTCAGTAGTCCCTCCGAAACACGGCCAACCCATAGAAACGAGTATGATTACTATCCCCCGGGCAGTGAGCATGCCGTATTTGTCAATGCCAACCAATATCAGTACATAAAAAGAAGAAAGGAACGGCGCGACTATCTCGACACTCTAGAGAAGAAAACAAATGCAGCGTACCAGCATGAAAGCCGGCACAAGCATGCTATGAAGCGGCCAAGGGCACCTTCTGGGAGGTTTCTTACCAAAGAAGAGGCATTCTTAGAAGACCCGGCAAGCAAAGAATAAATATGCTATCATATGAATTTTTTTAATGGGGATTATACTGGAGAATGATTCAGTACAGGATAAACAGCTGGGAAATGCCATTATGCACTACATGGACATTCCATATTTCCATAACAACACGTGGTATCTCTCTCTTTGGAAGAGGCTGTACCAACTGAAGCCGTCCTCTGAGATTCTCTTTCTTATGCGAATGAAAGGTATTGGATTGCTAAGCTCATGGATATATTTGGAATTGCACGAACATTTTGTAAAGAAGGGGTGCAAATCGTGTGCACACGTTGTGCTGGTAGAGGGCATCAAAGCGCAGGCACACCCGATAGAATTGCTTGAGGAGAAGGTAAACTACTCAATCCAAAAGGAACATTCATTGGAAAAGCCTGATAGAATAAGGCTGTTTGGAAGAGAATGGGTCTGCATTGTGGAATACATGAATCTGGCAGATCTTCTTCAAAAGGAGGGCGAGTGCATTGCGTACATGGAGTACAGAATTATACAGCACAGCAGAAAAAGAAAGAAAATAGATGAAGAGGAGACAGAAAAGGGTTTGAATGAAGTTTCTCTTTTATTTGGAAGGTCTAAGGGGAGATCTTCAAAGGGCAAAGACAAAGAAGAAAATGAGCCAGAAATAGGCGATCTATCGGACTTTTTGGTAAAACGAAAAAAACAGGATATTTCTGACCAAAGTGATGCAATATTAGAGAGCGCATCTCCAAATCAAGATACACTAGAAGAAACAGCCAGAACTACAACAGCACACAATACACAAGAAACGCCTTTTTTGTGCAGTGCACAGGAGGAGGGAAATAGGTCTCTTGACATAAATGAATTAAGTCTTCCATACACGGATAATATACAGGAAGTGTACACAGAAGCATTTACAAAAATAGCAGAGGAGCAGGACAAAATAGCAACTGAAGACCAAGAATTCTTAATAAGCAACCCGCCAAACCAACCAGAGCCAGCTGAAACTCTCTCAAAAGCTATCAATATGGACGTGCTTGAGGGGAAGAGTGAGCTGTGTCGCCGGCAGAGTATTCTTAGCGATGGTTCATTATTTGGAAACCCCATGGTGGGCAGCAAGCTTGTTATTAAAGAAATGCTTTATATTGTCAAGAAGCAGCTCGGCGGATCATCCTTTCTGGTTACTCGCATAGCCAGTCTGGGAGATGGAAATATAACCCTCAATGCTAGAGACTATGCGTTGCAGTGCATTGAGAATGTATCAGAGTATAGTATATCAAAAGAACTGGAGCAGACTGGGCACAGTATTCCAATAGAAGTAGCAGTCAATTACTCAGATAAGCTCATTGCTCTATCTGCTTATAAAGAAATGGGCTCTTTAGATAGGGCTGTGCATCTTATCACAGAAAAAACTGGATATATTTCTGAAATTCTATCAGCACACTACATAAAGGAAATTCTTCAGATAGGAATAGCCCTGCACAAAATTGGATATGACATATCAGGATGCGTTCTAAAGGATTTTGTACTGGCAGTTGACAACGGACAGATATCAATACGGCTGGCGGTGTACAAGAATATTCGCGTGGGAACTGCTTTTACAGTAGATGAATGCAAAGTATTTGCAGATATTCTTAAAAACACTCGCATAGAGAATACGCAGACACTACTCACGCACACACTCCCACCCGCAGAGTGGCTGCTTAAACTTACAGCATACACAGCGCAAAAGAAAGAAGCCGCCCTGCTGCAGAGTCTCTTTATTACTCAGGAGGTGTGTATATATGAAGAGGCCCAGCTGGTGTGAGTGAATTGCAGTGATTGTTCAGTGAGAAGTAATGGGCCTAAAGTCCGTTGTAAATAAATGGATACTAAATTATTAACACACAGTGTTCTCACAGAATAACATACAAGTATGTACAGCACACTCTTATATATACTATTTATAGATTTAAATGCGGTGAAGTGAATATTTAAAATATAATACCGCTGTGACAGTGTATGTATGTTGAATATATTGTGATCCCTTGTGGTCTAGTGGCTAGGATTTCGCGTTTTCACCGCGACGGCCGGGGTTCAATTCCCCGCAAGGGAACTCTTTTTTGCACAAACCCATTTATACTTTCTTTTACATTACAAATATATGGTTTGACTCAATATATACATTTCTAACCCACCCATACCTACCATACTCCTATTTTACCTGCCGCCTGAATCCAATTATAACCCTATAATCAATTTTTCAAGCAAATTATGCTGTATAACTCAATTACTTATTTAAAGGCAATACGCGATCTTTATTGCTGGCTTTTAAGTGAGTATTTTGACTTTTAATGCCCGAAATTTAAGATATTTACTTATGTATACATCCCATTGAATTTGCAGTAGTCTGTAAGTTAGTACGTGATTATAGCCCACATATTATAATTTCAACAAATATTATACTCATAAATATTTTAGTATATGCCAGAAATTTGCTCATAGAATATGTATTTGAGTTTTATAAATGTATGTGCACTGCTAGCCATACTACACCTGTTTATTTACTGCTGCGCTGTATAGTGAACATACAAAGAAAATAGAAATAGAACTGTTTATTACTCAGAAGCTGCTGCTTTTACTTTCTTGGCAGCTCTTCCTGGCTTGTTTCCCATAAGTGTTGAGTTGGGTGATATCTCTATGTACCCTTCACTCTCAGCAGCAACAATAAATCCAGGCTTGTTTACTATAGCACCATTTACTGATATGTGCCCCTGGTGAATCAGAACACGTGCGTGATGTATGCTCTTTGCTAGACCTAGTGACAGTACTTTGGTCTGGAGTCTTCTGTTCAGAAGTGAAGTGATTTCTAAGTCAAGAATCTTCTCAAGCTCTGTAATAATACACTTCTTAGACTGGTAGTTTATTCCAGTGATTAATCCTTGCTTCTCTAGTCTGTGGAGCAGTGCTCTTCCCTGTACCATCTGGTAGTCTTCATCTGTGTTTATAAGAAGATCCTTTGCTCTTCTCTTTACATCATGGAATATCTTCTCAAGTACTCTCAGTTCTCTCTTGGACTTCAGTCCATACTCACCTACGTACTTCATTTCGTTAATGAGTCTTTGCTTGTCAAATGGTCTTCGTACAGATCCAGCTCTCTTTGAATATGTTGGACTTGCCATGCAGGGGACTAAAAAAAAAATGAAAATACAGTATGTTATAGCAAGAAATGACACAGAATTTCCTCAGGGTGCAACAATTGCGCAAGCAGTGCATGCAGTAACACTCTGTCACCACGAGCACTTTGACCCAGAATATCTTAACTACCATAAAGAAGGATTTTCAATGCGAACCGCCGTCCTTCAGAGTAGTAAAGAACAAATGGATGAACTAATAAAAGAACTAAAAAATAGAAAAATAAAGCACAGTGTATGGATTGAGCAGCCAGAGAATATAATGACCGCAGTCGCCATCTATCCCTATGAAAAAGATCTTCTAAAGGGAATTCCTAAACTTAGAAAATTAAAACTTTACTAGCCGCATCACTACTAAAACTATTTCAGTAAATAAATAACGACTGAAATTTTAAATTTGAAAACTCAGAATTGTTCATACTTATCCTAGCCGTGCTATTTCTCCTTCTGTATTAAGGCAGCAATTTTCTAAAGCATGCCTGCACATTCTGCTGACTCTCTTAATGTATACACAGTCCCTAGTCAGTACATTATATTTGACTTTAATTATCGGTTTTTATTTCTATTTTAAATTTCTTAAGTATAAGTAAAATTTAAATTTTATTCCCCCAGCAATGAGAAGCAGGGGATTTAGATCTAAGACAAGAAGTACATTCAAAAAGGACTACGATCAGTCCAAGAGACCACAGACAACCACTATCCTTAACCAATACAAGAGAGGAGACTATGTTGACATAAGCATAGACTCTGGAGTACACAAGGGAATGCCCCACAGAACTTTCATAGGAAAGACAGGAAGAGTATACGCCGTATTCAAGACCTCTGTAGGAATTGCCATGACTAAGAAGAGTGGAAACAGTCTTATTATCAAGAAAGTAATTGCAAGAATTGAGCACGTTAGACCCAGCCAGTGCCAGAAAGAAAAGATTGCCAGGGATGAGTACAGAGCCAAGCACGGTGTTGCTCCCCCCAAGCCATTACCAGAAGGCGCAAGACCCGCATTCACTATTTCATTAGAATCAAACACTCCAGTTGTGCTAAAGTCAAACTCACACTTTGCACGATAAATGGAAGGGTTTTTTCATATGATAACTGATATTTATCAATTTACAATAAAGGACAATATTCCTACAAACTTTAACATTTCTCTGTCTATTTATCTCTTTGTTCTATAATAAAGCGGGATTCTTACTGGTAAGCGCTTGTTAATCTGCAAACATTCTATTATTTATTCTATCTTTATTATGATGTGCTATTTAATTATACATCCCTGTGTGGTTTGGTGCTTTTCTGGTTATTTACGGTATTTAAGGACTATAACAAGTGCAACAGTAGCAAGTGCTATGGTTCTTACTGAAAGTGAGCTCATCAATTCCTCTGCACCTTCACTTAGCATGCGGAGAACAATCTTACTTAGTTCCTGCTTGATTGGGTCCTGTGCCATGCACTTCTCCCACTCCTGGCACTGCTTTTCTACTGCAGGAACCCTGTCTTCTGGATTACACCGGTTTATTCTATACTCTCTGGCACAGTCTGATATTCTTGTTTTCTGGTCCATGATAGATGTATTCACCCTTACTTCTATGTCATTTTTTATCATAACCACCCCTTTTACTACTAATAGTATCATTAAACCTACAATAAACACATTTAGTATAAGGCTAAGATACGCCTGTAGTATTAAATTAATTTTAAGCAGCTTTTCATGGTGCATTGATGCTTGCGGCTGGGCATTCTGCGGCTTCTTTGCAGGAAGAAACCTTTCATGGTCTATCACAGCGCTTGGTTTGAATATTTGATCATCTGCTTTTCTTTTCTTTGGATTGGAAAAGCTGAAGAACTCATAGGGGTGTGATTTGCTTATTGACCTTCTTGGTTCTCTTTCTCCCCAGTTTATATCTGCTGGAGTGCCCATTTTATGAAAAAATTTATGCCCACGTAATTAATTTTATTCTGTTCTAAATACGTCCGGTACTTCTGTGTATACTTGATTTTGTAGTGCTTAATAGTATTTTATGATGATTGAGCCACTTTTCTCCTCTGATTTAAGTTTGTGCTTTAATAAGTTTGAATGAGTCAACAGAGGTACATTTAATTTTAATATCTTTAATAACTAATGCCTTTTATAATATAACTATAGATGCTTTATATTAACACTATTTGGAATATATTATAAGAACTGTAAAGATCCCTATTACTCTTTATTAATATATGAGTCAATAATAGAGCTTAGCGCTATATGCGCCAAATATAAAATAAAACTGGCTATAAAAAGCAGATGTTCTAGTTGTTTCTTGAAGCACTTTATATTCTAATACTTGGGCATCTATAAAATTAATAAATATACCAATCGATGTATAATTACTTTTATTCTGTTGGTTATATAGTATAAAAACAATAGATGGTTTAATAGACTATGATTTATTTCTGTTTTTCGGGTTATGCCATGATTAACTTATGCATGCATCTTGGCGAATCTTTCTTGGAACTGGGAAAGAGTGCCGGATACGAATGGCATGGCAATTGAGATGGGGAAGTACTCGGTGTAGTACGCCACAAGCTGTATAAGGACATCTTCTATGTTCTTAAGACGGCGCCATAGCTCTGTTTCTCCTACTCCATTCTCTTTTATGATTTGCTTCACATTCTGATCAATAAAGTATTTTAGAATGTAACTGTTCTTCTTTGTGTATAAGTAAGGAAGAATAAAGAAGGACTGGGCTATGGGAGTGTAGTGCACGCTGTCTGGGATTAGTCTGGTCCAGGCCGCATCTTCTTCGTGCATATACTCTCTGCTAATTGCAATTGATTCTTTATAGTACGCCTCAAGCCGTGCAAATATACTTGGCTCCAGATCTGGAAGCGCTGGAAGAGATGATATTGATGGAAGTGGGTGTATCTCAAATATATATGCAACCAAGTGGATAATGGACTTGTATATTTCTTCTTTGTCCTTCTCCTGCTTGCATATTTGATCCAGAACACCTTCATTTACTAACGACATAAGCACAAATGCCTCTGCACCATACGAAAGCGTATTCAGCGCCATATCGCACAGACCCGATGTATGCGAGAGTTTTTTAGTGAATGGCGCCTCCTTTTTGCCCTCTGTGCTGTGCAGTATTAAATCATTCTGCATGGTTTCAGAAGAAAGGAACTGTTTGCTAATGAGATACCTCTTCTGTGCATCCAGTATTTTCTGCGTAAAGTCCTTTGTACTCAGCCCATTGATGGCTCTGAATGCTTCCTTGGGCAGAGATAGTGACATTAGTGGATAAGAAAGAATGCTTTCTACTGTAGAGCTCTTCACAGTCGGCCTCGCTGACTGCACTGCCAAAAGACTCGTGTATGGATAGGATCCTTTAATACGTGGCAGGTACGATGTAATAAGACTTCTTACCTTTTGTTTTGGTATACCAAAGAATACTACATTTCCTTGCGTATCATACCCTCTTCTTCCTGCTCTTCCTGCCATCTGCTTGAAGCTCATTGAGTCCAGATGCAGAGAGTCTCCGGCAAAGACAGCTGTTCGGCACGGCATGTTAATACCAAGAGCAAGAGTGTCTGTAGCAAACACAACTCGCAGCTGCTTCATTCGGAAGAGTATTTCGACCATGTTTCTGTATTTCTTTGGTATTCCGCTGTGGTGCACTCCAATTCCTCTGTACAGTGCCTGTATTAACCTTGGATCAAGTCGGCCAGTTTTTCTAAGTGACTTCGCATACTCATCTAGCAAATATGCACCAGAGGAAGCTATAGTTGGATCAGTAAAGCAGAATCGTGGATCCTTCGCGTTTAAGTCTATGTTTCTTCCAGCAATTTCCTCTGCTACAATTGATTCGTTTATCCACGCATCTTTTCCTGTTGCAACATTTGCATCTCTTGCCCTACGCATCTCTTTTAGAACCTTTTCATTCTCCCTAATGTCTGCCTTAGTTAGCACTGGAGGCGCACATTTCTCAAAGTTTTCCAGTTCTTCTGATAGCCTAATCGCAAGCGCATTACAAACAGTTCTCTCCAGGTTAAACACAATGCACGGCAGTTTGTTCGCTGCCTCCAGCTCAACAGTAAGATCAAGAATGTTGTCCAGAAGATAGTCAATGTTGTACAATAGGATATCTGGAGAAATCTCCGCGGGACTTAACTCCATGTTTTCCATTTTCTTAGCCAGATTTTCATCCTCTGAGCTGATCTGCTCCTCTTTAGGCGTGCTGCTTATTGTTTTTAATGGCTTATTCTGAAGCAGCCTAGTTCCCACGGCTGGCTCTTTTTCTATATACCCACTCAGCTGCTCTTTCAAATCACTCTCTATTTTTTGGAACCCTTCCTTAGCCTCTCGAATTAAAATTTCATATATTTTTATAACCTGCTCTGTGTCTAAAGTATTAGTTTTGATCATGTCTCTGAAGGTTCCAATTACATAATTTTCGTATTTCTTTACATCGCCTTTGGTTATGCAGTTTGTTTTGAAGAATCGCTTTGGCCGGTATTCCTTGATGAGAGACCTCTGGTCTTTTCTAAGCACTGCAAAAATAGCATAGTATAGGTTTAGCAGCTCTTCTGGCAGGAAGTTCACATCATCACTGAACCCATCCTCTTTTATCACTCGGAATGAGTATGCAAAAAGAGAGTGTATTGGCGCAATAGACTGCTCTCCCGGTGCTCTCGTTGTTTTGTGGCAGGTTTCTAGTGAGTTTATCTTTTTTGGTACGAAAACATAGTTTTTGATTTCACAGTACCTCTCCTTGTGCTGGATTAAATGGCATCTGCGGTTTTTTCTACTTTCTATCTTCTCTACCCATCCATAAAACTCGTCTAGATTTCCTAATGTGGCACTCAGAAGAAGCAGTGAGCACGGACTAAAGTGTATGATCTTCTCCATACTCGGCCCCATGTTGTTGTCACTTATTTTATGCACCTCATCTATTACAATATACTTTACTCTGTCTAGATATGGATGTGCCTTCTTTGCCTGCTCTGGTGGCATGCTTAGAATCTTCTCTAGAACATTTGGCACTGTTATCAGAATCTGGCAATTAAAGGGCGATATCTGGAAGTCGCTCATGCATATTCCCTGCAAGATATTGTTCTGCTTGATGTATGGCTTTGACCCAAATCTTGCATAGACATCTGCTGCTACTTGGTTAACAAGAGCCTTGGTTGGCGCAACAAAAATGACAATATCATCATTGCTTTCCCTAAGCACCTTTTCCATCGCATAGTAGCAGATAAAGGTTTTACCGGATGAGGTTGGGGCACATATTACTGCACTTTCGCTGTCATCCACAATCTTCAGAAGGTCTCTCTGCCACTCATCTGGTTCAAACAGAAGCCTTGGGTCTGGCTTTGAACCAAGCGTTCTCTTTAGCTTATCACCAGCCGCCCGCATAAGGAACGAAATATCGTAGTCATTTGGGTCTTTCGTGGTAGCAGGATCAAATACCAGACTGACTGGCTCGCCTCCATTGTATATCACTGTGCAGGCACTGTCCCTCTTGTTGGTGTAACTAATCTGGTACCTTTCACACATTTCTAAAATAGTAGCACCAAAGCCTTGGTCAAGCATTGCCTGCAGCACATACTGCAGCTCCTCAATTGAGGCATCCTTGCTGTATTTCTCAATAAAAGTTGTGCAGTCCATATACAAAGAAACTAGATCTTTCTCACTTGGCCTCTTCTTTCTCTTCTCCAAGCTCCAGAGCTCGCTATAAAACTCAATCCGTAATAAAAACACCTTTCTGCATATAAAAGATGAGTGTGCTCTCACTAAAAAGGACTCCAAATGTCTTCTCTTCTCATACGTAGCAGAAAATGATTCGTACTTTGCTAAAAAACTGCGCAAAAAGGCAACATCCTTCTTCTTTGCCTCTAGCTCTTTTTGCTTCTTGTTTTTTTCTATGATCTCTAACTGCTTTTTTCCTATTTTTTCTTTTACCTCTTTCTTTTTCTTTGTCTTCTCACTCACCAACATAATAGGATTATGTAAATGCTTTCCTTCGTGCAGAGACTGTGCATTCTTTTTTAAGCTTTCAATATACATCTGCTCTGTTCTAAAACTCCTCTCTTGCTCTTCATTATAAAATCGCACTGAAGACATAGTTGTCGGAACAAATGGTCTCTCTTCTCCCACCTTTTCCAGCGCTTCGTTAATTATCTCTGCAGCTGAAACATCACTTGTCTTTTCTTGTACCGGCTGTAAAAGTCGCCCATCTATCACACTCTTGATGCTGCACACATTGCACTTCCTAATAACTTCTTCTATCTCAATTATCAGTTCTCTGTCCACAGGCTTTCTCTCTTTGCTGTACTTTGATAGTGAATTAGGACTCCGCACTACTCCTATATGCTCTGCATACTTTGCATCTCCTAAATGCTTTTTCACTATTCCCTCTACCTCAGAAACTGTGCTCTCTATAGATAAAAGCTCTACCTTCTTCGGTGTATATTCCCGGGAAACATACTTCTCTGCACACAAATACATAGCAGGACTAATAACAAACATAAATAGCCTAGGCGGTCTAAATGTTTCCTTGTCCAAAACTGCTGCATATAAAGAAAAGCCCAGCACAGTGTTTAAGAATACTAATGATTCACTGTCCTGGTATCCCACTCCCAAACAGATGTGTTCTTCTTTTATGAAATTTTTAAACTCATGGTCATACATTGAGTGGAACCATATGATCTTAAGAGCCCCGCCCTTCTCCAATGTGGCAGCAACCTCTCTTGTGCATATCTTTCTCTCTTCCGTATTATTGTCCTCCTCAAATAAAACCAAGTACGAGTCTTTAAACCCAGATGCAATAAGACTCTGTCCTATAGTATCTGCTATACTGCTTAGTAAGTTAAGAGGCAGTGTATCACTCTGAATGCTGTATACGTCTTCAATATACTTGTACAATGAATGTCCATTTATAATTATCTTCCCAATCCCTACAAATGACTCACTCACATCAATCATCTGAGATGGCATAGTTTTATACCACTCTTTGTATATTTCTTCCATTTCTTTTGTCATGGGTAAAATTATTATAAATACTTTATGTTGCGAGAAATTCAGTCTATTTATAATAATTAGTTTAATAAAAATTTATCTTGGTTTAATTTTCCAGCCATAAAATAAAATTAAAATTACTTTAGTCCATTATATTACAATAAGTACATTTTATGTGACGATATAATCAGAAAAACAATATTATTTTATATTTTCATCCTAAAACTCTATAATAAAACTAGAATACCATTGGAAAATAAATATATATTATCATGAATATTTTATACTTATTTATTTAGTTATGGGTAGAAATATATTTGAAAATATAACCTAGAAATTAAGCTAGCACGTATTTAGTATATGTTTAGTTATAATAGTAAGCGTAATCTACAAATTGTTTATATATGTTAGATATATTAAGTTATACAGGATAGTTTGATTTCAGTTTGATATTTCTGATTGTTTTTAAGATTGTTATGTCTATATATTGTGTATTTGATTTAATTTAATTTGTTTACTGGTTATTTGTATTGTAATTTGTTTTTAGGCTTATTTGTCTGTCCGGTCTTTTTCTGTTCTTATTGTATGTTATTTAGTCTGTTTATTACAATATAGTGGCCAATTATTTCTTTATGTTTTATTTTTAAAGTGTACATGTAAAAATAATTCAATACTATTTCTATACACGCATTCAGTTTTAAATAGTAAATTATGTAAAAATAACTAGATAATTGTCTTAATTAGCAGAGAAAACAACAATAACTAGTGCATTACGTATTAAAAGGATAAATTTACTCTTTGTAATATAAAAACAATTAAACAATAAACAAACAAAGATATAACATAAAATAATCACACATAAACACAAGAGTACATATATTTAAACACTCACTAATTAGAATCTAGTGAATATACTGCACAAACAAATAACAGACTTCTAGTAAACAACTAAATTTCTAAAATATTCTAATAAATAGCAATATACTAATAAAATATATAAACTGTAATAGATAAATAATTCAGATACAACAAAAAACCACAAAGTATTTAAGGATTTACATAGTACGATCTTACAGCATACACATAGAAAGAGCTTATTTATTATGAAACTACTTAAAAATAATTTTATTAATTTTCACGAATAATGAAGTATTATTATAAAGAAAATGGCTTAAATAGCAGAAAAGAAATAATTATATATCCGTTAATTGAAAAGAGCTTCTGCCAAAAAATTAATAGCCAAACATAGTAAAGCTATATAAATTAATATAAATATCTGATTTGGCAGAGTAAGACTGATTTTATATTTAATTAATGTTTTTAGGGGTGGAGATACAAAGTATTCAATTGTTGCATTACACCGATTTAATACACAAATACATGCACTAGGACTTATTTTTATGCACAGTTATGACTGAATATATATTCTACAAGAGAAGTTATAAATAGTGGGCTTCATTCTTTTTTTATTTATAGATGGCACAGAGGACAACACTGTATGTCATGTATATGCCATACACACTTAAGGAATACAATGTGGGGCAGCTTCTAACAACCTGCAGAGTAAGCGAAAGAGAAGCAGATAAAGGAATGCGCGTGGCAGTGCTGGAAAACAAACCCATCAAAAATGAAGAGACTGCAGAACCATGTCAATACACCTCTAAGGTGCTTGATTTTTCCAAAAAAGTACCAGGATTCTTCAGAGCTATAGCCCCCTCTGGATCACTAACAATGAGCGAAATATCTTACAATGCCTTCCCCGTCTGTAAAACCACCTACACAAGTGGTGCTCTTTCAGAAAAAAAGTTTAAAGCAAGAATAGACACTCTTTTCTTTGAAGGGCACAAACCAGCAGTCGATCCTTTCACAGATGGAATAGTTGCAGAAAGGTGCGAAGTCCTTGATCTAGTGCACGGACAGCAACTAGCAGAGAATATCAACTTGGCTGAAATAAAAGATGAAAGTGGAAATCTTTTATTCCCGGCAGACTGGGAGAAGAGCCACACACCAGTTATGACAATCTTTAAGAGAGTGCACATAGACCTGAACATTCCTATTATAGGAAAGAGATATATCGAGGATATTGACAAGTTCATGCGAAAGATGTTCACACAAGGACACCAGGAGGTAATTAAATACCACAGCGAATGGAAGAATATGACAATGGATGACGTACGAAAAGAAGAGGAAAAGACAAAGGCCCATCTCGAAGAGAAGTATCCATCAAGTAAAAAGTAATTATTCCTCTTTAATGGGCGTACTGGGAATTTCAATAAATTCTGCTATTTGATCAATATAAACGGTTCCATTGTCTCCTATTGTTATCTGATCTATTTTAAATATTTTCTTAAGAATGTAAAGAAACTCTTCACTCTCCATAAGAAAAACCCTGCTTGTTGTTAAATAACAGTGTGGATCTTATTTTATTAGAAATAAAGCTTAAATAAATAAGAGAAAATAAAAATATATTTAACATAATCAGAAGCAAATAGAACTACCAAAACAAATTAGTACTAGGCTGGATAGAATCAGAATAAAATGCAGATTTATATCTTTATACTCCTGTTTAAAGAACAGCACAAATATATACAAAGAACACTGGGAAATGCGGTATAACTAAGACTTAGTCCATGTTATACGGGGACGTTCTAATATTGTAGAATGTATTTACACGGCGCTTTTCTAGTTTCCAGATCTCGGTTATAAGAAGGTATAACTGATCAGAAGAGATTGAAGCAGCTGATATTCTATCGAGTATCTTTCCTATGGATTGAATATTATTTGTGAACGCAGGGATGTTTTCATGTAAGTACAGAAGAACTTTAATGGGGGACTCACATATCGCAGAAATTACTTCTTTTGGTATTTCTTCTGTTTTATGGTAGAGTATTTTACCAATAATGTGAAAAAAAGAGACTTCGCTACTTTCTGTTTCTAATAGAGCCTCGTGAATTTCTGGAGGGAGTTTTTGTGCCTGAAGAATCCGGTGCATCGTGGTTTTTTTCTGTGCAGATGGACAGTGCTTGCGAATTGCCCGGATTGTAGGAGGGGATATTTTAACATGCACACATTTTTCTATCTTTCTGTAGAAATACGGATTCTCTGTTTCAAAAATAATCCCCCTATAATTGTGCGGTTTGATTCGCACGCCTTCTCCAACCCGAAGAAGATATATCAGAGACTTGCTTATTCTATAAGTCTTGTACTCCTCGATGGTGTCAATGTCTACCAGCTTGTAGTTAGTGTTCTTTATAACTCGGTGGATTAGTGCAGTTTTTCCACTGCCACCCGGCCCGGATACAACGACCGCAAACATATCTAACTGTTGCAGTGCCAATTCTAATTTTTTGTCCATGGTGAAGACTTATAAAATTAAATTTCTTAACAAAAAGATAAGGTTTGCAAATCATAAATAAATATCCCGCCACCTTATTTTACATGAATCGAGTAATAAAAGGAAGAATATCCACCCTCACAATTAGAAGAAACCCGCAGAGCCCAGAGACAATATTTGGGGCAATTATGAATGAAGAGGAGTGCATAAAGATAATAGACATGTCCAGAGTTGGCGCGCTTCCCATGATAAAATGCAGGCTATCAGATGCAGAAAGAGATTCAATTAGACCTGGCAGTATATATGTATATGAAGAAGAGGAAAGTGGAATATCAAGATGGACAGATGGCAAGATTTGGTCAACATCAAAGATAAATGGGAGATGTCTTCTATACTATGAACTAATGGAGAGCTCATATGATTTGAGACTAGAAGACCTCAGCTCTATGCACGGGCTTGAAAACATTCTCACACTGGGAAAAGAAATAGTCAGTGTAAGAAAAGGTGAGAAAAGAATACCAAAAAAGAATGGACTAATAAAAATGTCCACCTCGCTAGTATATCAAAACAAAACATACCACATGTTGTCATATTTCACAGAAAAATTTATTAAGGAGCACAAGCGTGCCCCCATCTGGAACCAAGTTGTAACGTGGCAAATACCAAGAAATTTGGTGCTGCGCATGAACTACAGAAGAAAAAGAAGCTATGCTAGCATAGACAAAAAAGACAGCCAGATTCAACCTATCAAGATAAAGGAAAGAGATGAAACCAGAGCAAGATCACTTCCTGAAACCAGAACGTCCCAAATGGAGGATGTACTGGAGATTTCTGAAGAGTTTCTTGACAATTGCTATCTGAAGAAAAATGAGTTCTTTTCCTTCTAATTCTATAAATGGACCATGGCTATTTATAGTGTAAAATAATAAAAGACCATAACGGTGTGTCATGCTCTTTATTATATATTACCAGTCCAAACAAGGCACAGCGCATATTTATTGTTGTTGTTTAAAAAGTATACGGCCCCTAGGTATTTAATTAGTCTAATACACATCAAAACTTCCAAAATTGCCAATATTAAATTTATAACAACCTAAAATCTAAGAAAATCCTAAATTGTCTCCGTTCTAGTTATATTTATCTATTTATTATATAAGCACTATTTGTCCCACAATATGATTTAATAATTTCTCACACCACATAATTAATATTTCTTTTTTAGACGCCCAACAGACTAGGCTTCAATCTACCTATTATTTTCAGTATTTCTCTTTTTGAAAGAAATCAGTTATACACGAAGCGAAACAACAGAGATACATCGGTGGCGGGCCTATTGTTGCCCATCTGGTATAACTTCTATATAGTGAGAACATGACATGCACTCAACTGGGCCGATCTGCTGTGTGTAGTCATATATACTTCCACAGCGGCATTTTACAGACTTTGCATTGCTCAGCTCAACAATTATATATGGAAGACTCTCCCAGTCAACGTACATTTTCTGTATACGGGGGGTTGAGATAATTGTTGAGTAAGCCTCGCTTATTCGGATAAACTCCGCGTCTGTGTTTCTTTTAGTAATGTCTGGGTGTGTTTTTCTCACACCAAGCACGTATGCTTTTTTTATTTCATCAGCAGTGCACTCTTTTGAAACACCAAGTACTCCATACGGACACTCCATACACGAAAAAATTACGCATTTATTTATTTACTATTGAGTTATTGCTAAGCACTGTGTAGAAACATCTGAAACATTGTAGCAAGCTAGAATATATAAGCAGACAGAACAAAAAGAGTATGAGAGTAGTTGGCGTTGTTATACTAATACTAGCTGCTGCAGTTCAGTGCTATCTGGAACCAGAGATAACTGAAAACAGACTACTGACAACAATTCCCTTTAAAACCTTTTTCTTTCTTAAAAGGCTATCTCCATATAACAGCAAGTTAGACAGACCACTGTCAATGGGGGCACAGAAGAGAATTGAGTCAGAGGAAAAGTTTTCTCCATTTCATTCGGTTCTTGTTATAAAGAAGCAGAGGCGATCTGATGAGCCAATTCGTCGCCATGTGCCAATAACAGGCCCGGCAAGAACAGAGTCCGCAGAGTCCTTTATAAAGGACTTTTTGGTTTCACATCTGCAGCACATGAACAGCATTGAGCGTTCAAATCAATTCAATACAGAAAAGATATACAACGACATGTACAACAGAGGAAGCGACCAGGTGCACACATCTACCAAGAGCAACATCCATCGAGGAAAAGAAATAATTGGAGATGAAATAGATGCCATTATTGCGCATGCAGCAAAAGAATTTACACCAAACACTGAAGAAACTGAAAATGAAAATGCTTCACTTGGCAAAACGCTTAGAAAAACAAAGAAGCGAGTTGGAAAGAAGATCAAGAGAGCAGGAGGAGTTATTGGAAAGAAAGTCAAGCTCAACTGGCTCACTATTCTTATTTTCATTATAATTGGTTTGATTTCTGGATTTGCAGGGTATTCACTACGAGGAAGAACATCATCCGAACATTATGTTCCATTGGATAAATAGTCTGCATGCAAATGAATTTTATTTGTTTAATTAGTAAGCTAAAAAAGAGGTCTAAGTTATATGGTTATACTTAGTGGGCAGTGCACAGGGGCATGCCGGGTAGATTCACATGGGTGATGAAAGCACTAAAAATAACAGATAAATAAAATCTATATTGAATATAATCGAACATTTTTGTTTAAACTGCATGCATAGTATTTTAAACTATTTATTTTCCCAGCTCTATTTTAAGCATAACCCGAAAATATTCCAAAATAAAATAGAAAATAGAAGAATACTTACTTAATGCACAAAAACTAAAATTATCACAGAAAACAAATATTAAAACATTAATAACAATCTAAACAGGTTAAACCACTCACGCATACACTATGCATGCTGACTAAAAACATTTGATAACTTATAGTTATTTATATGCGCTTACAACCTAGCATAGCCTACGCCTACTACATTATAAAACAAAAGAATTCTATTCTACTACTATTAGAACCCAAATCAATTGTTCATAAAAAATAGGGATGCCTAGAAAATTAAATCGAATAAAGTGCTAAGCATAAAATTAAAATTCTTTATTCTGAGGATATTTTATGTAATTCAAATTAAATCACAGCCACTACTTCTTCTTTGATGCTCGATTTGGGCAGTGTTTTACAATATGTCCTTTCTGTTCACAATTAAAGCAAATAAGGTTCTTTGGCCGCCTGCGCTGGGCCTGTGCTGGCATGTGCCCAAGAGACTTTATCACATCAAGCAAACAGCTTATTATATCCTGCCACGGAAGTTGTTCCAGAGCAGCTATATCAAGAATGTATATGTGCTTTTCCATCATTTGTTTTCTTAGCTCAGTTGCTATTCGCATTTGTGTTTCTACGCTTTCTTCATTATTAGAAGGACTGTTATCCACACTGGGGCTGCTCTCAGAGTTAATTTCAACAAGCTCATCCTGTGTGTCCTCAGCTGTATTATTTGCCACTACCTCTGTGCTCAATTCAGCAGAACACTTTTCTAAATTACTTATATCCAAAAATTCACCATTTGATTCTTCTTTTTTCGCTGACTCTACAGAAGGCGTGCTGTTATTACTACTGCACTCTGCCTTTTCTATTTCTATTATAGAAAGAGACATAAGATTATTTTCTTCTGAAACAGAAGAATGACTAGTTTCAAGCAAAGTTACTGCCTCTTCTTTCTCCAAAGCATGTATCTTGCTTGAATGATGCTCGGGTGCATCCTCTCTATTTAAAATCCTTTCTCTTAGCTCATCCTTAAAAGAGCACTCTTCTATTTTAAAATAAGTATCGCAGAGCGATCTAAGATACTTACCAGCAGAAGATGCAATTATCTGAATCTCCCAGTCTCGCACCTTTCTCTGGACCTCTCCTGCAATTCCTCCTATACTCTCTACTTTCTCCTGCACTCTCATTCTATTTCTTTATTTACATCAACAATCATTTAATTTTTACCTAGGAGGACGTGTTTCAGAATGAGTAATTTCCAATAAAAACAACCTTATCACTGCATGCACATAACAAAATCCACCAAGGCATTCCAGAGAACAGCCCGAAATATAACTATTTTCTAATATAGTAATAGAGGAATTTCAATTCTATCTTATGCCACGGGCAATTCTAAATAATATAAATAAATGTGTATACAATGCAATTATTTTGTATTATTATATTGCAACAATTAATAACACCAAAAATAAAATATGACTCGGTATACATGCATCTTAATCTCGCCGTATCAATCTTGGTTTCTCATTGTATTAGATATGATTTATAGTTTAAAATTATTTATTTTTATCATCGGCGATTAATTAACTGCTGGCCCAAGAGCAATAAAAAGCTCATTTTATTATTAAAGATGGAATAAACCAGCACTAAATCAGAAACACATCGAAAATGCATATAATTTCATTAGAAGAGAAAAAAGTGCATGTATTTATAGTAGAAGTATAAAAATTAAAAACTTTGGAGTGAACAAATGCACAAGCCATACGCTGAGTTTATAGAGAGAGACAGCAGTATGTCCCTGCAGAGAACGATTTATATGGCACTACAAAGTCTTACGGAAAAAGCCATTAAAGACGGGCTATTTAAAACAAGTAAGACTGACATAAGCATGCGAAGTATATACAACAAGCTATTTCCAAGTATACACAATTCATCTGACTTTATAGAGGCACACCGTCTGCGGCTGTATATTCGGGATGGAATGGAAAAGGAGGCTCTTGAGCAGCTGCGGAAGATAAAGCACTTTGATGACAAGACGATCTTTTTTCTTCTAAACCAGTCATTTCTCACCGCAATGGTTAATAAAATGACTAGCGTGATTGAAACATTCTTCTTAAAGGGATTTCCGCGGAGTGTTAATGCGCGTATTTTTGGAAGTAGGTATAACATTGCATTTCCTACATACTTTCTTCTTGCACTGGCAGTGCAGAACTTAGCTATTATTATGCTGTGTTTTAAGAGAACAATTGATTACCATGAGACATGGCACGGGCTGGGTCCTGTGCATCTGGCAGCTGTTAATTCTGACATTCGGGTACTAGATATGGTTCTGACATATGGCGGGAGTCCAATGGAGTTTACAACAACACTGCAATACTGCTTGCTTAATAACCTCTTTAAAAAGCAGGATATTGAGTTTAATGCGCCAGGAAGGCCCATTTATCCAGTTGATCTAGCAGCTGCATCAAATAACTGGGGGTGTTTTCTTCTGCTAATGAATCGATTCCCAAAATGCGCTGTGTATTCACAGCACCTGCTGCACATCTTAAACAGTCTTGAGATGATTATTAAGGCCATAAATATTGGTGCGCGTATAGAAATACCGCTGGCAGATAATTCAACAATTCTCCATACGAAAGTGTACCATAATAGGCCAGAACTTGTTTCCTTTTACATAGCACTGAATCTTCCCATAAATGCAGTAAACAATGCAGGTGCAACCCCGCTGTCCCTTGCTCTGGAGCTAGGGTATAAAGAGGTAGCGTGGGTTCTTCTGATGAATGGGGCAAAGTTATGTGAGGAAACAAAAGGCCATCCATTTATAGAAGAGGTGGAGAAAGGATGGGCACCGCTCTATTCACTCCAGGAAAAGATTGAGTATTGTAAGCACGCAGCTGCACATGTAGAAATGATTGAGTACAAGCTTAAAAGTAGATTTTCCATTCGCAGGATACTTACCCGAGAAAAGAGCACATTAGAGGAATCTTTGAGCAGGCTAAATCTTAAAATTCAACGAGTTGAAGAAAGCGCAAGAAGCGCATTTAAGCAGCTGCCGAAAGAAGAACTGTATGAGAAGTTTGCGCAAGTTGTTGCAAAAAATAACACAAAGCCACCGGTGGATGGGTTCAAGTTCTAGTATAAGAAAGACTTGAGTATCTGAAGTATGTCTCAAAACACCTACAAATACATGGAATGTATCTGCCTGAACAACGAACACTCAACAATAGTCAGAATATTTGTTTTCGGGTTATATATATTTTTAAGCATATTATATGCTTATATTTAGATTGAATACACTAATACTAGTAACGTAAAGAAAATAGCCTGCATAGCATATAGAGAGTATTGCTGGTAATCTAGTGTTTTTGTCTTTCAGCATGGGGCCACATAGGAATAACACACACAGCTTTTCTATTGTATATCAGTAAAGTATGTGCAACCACACAATTATTAAAAGATACATTCCACATAAGTTTATTTAATCCAACAGTGCTAACGTTTTTTTGTCTTCGGTGCTGTAGAACAGCTTTCCAGCCCTTATTAGATATTGCAGCCCGCTGTCTATCTCCGCGCTAGAGTATACTTTAGATGATGCGAGAGAGCTTACTACTATATTTATAGGCAGACCAGTTTCTCCTTGGTTATTAGAGAAGAATGAAAGAATGTCAAGATGTATCTTTTTAAAGTTGCCCAGATGCACTTCTTCTCGCTGGCCTGCTGCTGGTGCATTTTCTGAAATAATGGAGGGGGCCATTAAGTCCTTTTGAGAAGCCCTGGGCACATCAATTATGCGCATGAGGAGATGGTACATCACACTGTTTCCATCAGTGATTGGTGTGGTGATGGTGCAGTTTATCGATATATTTTGCTCGTGCTTGCTTAAACTTCCTACTATTCGGATGTAAGCCCCCTTTTTTATGTGTGAAGAGTCTTTCTCATCCCACAGAAGACAGGAAATTGATCCGGTTCCATCGGCAAGAGTAAACTTCTTTCCCCCATGCACAGAGTCATTTTCAAATGTTATCCATCCCATCAATTCCACTAGACTTATTCCCTGCCCTCGGAACTGTGTGTTCTGTTTTGATTCTTCGTCAAATTCCACCTGGTTTACGTGCTTTATGGACATTCGCCTTATAAATTGCGAGCCTCTGGCCTCGCTTATTGGAAGTGAACTCATTCAAGGAAAAAAGAGAATTTTTGCTCAAAAATACCACAGCAGCATAATCTTAATTACAACTGAAAATTTTTTAGACAGTTTAATGTTCGAGTACAAGCGGCCTATTTCCTCCATTTTGGATGGACCCAGATTTACAATTGCTAAAATAGGGAATACTTACTGTGTAGTAGCTGCAGTAAACAATTTTTACACGATGTATGGAGCGGAGAAGCTCAATACAATTGGAATGTGCAAGGAAGGAGAGACAATTAAAGACATCTGCACACTAGATAGATATGTGGCTACAGCCACCGGCACAACCATTAACATATATAACAATGGCGTGCAGATCCAAGAAATTGATGTAGGGAGTGAAATAAAGTCATTCTTCCCATGCGATGAGTATCTAGTGGCAGTACTGAACGATTCGGTCGTGAGAATCCATCTGAATGAGATTGAAAAGATTGAGAAGAAGCAGCTCGAGTATACAATAACAAAACTAAACAATATTCCAATGCAGTTTGAAAGCGTGCACCGGCTTACTTTAAAGAATAAAGTTCTTGTGGTAGCGCAGGGAAAGATGTGCATATACTCAGTAGATAAAGACAAAATGATCTACACTTTAAAATGCACTGAGATTAGTAGTCCAATTGTTGATGTATCCTGCTCTATTTCAGCAGAGATTATAGCTGTGTGCACAGCAAGTGACGTATTGGTTCTGCAGCTTAAAAAAGACATTCTTCTACAGAAGTTCTCGTTTGAGTCGATTCAGTCGCTAGACTTTAGAAGAAGCAGCCAGTGCAAGGATCTAGCAGTGCTTACAGAAAAGGAAGTGATTATTCTGTGTCTAGAGCAAGGATTTGTTAAGAGCAGGCATGCACTTCAGGACAAATTACCAGATGCAGCAGGAGAAGAGCATATGCGAACTGCAAGGTATATAGGAAGTGAAGGATATTTAGTCATATCACAGAGGAATGAGCTCCAGATACTTGATTGCCACAAAGAAAAAATACTTCTGCTGAAAAAGCGTGCTGGTGTAGTATTCGGCAGCAAGCAGTGCATGGGGTTCCTTAAAGACACTTTAGTGATTTCTACAAACAGCAGAGTGTACACGCTTTCTCTGAGAAAGGATGAGCAGTTAAAAGAAATTTCTAAAATATGTGGGGATGGGCAGCCGGTATCCCTCTCCATTGCAAGAGACAACATTCTTGCCTGCTATACAAAGGGAATCTATTCTCTAAAAGAAACAGTTGGTGGGATAGCCCAAGTCAAAAGAAAGTTAGGATATTCTACTCCAAAGGATTATATTGAGTGTGCTATTTCATTCTGTGGGAACAGCTTTGCATTGGTAATAAAGAGCGGAGATGCGTCTGTAAAGATTCTTATCGCATCAAGAGAGTCAGGATTTATTCTGGGTGAAATAGAGGAAAAGCCGTATTTAGCCATCTCTCTCAACAATATTAAGAAGACCCTCACAGTCCTGCACAGAACAGAAATTCTGGTGTATTCATACAATGGCGAAGTTCTTTCTAAATCACCAATTAATGGATCTTTAGGCCTGCAAGAAAGAAGCATCTCCCAGATAGAAGAGAAAGATGCGATTGCCAGGATAGTAGAGACCCGAGCATATAAGTATTTTGTCATCT
This sequence comes from Nematocida ironsii, assembly GCA_001642415.1. Classification (NCBI taxonomy): domain Eukaryota; kingdom Fungi; phylum Microsporidia; genus Nematocida; species Nematocida ironsii. The sequence continues at coordinate 47,434 of LTDK01000174.1, forward strand.
CCACACAATCCCATGTCTATATTATTAGACCAAGCGGTGACGTAATTAAGTCAATTGAAAAGAAGGAGGGGGCACCTGTGCAGATGAGAGTGACTGAAGACCTTAGCTGGCTACTTCTTTTATCATCCACAGGCAGTGGATCTGTGCTGGAGGTAATTGATATTCAGTCTGCATGTATTCTTTCCACAACACTCTTTTCATATACTCCAAGAGACTTCCTTATTACAAATGATAAGAACCAACTGGTTGTCACTACAGATAAACAGGTTCTTCTGTTCACAAACACATATAAGATACAGGCAGCAGAAACAGAGTACAGCAAAGCAATTTCTGAGGGAATATGTTTTAGCCCAGCGCACAAGTCTAGAATACGCCTAATGTTGATGTATGACACGCTTGGAGAAAAAATAGATGAGGAGGAAGTAATGGCACCATACACAATGCAGAAGGAAAACACAAGAAACCCTCTCTTCAACATATCAAATACCAAGGAGATCATGGATGCCCTGCTGGATGGAAATCACCCTATATCCTCTATAATCACATACATTAAAGAGGTGGAAGACCCAACTTCTCTAATTATTGACCTAGTGTCATCTCTTGAGACTAAGTATGATATTTCAGATGCCCTCATCAATCGAGTGATTCACTACAGAAGGACAGACTTAGACATGGAAAGGCTGAGTGACTCTCTAAAGATAAGAGAAAACATTTCAGAACGGCTTATTACAAACTATCTCTCTGTTCTATCCCTAATACGTCCTATCTAATTTTAATAAAGATAAAATATATTTAAGCTTTATATGCTAAGTCTATTATTTCAATAAATAGGCCAGCAATGGGTAGACTATTTTTTAAAATATTTATACTTCAGAAAATACAAAAAACCACTATTTCACATGTAAAGAAGTTCTTCATATAAAAACACGCCTACCCGCCTAGTTTATAGATAAAGCATAAGTATTTGAGTGGGTATCTTTTAATCTACAGAAATTCTTTATAATATAGGTATAGTACAAAACTTATGTTTTTGTTTTAGTATATTACATAGTAGAAGGGAAGTATGCAGAACTTGCATGGAATTTTCGAAATAGTAATAATCCGAAATTTATAGGACAATTAGTAAGATATTTTTACTAATCATATAAGAGAGGAGCAATAAAAAAATATTTATATGTGTATGTAAACGCGTATAACTTAAAAAATCATAGCTTGAAGCAATTTATTCTATTACCAAGCTTTTGCTGAAGGAATAATAGACAGCAATTTTTAAAGCTTATTCCTGTATCTGGAAACCATCAACAAAACTAATGTTTTTTTCGGTGGTGTAGATAAAAGAGTTGTACTTGTCGCTCTTAAAAACAATCTGTCCATCTCCTGTTATTTTTCGGAAGATTCTTCTTGACTTGTTTATAGCAAGAATGCACTTTTCCGTTTCAGTGTAGTTAAGTTGCTCACTGATCAGTGGAGACTTCATAATTGAAATGATTTTGTTGTCCTGCAGAAGGATCCCTGCTGCCCACGTATCAATGCATCCTGTGTAAACATAGAACACCTTTCCTGGAATGGGCTTTTTAAATATCCTCTCTTTCTTTGTATGATTATAGTATAAGACTATTCTTTTAAGCGTTTCTGATGGGTCATTCTTTACCACAATACCTGAAGGAATCTTTTTAAGCACGGGAAGACTGCATGTGAGTATAGGCTTGGTAGACGGGAATGGAGTGACGGATGAAGCAGCTATTGGCTTTGAGCAGTCAATAAACTTTAGCTTCTTCTCTATCTGCCTATTCTCTTCCTCCTCTGCACGATCATTGCCCATGGGGAACAGCCCTAAGTTTGGCTGCTCCTTAACATATATTACTCCTGTAAACTTGTCGGTTATGCCGTACTTTGCAACCATCCTCTGCTTAAACAGGAAAACCTCCATAATGATCTTGTCCACAGAGCAGGCTTTGTCTATTCTATCGGCCAGATGAATCTTAATAGAGCAGGAGAGACCCTTCCAAAAGTACTTCTGGATGAGTATATTCTGCTCCTCTAATGAAAGCATAACAGACACAGAATATGACCGAACTAGCAGAGAAAGCTCTTCTTTGTACATCTCCAGCGAAATAAACTCGCCCGAAGTGATTGATTTAAGCCTTCTCTTAAGCCTGAAAACATTCTTTTGTGTGTACACCCTGTCATATATTTTGCGAACAGAGTCCCTTAATGACTGCCCGAATGGATCGCCTACAACATCTCTAATTATATCATCAGATACAGAGCACTTGAAGAAGACCTTGGCCTCATGCTCTGCCCACTTATGCTCAACTATTTGCGCCCTAAAAAACTCAACCCAGAAAAAGGTATTTCTCGTGTCTAATACGTCCAGAACCGGCATGGTTATATTATGAACTGACACGTGTCTTTTAATAACATATATAGGTCCATCAATAGGAAATATTTTTTTTTCCAACTCTATGCTAGAAAGAAGGGTCCTTTCTAGTATGGGAAGGCCATAGCCGTCAATCCCCATAGAAGCGCTTCTGTTTTTGATGCAGCAAATAATATTGGGCCTATCCTGTTCTATTTCCTTTGACTTATTTCTTATTTTTTTTTCTTTTATCTTATAATTATTAATCATATTTAAATCTGCACGATTCTTTCTTATATATATACGCCCAAACATTCCTTTTTAGGCACTGCCTTAACAGGAAAAAATTCCCGGCAATTATAAAGTGGAATAAAAAAAGCGGTAACCGAGGCACCTACAATAATAAAGACTCACAAAACATCTAAATTCACATTAAACCTCCTTAACAAAGCACTTGACTCTGACGAAGAGCTAGCACGTGCTAGAATGCACTGGCGAAACCTGAAAAAGGCCTTCTGCGATGTGCATAGGTTTTTTCTTATAATTGAAAACAGGAACCCATCCAGCACAAGGAGGTTTTCTTCTGAAAGATCATCCAGGCCGAAAAGCGTGCAGTACCTGGTGCACTCCTGCTCTATTATGGACACAAGCTCCTCAGGTGCAATGGTTAGAGCCTTGCCATCTATACTCTGCATTCGCCGGGAAAAGTACCGCATTTTTATTCCCACCGCCTTTCTTATAGGCATACGGCCAAGCAGCACAATAAATAGACTGCTGTGCATTGTATCAGTGCACTGTGCCATGGACTCTATATATATGTACATCTGCTGGATTAGAAGGTTCTCCACCTCCTCCCGGATCATCTGAACGCGCACTGCGTTGCTTGAAGAAAGAAAGGAAAGCGCATCCAGCTGCTTTAATAGAGAGCTAAACAGAAGAAAGATGTGTGTTTTCTCCAACTGTGCTTTTTCTATTTCTTCTATAAGAGTGGCATACTCCTTCTCTGCGCGCCTAATATGCTGTGCACTTTCCTGATATGGGCTGCTCAGAATGTTCTGAAAGTGCACAAATCCATTAAGTGTATGTGACTGTTTCTTTGTTTTTATTTCTACCCGCTTTCTTGGCAGAAGAAGCCTTTTCATCTTTACAAACATATCCATCCTGAAACACCCACCGCCCGAAATATAACTGGAAACTCCAACCAATTAGTATTTAGATGCGTCTAGAGGGCCTGCTAGGCCATTTGGTGTAAGCCTCTTTGGTTTAGTGGTATAACGTCAGTCTTGTAAACTGAAGGTCGGCGGTTCGATTCTGTCAAGAGGCTTTTTTTTCTTCTATTTTGGTATACCCCTGCTGTTAGCATACTTTCCCGCCTTATATATTATTTGGCGGGCACATATTGCGCGCCAACTGTCTCTGCATGCCCACTGCCAAATATTAGCACTTCCCATGAATGAGACTCATAAAAGAAATGACTAAACAAGAAACAAAATAACTTCTAATTTTTGCTAAAATACGAGTATACTAAACGTGTAATAAGAACTATCCTTTAGATTTATTCAGATTATGGCTGCAGCCTTTTTGGGTCTCTGGGGAACATTGAGCACTTATGTATATCTGTGCACCCTGTGAGCAGCTTTACAACTCTCTCCAAGCCTATTCCACACCCGCCGTGCCTTGGTGCTCCAAATTCAAATGCATCTATATAATCCTGCACACTCTCTGGCTTCATTCCCTTCGCAAGCACTCTTTCTTTGAGTGTCTCTGGAATATTTATTCTTTCTGCGCCTGATGTGATCTCTTCACCCTTTAGAATAAAGTCAAAGGACTGGGTATACCTGCTGTCAGAGGGAAGAAGACTAGTGTAGAATGGACGGGCTGACTCTGGATACTCTATCATGGCAAACAAGTCACTGCCATATCTCTTTCTGACCTCTTGTCCTAGGATCTTTTCATCCTCTGTTCCTATGTCCTCTGTGTATGATGCCTCCCTTCCTATGCTTCGCAGTATGTCTATTCCCTCCTTGAATGTAATTATCACTGGGTCCTCAGCAATGACTGTCTGATTGTCTGCTGCTGTAATGTCTTTAATAGTAGAAAGCTCCTTCTGGTTTCTCTCCTGTACTCCATCAGAAACATACTTAATCATTCCGTATATGAATCTTACCAAATCTATATATGTTTTATTTTTCAACTCCATCTCTATATCCACTCCAGTGAATTCTGTTAAGTGCCTGCCTGTGTTAGAGTTTTCTGCCCTAAAGCATGGAGCTATCTCAAAGACCCTTTCAAGGCCTCCAATGATCGCCATCTGCTTGTACAGCTGCGGTGACTGTGCAAGTGTTGCTGGCTGCCCAAAATAGCTCACTGGAAACACTTCACACCCGCCCTCTGAGGAACCTTTTAGAATCTTTGGGGTCTTTATCTCAATAAACAGATTCTTCTCTAAATATGTTCGGAATAGACTAAGAATAGAGGAATATGCCCGGAATATACTCTGTGTCTCCATGGACCGTAGGTCAATGTATCTAGCATCCAGCCTCTTTGACTGGTTTACAACTGGCAGCTGCGGGTCCTTTACTCTCTCACTGTGTACCCAGTCAAGATCTTTCAGCTGGAATGGAAGATCCTTTGAAACAGAGAGGACTGAAACCACATCCACTTGCATCTCAAGATGCTTTACTGTGCATGAGTGAACAGGGGTCTTTGTATTAACTATCTTACCCTGCACACATACATATGACTCGGGTGAGTACTTCTCGCTCTCTCCTGGAACGACGCTTCCTACACACTGTATTGTGTCCAGTCCCTGCCTTAGCACTATAAAAACTTTCTTCTTTCCAGCCATTCTTACATTCTTGATAAATCCGTGCAGTGAGGCGGCCATCGGCTCCTCTACAGAAGAAATCACACTTATCTCTCTAATCTCTTTCTGAGCGTAGTCTTGCATTTCTTCTACTTTCATCTTCTAAAATTTTGTTTAATTTGAAATGAATAAGGGATACAATGGATTTGTATTTACAACAGAGAATGGCACACTTCCTCGTAAGGAAAAACGGGCTTCCGCCAAGGCCGCTGCTGCCCCGAAGGGATTGAGTAAAGTCAAGTCCAAACAGATTGGATTTACATTTACATTCAATGACGAAGAGCCAGCGCCAAATAAGAAGAATATTTCTTCCTCTGCTCCAAGAAGCACAGAAGCCAAAAGAAAAATATTAAAAGACGCGCCCAAAATAAAACCAGGTCAAAAGAAATTTATATTCGCATTTGAGGTAGATAAATCCGAGAAAGAGGGAGCGGCCGCTCCTTCTGTAGATTCTAGCACATCGGCTCTAGTAAAACCTAAAGCAAAAAGAGGCAAAAAACCTGCTGCTAAGTCTAGTGGTGTTGAAATGCGTGAGGCTGAGCCTATCGTAGAAGCCACTGCTGGAGATGCAGTCCCCGCTGAGAAACCTCTTGTAAATATCTCGGCTGCATCTTCTGGAGGAAGAAAAGGCAGAAGCTCTGCTGCTAAAGGAAGAGCAGGAAAGAGTAGAAATACTGCTGTGCCAGTAGAAATAAGCCCACCACAAAGTACTTCCAGCCAGGATAAGGATGTATTAGATCTGCGAGAGAAAGAGCCACTTGCGAGCATGCCAGAAAACGTATCAGAGAAAGCTGCTTCTATAAGCCAGCCAGACACAGAGCATAGTCCTACAGAAAAAAGAACTGTGGCTAGTCTTAATGAAATGAATATTACACCCTCTGTCATTAGATCTATAGATATAGACACTGCAGCAGATATACAGAACACATCAATGCATAAATCTGTGCTAGATACTCCTAAAAGAGCGCTCTACATACCATCTAATTTGGCCACACCACACAATATGGCTATTAATTCTGAGCATTCTTCTAAAGAGACAGTGCTCTCTGCTCGCACAGAGTCGTTAAGTGAAGGGATTCACAATTTGAGTGAGCACTCTTCTGGTGTAATTAGAAAAAGAATGAGTATGTGCCCTGGTGATTTTATGTCTCCTGTTAAGATACGAAGACTTTCTCTGGATGTCTTTGACAAAAAGAAGTGCTCTGTGTTCCAAACCCGTAGGGAAAGTTTGTTTGGGTACGACCAGATATACGGAGGAGGAGTGTCACCAGATGACTTCTACAGGCATTCAAATGCATCACAGCCCACAAAGACTAGAATAAAGCAGATACTTCTATGGATTGCCAAGTACATCTCAAATGGGCATGTGAAAATAGACGGCCTTTCAGAAGAGAATACACAGAAAATATGCACAATGTATATGCGGAAAATAAATGAGCTGGTACTGCCAGAGCACAAGAAGCCAAAGGAAGACTCCCACATAGTTGAGAATGCCAAGAATATGGTGGTTTCTCTGCAAGAAGCCACTGCTAGGCACAGCATTGAAATACAGAAGTGGCAGGAGGAATACCATGCTGTTCGAAACTCTTATACGCTAAGTATTCCTCTTTTGTTCTCTGAGGAAAATACTCGCCGTATGTCTTTACACAGACAGAGTTTTAATGGCCTTGTGTCATTTGATGCTACCTTTATCGATAATACGCCCTCTGATATAAAGCGCATTATCTCAAGAAATCTAGAGGTTATGCACAGCTCTTTGAACTCCACTAGGTATTTTATGTTTCTTTCTCTGGAGTATGCAAAGAAAGTGTGCGGCTCCCTGCTTGAGGCCTCCCACCCGCTTGATAAGCCTCGAACAAATGCGCTCTTGCATGTGCTCTGCAGAATATCCCGCAAGTCATAAGTATAATAAAGTTGTTTCTATTATATTTGGCACTGGCAGTGTCAGGGTCTAATTTTGTGGTATTCTCTATTTTTTATGTGGGTTAATTAAGAAATTCTATTTTTATAGTAATTTCTCTTATAAATTATAATATGTCCAGGCGCCTTTGTTATGCGGAATCTTTTGCCTTTGGCATTTTACATCTAAAATAATCCACTATTGTTAAGCCTGCTATAACAAATCTTTCAGTAATAGATATATGATATTTATTAGTCTGCCCTTCTAAGCAGCTAGGTGCACACAACTATTTAGACTAGTTTTTATTAGGACTCTAGCTGCTGGGATGTACAAATATTTGTGCGGTTCTGTATAAGTCTTTGCATCTGTTGTTTGTTGTAAATAGCACTATCTGCAAATAACCCAAAAATTGCCTGGCTGCTTAGTAAGAGTCTGCGCAATCTAATGTGCCTTGCATATGTATATTTCTATCTGCGCTGGGATAGAGCCTTTCTGCACCACTGCACTTTGTCTTGATAGAAGTCATTTAGTGACTTCGCACACTTTGCATACTGCGACCCAGGCGGATTGTACGCATAGCAGTTGCTTATTATTAGCTGGACATCCGAGTCCATTTCATCAAATGACTTATACTGATCTGCCTCAATCTTGCTCTGTATTGTTTGTAGGTCCATTGGGTGCTTTATAACCGTGCAGTAGTCCTGTACATCATTTAAGTTAACAGGCTCAAGGAACGGCCATGCTGTATTGTGCTTTCGGAGCTCATAGCACAGATATAGCAAAAGCTCTTTTAAGCTTCCCTTGCACTCCAGTGACCTTTCTATCTTCTTTGTAAACCCTGCCGCAACCAACCCTGGTATATCCTTTATATCAGTAATCTCGCTTGGCATTTCATACTCTATCTGCATATTTGGATACTTCTGCTTTACAATCTCCTGCAACTTTTCTCTTCTGGATAGAAGCATTGTGTACATATCGCTTTGTGTTATTTCTGGAAGGATCTTTCCCTGCATTAGAGTACCTCCCTCATAATCCTTTATTCTTCCCTTCCAGTTAATAAACGTAATAGCCTTTGTGAATCCTTGCTTCTTAAAGTATCCTATTGCATAGTTATCAGCATAGGTCAGCAGATATATCGGCCCATTAAATGTCTCATTTGCCTTGTGCGCAATTTCTTTAAAATCAGAAAGAACTGTTTTTTTCAGCATTGTCATCATAAACTCTCCATATCCTTTGATCTGCGAATCGCTGTTTACTGCACAGAAAACTATTTCTGCAAAAGACTCATCATAGAACAGCCTGTAGCAAATTCCCCCAACAACTTTATTTTCTTTTTTGTCAATCATTGCCATTGACCGATGCTTCATGTCAAACAAAAGACGAGTAACATATTCCTTTGGCATATTAGGCAGCTGTTTTTGGAATATTGCACGCAGCTCTAAGAGCACGCGCATGGAGGGCATATAGTCTTTGTCCTCTGTAGATACCACCACAATTTCTAGGGCTCCATTCTTTACCAGATCCATTAGAAATCGGTTTCTCTCTACTTTTTGCTCTGCTTCTTTTGGTAGTCCAAACATGCTTTACTTTCTACACAGCAAGAATGAAATTTATAAATTTTTATACACTTCGATTATTCCTCTGCAGCACTACTTATACTTACACACTAGAAAATACAGTTGCTCTGCCTATATACACATTTAACCGATCAATAATAATGGATATTTTTGAGCATATGCCCTCTGTTTAACAGTATGCACATTTGGCTGTTGATTTTGTATAAAATAGGTATATTTATCTTATATGTTTACTAATACACTGTTTGTGCCTTTTTGTGGTGTATCCCTGCCTGGTGAAGTTATTTGCACTCTTGTTCCTTCTATAATTACCCTATGAATAATAAATTTTTGATATAATCTGAAATATAAAGTTTATTTATTGCTCATATTGCGTGTTGTGTTACAATGCAATGTTATACCTACATTCTATTATAATTATGTATTCTTGTTCTACACTTTGCTTTAATCTATAGATATGCGCTTTATTTACTGTAGCTTCTATCCTTTCTTAATTTTTTTTCTATTTCTACTAAAAGTCTCTTTGATTCATCTATTCCATTTGATGACGCACTTCTGCTTGCCATCTCCAGTGCCTCCCTAGCAAATTTATATGCCAAACCTGGCTGCCGCGTTGAAATAAAATACCTTGCTAGGTTGCACTCCATTTTATAGAACTGCGATGGCTTTAAGTTAGATATATATGTATTTGATTCTAAGAAAACATTGTCTATGTCTTTTTCTTTTATATAATTATGCTTTCTCTGGCTCTTTTTAAGCATAGCCCGCATTTGAGATGTACTCTTTCCTTCTGCCAGAATTCTGGACTCTTTATACCCCTGCAAAAGCTCTTTCATCGATGCACCTTGAAGCCTTGCTCTTATGCATATATTTGCCAGCGACATAAGAATTCCTGCATCGCCCACTGCATCTTCTCTCTTTTTATATGCATACATGCAGAACTTGTTAAAAGTGTCAAGTTCCGCAAATATGGTACTGTATGGAACTGCATGCTTTGGTATAACATAGACCCGGTTTGATGCATCCTGGTATACATCCTCTCCTATTTTGTTGTCAATATACCACAGGCTCTCCACAACAAACTCCATATTTACTTGAAACCCACAAAATAATTTTACTATATGTTATCCAATTGGAAGTGCAGACAGACCATTACAGCCGCGCCAATGGACTGCTACAAGTCTAGTGTTATCTCGGATGACACCCTTGTTCTGGGAAGAAATAAGGGGTTTGTCGAGGTATATAAAATAGGGCCAAGCCTTAAAAAGAGAATAGAATATAAAAGTCACTCCTCCTGCTTTGACTATCTAAGAAGCACTGAAATTTCAGAGTCTGTGGATAATATAAATCTAGTGCCCTCTGGGACTAAGGAGATTCTAGTGCTTAGTGGAAACCAGAAGAATATAAAGCTTTGGAATATATATTCCTCGTATATAAAAACAGAAACACCACCACATATTGTAGAATGCTGCTCAGACTCCTCTTTTTCCTGTGAAAACACGGAAGAGGCTTCTTCTATTGAAACCCGGTCTCCCTCAGATCGCATAAAGATGATCTTTTCTGGGGAAACAAAGAAAAAGGCACGAGTCAAGCTAGAAAAAGAGTACTCTCCAGAAAACATCTATAATATACACAGTCTATCGGTTTCTAACACAGGAGAAACTATTCTTATGTCAGACGAGCTTACTATTACCTTTTTAAATGCAAAGCTGGGAGACCCATGGACTGCGCTTAATCTAAAACCAACCAAAAACGAAGAACTGTCTAAGGTCATCACCACTGCTCGATTTCTAGAAAACTCCAATAACATGTTCATATACGGCACAGCTGGTGGGTCAATGTTTTTACACGACTTGCGAGAATGCTCGCGTGGTGAAAGTGTTCTAACTGTGAATTCTCCCAAGCGCACAGATTTCTACAATGAGGTTGTACAGCCGGTCGCTGATATTCAGTTTGTTTCTGACAATATCATTGCTAGCCGTGACCTGCAGTATGTGGTGACGACTGACATTCGTTATCCAAAAAATGTTCTTATGGAATATGACATATACCCGCTTGTTCGTAAGAATATTAGCGATCTGTATGACTCTGATGAAATATTCTCTAAGTTTAAAATGGCTGTTTCTGGCAACAAGATATACACCGGCTCATTCAACACTGTTCTGGCTGAGATAGATACTAAAACAACCTCCTTAAACAGAACTTTCCTGGAAACCGACCTTGAGTCTGCTACAAGAATTATAGAAGACAAGAAAATTGCCTGCATCTCTATAAAAGATGACTGCATGGTGACTGCGCATGGCAACCAGTGCTATATATTCAGATCAACCGTATAAATAGGTAAAACATTTCCATTCGTGGTATGGATTTAATAAATAGTTGATTTTTCGGGGGCATCCAGTTATAATATTCTAGTCTATTTCTTAGCTGTCTATGACTAATTTGTCTGTTTAATTTTTATATCCATCTAAGGTATTTGATAAGTAATATTCCAAACAGCACACCAAATACCAGTAAAATTGTTCTTCTTTTTTTGTTTACATTATCTAATGCTCCTCTAAGCTCATATGATCCACCCCGCAGATTAGACTTTGCCTTGGTAAATAATCCGTCAATTAAGTCTACTTTTTCTCCTTGTAGTGAAATGTGCATGGATACTTCTGTCACCATCTGCCCTAGCTCGTTTATGTGCTGCTCTAGCGACTCAAACTCTCTCCTTCTAATGCTGCTCATCTCTTCTCTTTGTATTTCTCTCTGCACATAGCCTGTTTCCTGTTGCATACCTGGCATCTGCGGTCGAGCTCTTCTCTGCTCTTCCTGGTATAGAGCGGCATTTTTCCTCTGCTCATTTTCTTTGTGCTTCTTTAGAATGCCCCGAAGCCTTAGCACAAATCCTGTGTGCTTATGTTTTAGTGCCATTTCTACTGACTTAGATATTTCTTCTGCGCCGCTTTCTTCTGTGGACTGCTCAAAAAGAAATTCTAATAGTCTTTCAATGTTACTGATTTCATCTGGACTTATCTTCCTTCTCTGTGCTACTGCGCTTTCTAATTCTTCCAGACCCGCGCTTATGTCTTGTATTATTGTAATCGATGGGTGTGCAGGTCGTGCCACCCTGCTCTGCATAATATTTGTAGTTGTTATAAGCGATCTGAATTCTCTTGTTCTGTCCATAAAAAGTTTATATTCTTTACCCCTATAAATTTAAATAAAACATATATTAAATCCGCACTTTCTTTTCCTTAGCATTTCTTTAATTCTTTGTTATATTACTCTAATAAATATTCTTTCTTTTCTTATTATTTTCAGATATGCCCATCCTCATCTGCATTTTATGTGCATGCCTATTATTGGCATATAATGTATGTGTTATATTCACTTCCTAACAGCCTGTATATATGATACCCTGAAAATACTCCGTGTAAGCATAAACAAAACAAAGCATGCGCAAAGAGTATACCACCTATAAAGAAATAGTAGAATTTTATGTGAAAAAGATCAATATACAGAACAGTGTGGTAGGCATTGGCAGTGGAAGAACTGCCACTCTATTGTTGAATGAGTGTATCAATGCAAACATATCAGGAAAAGAAACAATATTTACTGCCACAAGCACAGAAACAGAAGTAGCTCTTGCCTCACATGAAAGAATTGCTGCCAGCATGCAAGGCATAGACAAAATAGATTTATACTTTGATGGCGCAGATTATGTAGATTCAAATGGGTGGATAATCAAAGGCTACGGTGGAGCAATCTTTCTTGAACGAATTGCTATGCATATTTCAGAGCTTTCAGTAATTGTAGTACCGCCGAGTAAATGTGTTCATGAGTTTACAAACCTTTATGTTCCAGTTGAAATTGTAAAGCCGTCCCTTTCACTTATAAAAAAACATTTTGACCTACATAGCTGTACGTATAATATCCGGTATGCTGGCAAAAACATATATACCACATACCTGGGCAATATAATACTAGATGTAATGTATAGCCCCACTTTATCTGATCTTCTTAAAGTTCCCGGAATCGTAGCACATGGTCTCATACCACCAAGTAGTCGCACAGAAATTGTAATAGTTAAGAATCCTCTTTATTAACAGCAGGATATAGACCTATCCTTCTTCATTTTTTGTAGTATAATTCTACTTATAATAACAGAAAGCAGCATTGTTATTAAGATAAATCCATTTCCTGTCATCATTGACATCATAAGAATCCATGAACAAATAAACTTAACCATATCAATAATGTATTTGTTATTTGTAATGTCCGTCACGTGATTTGTGGCTAGAACTGTACAAGCAATAAATATAACAAGAACAGGAAAGAAAGTCTTTGTAATGTACATCCCTGGTATGATATAATGGGATACTTCTGCACTCCAATCAATACACATTTTCATTCCACATCCACTGCACATACTTTATTTAATTTTAAGCTTTACTTTATACCTTTGTGTTTTCTTGTTTTATTGCTTAAATCTGATTGTCCCTCTTCTTAAATGTAAACTGCTAGATTACATAATTACTTTGTCTTTATTGAATTTCAGAAACTTGTATACATTTTCTATAACTATTATTTATGATTTTGGCAAGCATGCACATATTCCAAATAATGCATATACATATATTACTATCATGCTCATTGTTCTATCACTTTATACGAAGAAACACTACCCCAATGCGCATATGGTTTATGTATACATAGAGAGAATCATTCCTTAATACTAAATTATAAATCTCTAATTATATTCTCTCTTCATCTGTTACTATATATTGTTTATTACTTTATTAATATTTCTGTTCATTTATAAAAATAAAATGTATATTCTTATATAAATTATATTACATTCAAGTACAAATTTATTTTTATAAGCAAGATAATAATAGAATAGAATTGGCTGCAATAATAAAATTATACTAATAGATTCATAAAACATTAGTATCGGAATGAAGAAAAATAAAATAGAAGCTTTTATACAACAATACAGTACAAATTTAAACTCTAGATAAGAATCTAACAAGAGACTATAATACATAAGATATAACCTGAAAATCAAATTAACAAGATCTTAAATACAAAAGCATAAAAGCGGATGGATATAAATAAACATTACAACTATGTGTTATATCAATAAACTGCTATACTAAAAGAATTATATAACAATACATACGATATCTAAGACTTTCTTATATATATTTAAAGAGACAATATGCTGTGATAGTATAATTAGTATTTACAATGATAGGCTTTGTACAATTCATACACATGACATATTAAAACTTACTTTACTACTTTTAATATTATGCCATGCTCTACCTAAACAGGACAAATTCTCATTTATATTGTATTTTATGTGAGTATGCGCGTCTTAATAGTCATATTTTACTTTTCTGTATTTTTGGGTTATTACTTGTAACTGCTAAAAATATTTTTATGTTCTGCAGCTCGTGTGAAAAGTACTTAAACGCATACTCAATGGTATGCAACTTCTGCAATAAAAAGAATACTCTTAAACTAGACTCAAAAAGAACATTAGAGAAGACATATGTCCAGAAAACAGTAAAAGAGAGACATAAAGGAGCAAAAATCAAAGAGGAGTGTCCAGAGTGTAAATCAGAATATTTGTACTATTATACCATGCAGTTAAGGTCAGCAGATGAAGGACAGACGGTTTTCTATGAGTGTGATTGTGGATATAAAGCAAAACTCAATACATAAACAATAAACTATAAAGTTTAGTAAAAAATATATTTATATGGAAGAAGACAAAAGAGAAGAAGAAAGAGAGCAGATAACCACTGAAGAATCTTCAGACAAAGTCTCTACGGAAGAGCATCAAGAAACAAGCGAGCGCTCAGAAAATGAAGAAGTCAAATACTCTGATGAAAACCTGTCAGAGGGCAAAGATATGCAAACTGACAGAGTGAGTGATGCTAGAGAGGAAGAGATAACTTCACCCGGAGAGGAAACTGAGGGGCAGAGTGCAGGAAACAGCGCAGAGTATATTCAGTCTAGCAACGACACAGAAACAAAAGACCATTTAGACTCCCTTGATAAGGAAGAATTCCAGTACTCCGATGAAAGAACAGCAAAGACAGAAGAAACTAATAGGAATGAAAGCCCATCAAGCTATTACTCTGACACAGAAAAGCAAGATACTGAAGAGGAATCGGCCAGAAATAGCCCTGAAGAAAAGTATTCTGACAAAACCGGAGTGTCAAACAGCGAAGATGATATTATTGAGTATAAAGAAACAACACTTCCAACCAAGTCAGAAATAAATTCAAAGAGGCGTTTATCACAGGACAGCCATCCAGCAAAAATGACAAAAACTGACAGTACACCAGAAATAAACAAAGCCAACTTTAGCCAAGAAGAGAATATAGCTCTTTTGGAAGAAATTGACAAAAGCTGCATTCAAAAAACTGAAATGAGTAATAGAGGATGGAAGTACAATAATCGGCCATTGTTGTGGAAGCCTACAATAGAAGCGTATGAGGATGATGTGGGTGTGATGGATGAAGAGGCTGTCATACACAACTTTCGGGCACATATAGAGTATCCAAGCATGTATAATGTAAGAAAGATAACAGCAGATCCATATTATACAAAAATAAGTGCTAGGAACAAAAAACCGCTTTCAAGGCACGCATTGCTAAAGGTTAAAGAAAGAATAGAAAACAACAAAATATTAGAGGTGCAAAGGTCTCTAAGAAGAAGAACTTTAGAAGAGAAAAATATGTTAAACAAAACCAGAAATCTTCATGTGAAGTTAAAGCAAATGGGACATAAAACCGAAGCATCAAATATTTTTGCTCTTCTAACACAGGAGTATATATTCCAGAAGAAAGACATAGTACAGAGCATGGAGAGCACACTTAATACCCTGTCATATATAAACAATCGATTGGTAGAGAACGAGCAGTACCTTTTAAAATGCCTGGATTTTGTCAATCAAAAAGTAACAATTGAGTAACAATACACCAAATACTGTAAACGTGCAAATTATTTTCAGATGTGGAGCAAATCTCTGGTGCTATGAAATCTTAGCTGTCTTAAGTACTTTATCCATGTAAATCTAAGAATAAAACGAATAATGCATACATTTCTTTAATTATTACATATAATATTAATACATAGTTCATATGCTATGTTTATATTACATTAATTGTTGAACTTATTATTTGCTCCAAATATTTTTAAGCTCTCAAATATTGCATAAGAAGCTGTAGCATTTAAAACATAAATATAAGTATAATAAATGAGTTAGTTTGTTGAAGATCTAGCTCTCTCCTTACTTATATGCCTTTTTAGTTCGTTTGTTTAATTTGTCCCGGATTCATTACAAAAACTTCTAATAAGCAGAGCTAGAAAGTATATGCGCACTGTAAGCAATATTGGTCGCCTGGGTTATTGTCTTGGTTACCATGCATCCTGTATTGTAAAATAGCAGTAGAAAAAGGGTTACAATACAAATATGTTTTAAGAAAAATACTTTATTATTTGCATGGCCTCAATTTTTTGAGCATATGCCCAGGCAGAGTTTTTATTACACCATCTCGCATTACTTTAAAAGAAGAACCTTCTGCCCTTTCAATAATAGTCCATTTGCCATCATAAAAGCCATCAAACTTGGGTTTTCTAGTTGAAGTATTATTGTCAAGAACTCGCTTTATAAGTACTTCATCACCAGCATTTAATGTAGACTTCCTATAACGAGCATTTGCGTCATGAGCCATCCGAGCCACGTACTTTTTTCTGTATGCAAGTAGTTCAGTATTAACATTAGGTTTTATTATGGGAATATGTTCAGAATCAATAGATACATCGCTTATCTCATTCTCATTTAGCAAAATATCTGAAAAATTACTCTTTCTCCTTCACTATCGTCATCTGATTCAGCACTATTAGAAGTTTCAATATCATATTCTGAGCAGTCAATCATTGTATTGTTAAACCCTTTTCTATTTCTAAATGCCAGCATAGGAGTTGAATTTATAGCTCTATGCCAGGTAAGATTGTAAGCCTCCACTATTTCATCCAGCTTATCTACCCAACGCCACTCATCTATAGCACAAGCTTTGGCTAATTTATGAACCAGTGTTTGGCTCGCCCTTTCCACCTGACCTTGTATTCTAGATACTCTTGGGCACCTACGTAAATGTTTGATTTTATATCTCAATGTAATGCCCACCATCATACTATTAACAAACTCCTCTCCATTATCTGTATACAATATAGCTGGCGGCCCTTCAATCCTGATAACCATCAAGAAAGCTTCTGTTACTAATTTGGCGCTTTTCTCTTCTAATGCGAAAGCATATATATATTTAGAAAAAGAATCTTCTATATTTAAAATCCAGTTCTTCCCATTATTTAAATCTGCGCAATGACGCATATCAATAGTGTCCATCTGGACCCTACTCCACGGCGAGTCCGCAAGAATTACGCGCATCGGCCGTCTAGCTTTCATTGGCTGAAATCCCGCACACTCCTCGCAATTCCTCACATAATCATCTATATGGTCTCTTTTAAACCCGCAGAATCGTGATTTAAACGCCATATACATAGCCTTCATACCTTTATGGTCAGGCATATGCAAACTTTCTAAAATATTATTTAGCGCCTCAATGTCGTCATTCGGCACCACCTCGAGCATGGCATTGTCAGAAGGATAAAACAATTTCCCATCTCTGGCTATAAAGCGCCTTGCCCTAGCAGCAAAATTTTTTTGGCCATGCTAGACATCCCCTCTGGATAGAATCTAGCTTCAAGAAACAATATTATTTCTTCAACTTCTTTTTTCAAGAGTATTGTTCTCATTTAAAGTTACAATATTCAAGATAAAAAATTTAAAAGCTTCCCACCAAAAAAATCCCGCCAAAAAAAGTATTTAATCTGAAGATAAGTCTGAAATTTGTATTTTATTTGTTTATTAATTGCGTTGTGCTGGGGTTAAAATAATTCCTTAAATATAGAAATCCTAAATTTAATGAATTTTTTCAGAACCTCTTAATCTATACCTGTTCGTTAGAAGACCACTGTTATTTCTTTATTGGCTAGCCACCTAACGGCTGGTTAGTGAAGTAAACAATGGGGTCTACATTAATTATTAAGAGCTATTTCTATTTTTTGTATACTCTATTTAAAAATATTGGTTTAAAGTATGTTAATAGAGAACTAATTTATATCACGCTTCGGGTTATATTTTTATAATGCGCATTCAATTATTAGCTAATATCAGTAGATTTTTCTGCCCTCTTTTATTTTTATCTATCTTTTTAAAGAAAGTTCTAGTAATATTAAAGCTATCCAAGGAATTATTAATTCAAATTCGAAATAATAAGAAAAAATAAATACAGCAAAGAAATAAAAATAAAAAATTAATAACAATGCATGCTGGGTATATATAGGACAGACATGCTATGCGCTCAAGGGGAGATATTGATTCTTATTAAGATAGTAGAATAATGAATTCTGACGCATGGTTTAGAAGCATCATTAATGTATGTATAGATATCATCATTAATAATAATGCTTTTGGCGGGATCAAAAATAATGATAAATAAAATATATAGGAGTTTCCAAGTTTCAATAAATACTAGATTTTTTATGACAAATAGAAATTCACGCATGAAAAAAGAAAAGAAGCAACTAGAGGCAGACATAGACTCTGGTTTTTATTCACAGAGGGAATATAAAAAAGAAAATAGCAAAGACCGCCCCAATGGAGAAAAAAAGCCAAGATTTGAAAAATTGAATTTTAAAATTGACCAGATTGCTGAGGAAGATTATGTTGAAGAGAATGAGATAGGAATTCCATTCCAAGAATGGAAAGATCATTACTTTGATGATTAAAAAGGGCTCTCAAGAGCGCACAGGCATATAAGAAGTGTCTGAAGCAATCCAGGCTGCGGGTGATATAGCCTTTAGTGAACACCCAAACTTCAGAACTATTGCTCTTAGATTCGCTTGTTTTTGTAGTACAAACTATCTTTGAAGTGTTAATATGGTAAGAATAGGAGTGGCTATAGGGGTGCTAGTTGTTCTTGGCGTATAAATATGATGGGTACTTCAGAATTGATATTGGCTTCTATTTAGATAATGAAAAGGGTGTTTGAGGGTAAGGTTTAACAGAACTGTTAATATATGCATACCATTGTTAAAGATAATAATATGCTTAGTAAAATAAAAAACAATGTTATGCTTAACAGGATTGGAAGCGGCGACAAATGAAGCTATATATGTGTTTCTGAATTTCAATAAATACCAGATTTTTGTTATGAAAAAAAGATGTTCATATTTAATAGGAGAAGAGACAGTTATATAAATGCAATATAAGAAAATAGAAAATTAAATAAAAGAAAAATAATCAGAAAAGAATAAATAGAAGAGAAAACAAGCACTATATTAAAATTAATATATGCATAGTGTTGTATGCTAAGACTAGCATTTGTGTAGCATGACATGAGTTATCGGAATGTTTACATAAACATGACGGCATAAATTAGATCAAAAGTTATTGTTGGCACAACATGTCAACATAAATTAAATTGATTATACGGTCTATAAATACGTATACAATTTCAATAAAAGTCAAAGTTTAAGAATGCCTTTTCCTAAGAAAACAACTCATAGAAACAACACATAAAGCAATGGGTTAAATTAAGAGCACTAAACGAGTTGAAATTTATTAAGGCGCCGCTGGGTTTATAGACCTATTAACAATGATATAACCCGAAAAGATAAGGATCAAATAGAAAGAGAAAATGCTATAAGAATATTTTATTGGATTTATTTACTTATGGCTTTCTGTTCTGTAGTAATCAAAGTAATTTTAATTCAATCTTAGAATTTAAATACATATAAAATAAGAGATTTTTATAGTAAATCGAGAATAGTAAAGATATTTCTTTATTAAATTTTCATACAGTAAATATAAAGTCTTTGGTTTTTACTTTATAATGGATGCATGATCTATAAAATTATAACATACTAAACACAATCATATTTATACTAACCAGGTATATTGTTGTCACACTGCCTACTATAAAAAGAAGAATTGAAAATATTGTCATAATAATCATAAAAGCCGTAATATTCCAGGAATTTGTAGCTGGCGGCGCCTCTTTAGTATTTTTACTTAACTCTTCATGTAACTTTGTGTCCACATTAGAAGATGGCAAAGGGGTGTTTCTTGCTCCAGCCAAATTATTACGATTCTCTGATTTGTTGCTAGCAGTCATTTTCTTATCTTCTGCGGCCTCTAAATATTTTTGGACTACATTATTTTTAAACTTTTCCAGATTAAACTTAGGATGCTTATTAATGGCTTTAAGATTATTCCACCACCGGTTTGAATCTCGAATAGTCATACTTTTCATATTTTGTAGAACACTTAAAACATTCTGAATTTTTTCTGTATTCTTTTTTTTATATAATTCAATATCCTTTATATCCTCATTCAAGAACATATCGTATAGTGGTATATATAGCCCAAAATATAGAGAGTTTGTTTTTGTGTTCTCTTCACTTTTAATACGAATCGATTCATATATTATATCTAAAAGATCAATTACATTGCCATATTTCACTTTTCTAAGTAATTGCAGCGATCTAATGTCTTCATTGCTTATTTCTAATATGGGAGAATTCAATTGGTCTATTCCATTTTTATCTTCTATGATAAGTTTATCCCTGTGATTCATAATTAGGTCTAATGCACTTTGCAGCCTTGAGGACTCTTTAGATTCAGTTAGTTCGAAAAGACTAATTAGTGCATCGTCAGAAGACATTTCATCGTCTAATTTCTCTATTTTGAAGTGATCACATAGTTTATCAATAGCATCACAGAAGAATTCGTATCTAATTCTATATATATCTGCTGCAATCAAATGATTGCTTTTCATTAAATTGTAATAGTATGTTTCCTTCCCCATACTCTTTAGTCTATTCCCTTCTTCTATAATGATGTTCATAACCGCTTTTACATGATTTACTGTCATATTAATTTTTGATATAATGTCATCTTCATTGTATATAGCTTTTTTGTCACTACTAGATACATAGTCCTCACTAGAAATATATTCTTCACTAGACATATCATTGTTGGTAATGTATACATCATCTTCATTGTCTACGTACTCTTTACTATATGAATAGTCTTCACTAGACATATACTCTTCACTAGGCATATCGTTGTTAGCGGTATATATAGCATCGCCATTATACATGTCATCCTTAGTACTATATAAATTATCATTATATATAGAGTTTGCATTAATTCTTCTATCCAATTGTATAAAAAGTATATTATACGCCATATTCATCAGTGACTCTGGTATTTCTGGGAATATTTGTTCTTTTTTAACAGTGTCCGTTAATATATTTACTATTGTCTTCATATCATTGCTTGTAATTACTTGATTATTAACAAATCTTTTCTGTAGCTCGTTTTTCAACTGTTCTTCGTTAAAGTTCATTATAAAAACTAAAATATTTACCTATTTTATACACTAAAAACGGATAAATTAAAATATTTTTCTATATTTGTAAAAAATGAAGCATTCTTAAGTAACTCCCTTTATTTTTATTATTATTGTATTTCTGTACTAGTTATTTTGGTTTAGTTGTAATTTCGGGCAATACTTGTGTATTGTATTATAAATTGTCTTCTCTATGCTGCATATCCTTGTTTTGTGTATAATTTTCTTCTGTAGTAAAACTTTAAAAAGTTTATTCTATCCTCTGTAAATTTTCGAAATACCCCGAAATTATCTATACTAGACTAGGAGTGACACTAAGTTTAAAACAAGCATCAATTCTACTATATACTCCTATTGGCATCATAATGGAAGCAAATCACGTCTTAGTTGTGCAGCGGGCCGGCCATTCCTCGGGGAAGAATCATATACGGGCAAATCTCCATCGCTCATATTATGTATAGAAGCATCATCTGCATTATTTCCTCTTCTTTCAAAAGAATTTAATCTTTGTATGAATCTTTCTTCTTTTCTTTTTTTTATTGCCCATACGCAGGCGTATAACAACATACAAATAGCTAGAGCTATTAGAATTATGATTGATGCCCACTCTGTTATGCTTATTGGGGTTTCTGCTATAATATCTGATAACATGTAATTATTGTTTTTTGTTAATTGTTATATATTTAATAATATTGTAAAATCACTTTATAAAATGATTTAATAAATTTCATATATTTTCTATTGATATTGAATAGTTATGATGTTATATGTGTCATTATTATATTAAATGTGCATATTATAAAATAGTTTTTTGTATAAATAATAAATTATTTAGCTAACAAAATGCAGCTTAAATTAAAAAGAGCTCTAAATATTAAATTGTACTTATTATATCCAATAAATGTATATTAATATTTTATTTCTTATACTTTATAAAATATTTACCAATTATACTCAAATACTCAACATATAAACCAATTAAAACAATAATTTATTATTTTTATGTATAAAGTCTCTTTATATTTTAAATATTTGAATTAAAAAAATAAATTCCTTCTATTACAAATATATTAGAAATACAATTGAATTATTTAGAAATAGAAATAAATTTATATTTTAGAAGAGAGAATAATATTTTAGTTAAAAGTAGTTATAAAAATAGCTCTACAGCGAAATATAAATAATTAATTTATTTTTAGTTATTTTGTAAAACAAATAACCAACCATATTACACTATATAAGTATATAAACTCATATTTTATGTAAAATGTTATTATATTCTTTAGCAATTAACAAAATAATACTCTATACACAAACTATAAAATAATCTTTTTGTATAATATCAATTACTTTATAATTAAACAGAAGTACTATAACTTGAAGATATTGATTTTATCATAAATAACTTATATTTCTTGCTTAGTAATATATTAAATATTCTATTTTATATAAAAAGGGCAACATCTCTAGATTAAGCATATATTAACTCGTTAATAAAATACCTTTAAGCATATTTTTCTACAGATTGTTGTTTTTGAAATAATTTCGGAAGAATTCGTCTTCTTGCATTAATAAACCAATTATTAATTTGCGTATTTCCAAGGCCAGTTTTATAAATTAAGTATTTTTTCTCAACCTCATCTGGGTATGGATTGTCTATATGTTTAGATAGCCATGTTTTTAGTATTTTTGTTATTGTCTTAGGATAATTCATTCTTTTCCCGCTATGCGTGTGGCGTTCAACTTTACTAGATGCTGCTTCATTATCCTCTGGATTGCTTCCAGATTTTGATTTATGTTCATTTGCAGGCGCAGATAACATTTTTGACTTTTCTATTGGCATTTCGTTTAGTTTATCCTTGAGATTCGTTATTAAATATGTTATATCGGTATTCTGCTTTTTAATAATCGATGCAATACTTATTTTCTTCTTAATAATCCTTCTATATGAAAGGAGTATATTATATAATAGCATATCAAGCATAGGCGCTTTCGTTGTGGATATATTCTGTGCTATATAATTTTGTATCTTTAAAATATTAAAATGCACTGTTTTATCTAAAGTGTCTTTAGATATATTTTCAGAATCTATTGATTGTTTAATTGTTCGCATAACAAACTCTAAGACATTCTTAGTTGTTTCATTTTGGTTCTCCATGTAATCTTTTTGATCCATTTAAGAAATTTCTTAAAATATTATTATATATTTTTAGATAAGAAATTAAAATGATCTATAATTTCATTTGACAGCCAGAAGAGAATTAGTGAATAAAAATATTTTTTATATAGAATATAGAAGAGTCGAAATTCTATAAATACATTTTAGGCAAAACAATTTGTTAGATAATAAAGCATTTTTATATAGTTCTACCATTAAATTAGAGAATGTTTAGGAGCATAAATAAATATAAATAATATATAACAATATCAATATAATTTTGGGGTTTATAATCCAAGAGAAAAATATAATGTATAAAACTACTAACTAATAATATAATCTATTTTAATTAAAGAGAATTTAAAAAAATCAACATACTATTATATTCTTATGTATTTTAAAGAATAATTGGTAGTGTTTCAAAGAAATTAATTATTAAGAGAGACAATATATATAAAGAAATTCGAGCTAAAAATAAAATTTTATTGAATTACAGTGGTTTACATTTTTAACACTTTAAATATTAAAAACAAAAAAATATAATTAGAAAAGGCTTCTACGGGAATCGAACCCGTAGCCTCACCCTTACTAGGGGTGCGCTCTACCATTGAGCTAAGAAGCCACACGTATATAAAATACACTATGCCCATCTTATGCGGGCACATTACTACTTCACGCGTATTTTAATTATTTTTAGAGATGGACAGAGACAACAGAAATGAAAAGAGCGTGCTGGACAAAAGGGGGTATAAGAGAACCCAGGAGATGGGGCCCGCACGAACTGTTCTTCCTTTAAACGAGTACGTTGGTGATCGGGAGATAAACTCTCGGCTATCAGTCAGGAATGTCACGCTGGTTGATCCGTCTGGCCCAATTGACTCTGGGTATGCCAAGCTGCGACAGTGGGTTGAGGACTCGCTTGACTCATTTAAGAACGATCTTAATAACCTTATGTTCCCTGTTTTCATTCATTTGTATCTTGACATGATATCTATGCGCAGGGAGAATGAAGCACTTTCATTTATGAACGAGTACAAAGAAGACTTTATAGAAGTGCATGCAAGCGAGCTGCGGCAGATAGAAATGGTACGAGAAATGTCTAATCTTAAAGAAAACCAGTTGGCAATGGCGTTTATATCTAATAAATACCATCTGACCATGGGGAAGTATGCATTTGACCTTCTAATTGACTTTCTGGAGCTAAATGGAATGCTTAAAATAGGGAAGATTGTGAACCAGTACCTTAATATAAAAGTATTCACTGGAAAGATGAGCGAAGACATTGTGGACATTGGGTTGGTGGGTGTGGCAGATTTTGACTTTAATAAGAAGCCGATTACAAGCGGCGTGCACTACATTTCACCAAAAGTTGAAGAGCTTGTTTTGACCGAAGAGCAGTATAAGTATGAGTATTTAGACCAGTTCTTGGGAATTCTAAAGAAAAAGCGGCTGGAGCACGCGCCGCCAGCATATGACAGAATACCTTTGCCCAGTCCGTCTGCCTCGCATATTGCATCTGAGATAGATAAGCTAAGAGATCTTGCTAAGAGAATGAATGTAGGGAAGCACCAGATGCCAAGTATTTGCTGCTACACTGTACATAATACATTTGAAACCCTCTGCTGCTCTGACTACTCCTCTGATTTAAAGCTCGTTGCGCTTGGGTACACAGACTCATACATTGAGATACACTCTCTAACAGATGAAAACCTACTGAAGCTCAAACAAAGCATCTATTTAAAGGCGCCTGAGATGAGAACAGGCAAGGCAGATGATGCACGGGATGATGTTGGAAAAGTGGTGCGACTTGTTGGGCACTCTGGCCCAGTATATGCAGTGAAGTTCTTTGCAAATAAGCGGTTCTTGCTTTCTGCCTCGCAGGATAGCACAATTCGCCTTTGGTCTTTGGATACATACTCTGAGGTTGCAGTATACCAAGGGCACTTCTTCCCTGTGTGGTGTATTGATATTGCATCGAATGATTACTACTTTGCATCTGGGTCAAGTGATAGAACTGCGTGCGTGTGGAGTGTTGAGAGTGCAAAGCCTGTTCGGCTATTTGCCTCTTCTCTTAGTGATATAATGTGCGTAAAGTTCCACCCGAACTCAAACTACTTATTTACTGGCAGTTGCGACTTTAAGATTAGAATGCACGATCTGCAAGATGGAGAGCTAGTCCGTCTTTTTGTTGACCATAAAGACGCAGTGACATGCCTGGATGTTTCTGCCTGCGGTAAGCACCTTCTGTCTGGAGGAAAGGATAAAACTGTTATCCTTTGGGACATTGCAACGGGAAAGAAACTGTTTAAGTATACAGGGCATGAAGGATTCATATACTCCGTGAGCTTTTCGTACTTCTCCTCCCTGATTGTTTCCTCTTCAAGTGATAATACTGTGCGGCTGTGGGATAAATACAAAGGAGACCTAGTTGCCACATACTATACTAAATCAACTCCTATTATTAAGGCAGTATTTGGATATAGAAACATCATATCCTGCTTAGGAGCATACACACCAAAAAAGTAATAAAGTAATTATTTACACTTTATGGATTATTCATTTATGTGCGTACACACTAGCATCATGTGTACTTTATATACCTTGCATTGATCGCGATAGCCGTAATTTTCGGTATAATTTGCTATAAATTGATAAATTCATCTGGTAGTACTGTTTAATACCTGTCTATGTGTGCTTTTTGCATTATACATCATTTGTTACTGAATATATAATGCTCTGCCTTAATAGCAGCCTTATTAAATCTGTTATGCATTTAGACCATCGCCCGCAAGAACAAATAAATGTATTGCGGGTATGGCGAGGATGCTTTAGATTGAAAGGCCATGCAGCATGCTCTGCTCTGCACAAGAAAAACTGTAAGTGGCAGTTTTATAGAATTACTGTTTAAAATCCTTTGCTATAATGGATATTTCATTAGACAGAAAGACATGCACGGCCATTGACAAAGGAATAGCAGGAAAGTTTGAGCAAATATCTATTGTGCTCAAAGAATCTGGCCTTTACATACAGGCGGTTGACAAGTCAAAAAGCATTGTTGTGGACCATTATATAGACAGAATGCTTTTAGACCCATACACAGCAGAGAGTGAGGGCACAACCATTCCGTACACTAAATTTCTCTTGAAAGGCATGGAGAGGCTAACAATAGCAAGAAAAGGGGAGCTTCTAAAGATGACATGGGCAGGAGAAGGCATTTTCTTAGAAAAGCACCTGTACACGCTTGATTTCGAGTGGACTGAGGTAGAGTACGGCCTAGGAACAGCAATGTTTCCTTTGCCGTACAGCGGGCTGTCTCTCATTAGAAGAGTTTGCAGCAACGAGCTGGAGGTAAGTGTAGACCAGACAGAAGTATCTATTCGAGGAATTTCTGAGAATAATATTGTGCTAAGCACAAAGTTAGACACGCCTGTGAGTAGTTCTTGCTCCTTTACTCTGCTTAAGTACCACTTAGATAGACTTCCAAAGTGCGCATACATCTCTGCTTCCTTTAACATAGACAGGCAAGGTCTAGTTGTTCTTTCCCTGGAAGCATTAGGAATAATAACAACTGTAACTATTGCCACAGAGGTTTTATTCTTTGATTAATTTTATAGGAAAAGAATATATTTATGCTTTATGTATAGTTTGTTTTACTGGTTTATAACTATAAATACGAAATAATTTTAACTAACATGGATGCACAAATATATTCTATAGAGTATGCCAACGCTAGAGCAGCGGAAATAAAGGAGATAGAAGCAAGTATCGCAGCTACAAAAAAGAACAAAATGTTATTCCAGACTCTTCCATTTCACAAAAGAAGAAGAACTGCGTCTTTTGATGAGAGACGGCTGCCAAAGGAGTACCGAAGAAGAGCAAGAACAAAAAGAAGGCAGATAAAACAGAGTGTAAAAGACCAGAAAAATCTGTTGAAGGCACACACGTGGTATGCAAAGCGATTTAATATGTACAAAAGAGGAAACATGGCGGTGCCTTTTAAGAGACACTCAAAAAGTGAAGGGTTTATTGCAAAGGCATACAAGACAAGAGGAGTACTTTGTGATGTTTCATGCAATCAGGTCTATATTGGAGTAACATCCATGCCAACACAGAGTATAATAGATAAAGAATATAATAGATCAATTATATGGTCAGGAGAGGACATTATAACTCAAGATAGCAAAACGATAAATGGATGCTTGGAGGGGAGAAGTATTGTTATTACAGAGTCTAAAGAATGGGTAGATTCAAATGTTACATCTGTTCAGGAAATAGAAAATCTGTCGGTATTTGAGGTGTTTGGAAAGCAGACTCTATTTGCCAAGAGCGAATTGGTGAATTGTAAAAAAATAGAAGATCTTATAGACTCAGAAACTCCATCGTATATATCCATGCGGGTAGAAAACAAGTCATATGTTATTGTTTCGCGCAAGCACTGCATGTGGCTGCTGCAGAAATGTGTTTGCTCTGGTATTGTGCCCTGTAGTATCCTTGAGCTGCGCAGAATGGCCACAGAGACAGAGCGAATTGTTTACCCATATGATATTCCGCAGAATCCACATGGAAAAGCATTTTTATTGTATTTAGCCTCTTTAGAGGAAGAATTGCAGAGAAAAAAGCCAAAAGGTAAAAAAGATGTAATATTTCAGCCACTTTATGAAAAAGAGCTGGGCACGCAAAAAATACTTCTTTTTACTGCAACTAAAGGAAGCTTTCCGCCTAAATCACCTGTGATACAAAGCGACCAGTCTGAGGAATTCATTATGCAAGGAAACGAAGAGATTATTGGAGAGGTAGGCCGATCCTCTTTTTCATTTGCAAAAGGAAGAACAGCAGGGATTCTTTACATTGATGAAAATGCAGAAATAACTAAAAATCTGTTTGTACGAAATTTAAAGAATAACATATTTAGAAGAATAGAGTACACAGTTGCAACCAGTGGCATGATTCTGTAGTCAAATTAAATAAGAAGGAATGCACGCAGTGTGATATTATAGAAATAAGAATATTTATAGCACAAAAAGAATAAATACGTCTTAATATGATAAAATTGCAATTATAACTATTTATTCAGTTGTAATTTCTGGGTTTGTGCTCTTCCTATTTGTTTTCAGGCCTACACAAAGTCTGGAAGCTTGTGCAGGATTCGCTTGTATGCAATCAGCTCTAACAGATGCTTTCTGTCTGGAAGATCAATTAAGTGTGTGAATTTGTTAAAAAGGAAGATTTCTTCTGCAAAGGCTGTCTGTGCCTGCTGTATGCAGTCTTGCTTAGAGAGAATGCCGCGAGTGTGCAAATTCAAAAGGAAGTACATGTATTCCTCTAGGTGCTCTTCTGCTTTCTCTCTCTCTTCAGGCCTGCCATACAGCACACCGCCAGTAGAGCTGCGTATTCTACGAATTCGGTTGGCTTCATCTGTGATAGTGTTTAAGTAGTATCCTGCTAAGAAAAGGTATGCCTCTTTTTCCAGTACATTTTCCATTTTAGTCAGAGCATTTCTTATTACTGGGGAGAATTTTTCTGGCAATGGATGCTTGGCATATATTGCTTTTAGCATAGATGACTGACTGTACTGCAGACCAAGTCGAATGTGCTCTTCTTTAAGCACACCGAGTTCTAGCAAAAGAGTGATTGCGTGGTACACACACTCACGGTCTCTGACACAAGCAACTATCTCTGCCTGTGCCTCAGAGGTGTTTAAAAGAGAAAGAATGTAAAGTTTTTGCACTTTCTCCTTCTTTGTGTCCTGCGGAGCCAATATAAATGGATCTGTTTCAAGCTTAATGCTATGGTTCTTTAGAAGGAAAAGAATGCATTCAAGCGCGTCTGTCTTATGCCTTGTTCCAACATAACATATTAGACAGTTTGCAATCTTCTCAACCACGGCTAGAGGAAGGTCTCCTTGGTTTATAGTAGACAGCTCTTTAAGAGCACACAATGGAAGAAACTCCAAAACCTGCGCTGCTGTCTCAACTACATCAGAGGATGGATTTGTGCGAATAATTCTACACATTTGCGAGAAAAGGAAGAAGAAGTTTCCGTGTGCTTCTTCTATGTTCTGTCTGTGCGAACACAGTGTTTTAAAGCAGAGAGAAATCTCTTCGCTGTTAAATGTGCATGGTTTGTACATCTCTATGGATATAACTGCAGAAATAGCTGCACCAAGCACTGTGGCACTCTTTTCATGGAGGGATTGCTTTATACGATCTATTTTTGTCTCGCCAAGCACTCGGAAAATTGTAGGAGCAGCAAGCAAAGCAGACTTTCTGACGATTTCTGTCTCTGAAATGTACCTCTTTTCTATTTCATACGAGAAGTGGTTTAAAAACTCTGGGTCGGTTATTTTTGATATAAAGTCAATGGCAAGCGATGCTTTAAGCGCGGGAGCAGGCCCTCTTAATTCCACTTCTGAGTTTATTTCCTGCATAAGAGTGTTTACTGCAAGAATTAAAAGAGAAGAGTCACACCTAACTGTACGTAAAATAAAAGAGTACGCAAGAGACTTTACTTCTATTGAAGTATTTCCTATTAAGCTAAGAATCTGTGGGAAGATTTGTGCTTTTTCTTTATGAGTAATTCCTTTTTTGGATATCATATGAAATGCATCTAGTATCTTCTTCTTCTCTTCTGAGCAAAGAAACTCTTTTATCTGTTCAAATCCTGTCTTGAGCTTAGTTGAAGAACCAGCTATAATAGCACTTGTCATAGTGTACATGTGTGTATATGTTTCTAATACTATTTATACCTTCTTTGTTTATTTGTTATTACACCAGCAGCACTATTTCTGAAGGGTTTGTACGAGAATAGGTAATATTTAAAGAAGCCCAATTGGAAGAAAAATAAACAGAGATATTTTTCATTTATTTAGTACATATACTGGTATTTTGTGCTATTTTCTCTTAATCATTTCTCTTATACATGCGGGCGATTGTTATCAAACCGAAAGAAAAGAGACTGTATCCACCCAGAAAGGTATAGTAAAGAGTTTCAATGAATCCGCACGCACTTTTTCTAATAATCAGAAGATGAAGTAGCTCTAAAAATGAACAAGTAATAGAAGAAAATAGCAAACCAATAAACATAT
This sequence comes from Nematocida ironsii, assembly GCA_001642415.1. Taxonomy (NCBI): domain Eukaryota; kingdom Fungi; phylum Microsporidia; genus Nematocida; species Nematocida ironsii. Next base: position 77,863 of record LTDK01000174.1, read on the forward strand.
TGTAATATTTTTCAGCATAGCACCCTGACAGCGTACTATTCATGGTTTTTAATACTATTTGTGTAATGTACTTGGATATAGCAGCAATTGCCATAAGGCACGCAACCAGCATTATGAACATTCCATTTGTATGTGCGGATCTAGATATAATGATTTCGCTGGCGTTTATTACTTGATATAAAAATAGAACACCAGTCAAATATAAGATATATACATAAGCTACATTCATAATTTTATGCCATAAACCGAAATATCTGCTAGAGCACACATCAAATCTAGTGTATAGTGTTATTATAATATTGCTAATAAACATAATGTTCACTGGAATTAGTGCCAATGAAATAAGCACTGCATACACAGACATAAGCAATACAGTGCTTAGTAATAAATACAGCATCTGTTCTAATATATCAAAGATATAACCTGAAAAATTGTTCTGTACTGCTATTGCATTTGCCGTGTTTAAGAGGGGGATAGAGCTGCCAGACGTCTCTGGAGTAACAATGATGTTATATAATTGAGATGTGAAGATTACAAACATTTCAACAACTATCTGAAATACCCACTCTATACAAGTGGAATTTGTGAATTTTATTGTGCTTACTGTGCACTGCATTAACGTATTAAGACAAAATATTTGTAGTTTATTTTCTAATTGCAAATCACAAAGATTGGATTTCGAGTTATGTCGGGGTGCTGAAATAAAGATTTATGTATTTTATCCTTTGCATATTATAGGTGGTTACATAATAATTACACAATAGTATATCAAATAGGAGAATGCCCAGATCACCACCAGGAAATAGGACCCAGCCCAGGCCCATTAATCGATGCATATATTTTTGAGTGGTCTGTGCTGACAACAGATACTTTACATAGTTCACCCATACGAACATACAATATACACTCATTGTACTTCCATCCCCATATGTCTACAGTGCTTCCCATGCGCCCAGAGACTGCAGTCAGCTCTGATGAAGACGGTAGCTGAGAGGCAGGAACAAAAATACTCGGAAGAAGTGGGTGCGCAAGAAGAATCCCTGTGCTGTCCTGTTTTTCAACTGTGCACACAAGAATTTCTCCTTGGATGGCCTGATACATAATGAGCTTGTAGCGGACTAACGGATATAACAGCCCCTCGTGTATTTCTACATCACTAACTTTTTCAATGCACACAGGAAAGAGACTTATTCCAATGCCATTAACAATCTTACCAGGGACTCTTTTCTGAAGAGTGCATAGAGTCGCTGCATCTATGTCTTTTTCACTTGGAGAAATCTGCAGTCTTTCTGTTTGCACAGTTTCAATGAACATTATTAAAAAAATCGTGCATCTGCTGAATACTTCAGCTGGCTAGCTTTATAATATATTTATAATCCAGCAAAGCAGACCATTCGCAGAATAAAAATACTGAGTAGTTTAATGCTTTTTATATTTCACTCTGATCGTGCTTATACGCTAGTTATAATATAAACTAGAAATAGCTTTTTATGTTGTTACTAATATATTGTGTAGACATTAATAATAATAAGTATAAAAAATGTTCTTGAATAATATAAAAGTGTAGAAATAACTTAAAATAAAGTACTTTAGACTATTTCCATTATAAATTAACACGAACACTGTTTATACGCTGTAAATAGTATTACAGTACATAATAATATAAAAATTAATACAGATTGAATCTAAGGTAATTTATATTGTTTCTGTTCTAGTCATGGACTAAGAAAATATATTCAGAATGAATATTTATACTCTATTGAAAATTCTTTCTAAATGCGCATATACTCACATAATTTAAAAATTGTTGTGGCATAGTACTTACTCACTTTCTTTCGTCTGTGCACTTTAAATGTGCAGGACTTCTTATATGTCATGCTGTGTTACACTTGAAACATACCCCACACCTACTATAATGGTTTGACTATGTACACAATGAAATTTTCTCTTTAATCAGTGTAATGAGATCTGCTATACCAATTCTGTTCTCTGGACAGGCAATGAATATCTTCTTACATATGTGCTGTATATCCAGCGGAATGCCAGTGTAGTCTATTTTGCAGCTAACTATTTTTGGGTAGAGAGAATACAATGAAGTAGACACAAATGCGTCCTTCCTAGATGCCATGTAGTATAAAAGACAGCCAAACCCCCACACATCAAGAGAAGGGAGAGTAATGGTGCTGGACTTGCGAATGATCATCTCTGGTGCCATGTATGCAGGAGTTCCTTCGTATGGGAGTATGCTTCCGCTTATTGTCTCTTCTGAAGAAACCACTGAGCAGCCAAAGTCCACCAAGTGTACGCCATGTCTGGATACAATTACATTTGCTGGTTTAATGTCTAGGTGGTATACCCCGAATTGGTGCATTCGCTTAAGAGTTTCGAGAATAGAGAGACCAGTGCATAAAACTTCATTATGAGTCAACATAGATGGGAGGTTCGATAGATTGTACCCCCTAAAGTACGACAGTGAAATAAAGAAGAGGCTGTCACTCTCTTTCCATTCCTTCATGTGAGCCACGCCCGGTGTATCGCCCAGCTTGCTCAGTGCAGCAATCTCCTTTTTCGCATGCATAGTTCCTCTCTTTCTGTGCTTTCCTTTGTGTATAACCTTCAATGCAACCGAATTCTTATCCTTTTCTGCGAGATACACTTCAGCATACATCCCCTCTCCAAGCAGTTCTTTAAATGTATATCCTTCCAGTGTGTAAAGTGTTTCCATACATTTTTATTTTTGTATGGATAAATACAGCGAGGTACAGAACGCAGTGAGAGATTTGTCAAGTATGTTACAGGCACCACAGGAAGCGGTAAAGAACTACAGCAGCGGTTATACCATGGACACTCTTATGTATAAAAAAGAGTCCGTCAGCCTGCCTAAGGAGATAGAGGAAATGGCACAGGAAGGAGGAGTTGTTGGTCTGATCGATGGAATGTCTTCTGTTTGGGGGTCTGTAAAGGGCAAATTAGTAATATGGAACTACAGTAACCAAATGATAAGCGAAATAGAGATGAAGGCTCAGAAAGTGCAGGCTATATTTGCCATTAAGAGGGTGAAGAACATTTTTACATCTAATGTACAGCACTGCATCCTTGTGTTTACAGAGCAGTCCATTAGCATGATGTGCCTGTGCAAGAACCCAGCCACGTACATTAGCATGGACATTTCAGTGGATCTTCCGGTGCAGATGACTTGTGTATGCGAGAACGACGCAGGAAGGATTTTTATGGGGGGAAAGGATGGAAACATATATGAATTTGTATACGCAGAGAGCAGTTGGCTAAAGGGATATACCGCAAAAATATTTTCACACACGCACGGGATAATGTCGCATGTTCTTCCATTTCTATATGCAATGGGGCGCAAGGCTGCTGTACTGCAGATAGTTCCTACGTATAAAGGAGTGCTGGTTTTGTTCAAGGATAATACTTTAGAGGTATACGAGCTAGACAAATACTTGAAGAAAGTACGTACTGCAGACTTACAAGAGCTGAACACAACAGATAAAATACAGCTTGTGCGTGCAGATGGAACTAGATGCCAGGCATACTTAGTTCTTTCTGATGCCACTCGGTTGTTTTTGGACTGCAATGGGTATCTTTTAGGGAAGAGGCCAATGACTCCTGCTAGAATAAGATCGCGACTAGTTGCACCAAGCTCTATAAAAGAAGAGAACTTTTACCAGATAGGAAAGAGCTTAGTAAGCTTTGGGAGAAAAGAGAGTGAAATGTTTATCACAACAATTACACGAAACAAAACAGACACAACCGCCCCAGAGAACTGTTGTACAATTATGACTGGCACAGAGTACTTGCAAATTGCTCTGTCTGGAGAAAGTTCCTGGAAGAACCTAGCCGAAGGGCTTATTTCAGGGGAGGAAGTAGTTTGCTTAGGAGTTAACAAGATTGATATATACCACATTATGAATGGAGTGGAATTAATGGAGAGGGCAACAACAAACCCAGAGGGCATGTTTGCATTTATGCAGAGAAACGGAGCTGAGCTATCGCTTATCTCTGCTCTCTATGCAGTTGCAAGAGGAGCAACTTCGCCTGCTATAGACAGCTTTTTCAAAAAATCAGAGCCTTTGCAGAAGAAGGCTATTATCACATGCGCTGGAATAGTTGTGTATAAGGTGTGGGGTGTTGACATATACAAAATGCTAAAAGATGAGTCTGGGCTGGAAATCAGTGAGTACATTGACGAGATAGAAAGCGCGATTGCTAGAACTAAGCGACTGAAGAACTTTATTATTAAAGAGTGCATAAACATTAACAATATTCGAATTGCAGAGGACACAGTTGTAGACATGCTGGATAATATTGCAGAGACATTATACTACATAAATATACTTATGGAGTCAGACGCTCTATATATTTTCGATGAGGCACAGAAGAAGAGCTCAAGTGAACTTGAGTTTACATATGCAAACTTCCTTCGACCAGTGACAGATTTGAGAAGAGCAACACTCAATGCTCTTGTAGATTTGAACTTAAGCCAGAAGGCAACAGTGGACAGCGTGACTAGCGAGCTCAATGAGAAGTGCTCTACACTGTTTGCTCTTACAGATACTCTGCTGCTAAAGGGGAAGGAGGCTATAGAGAAGGCCTCTCGTGCAGCAACCAGCGAGGATCGAAAGTGGTATCTAGTGAAGAGCATGGAGTTCTTCACAAAGACTGCAGCCAAAAAGTATCTTCCAGAAATTGTTGAGATGTACTCGAATGTAAAGTTTTCAAAGGGAATTCTATATGCCATCCGCGCTGGGTTCAGTTCTATTACAGAAGAAGAGGCCACCGCATATTTCAGAAAGATCGAGTGCACAGAGGAGATTCTTCTAGAGGGGCTTAAAGACGAAAGACCTGCCCTGTGCAATGCTCTGCTAAACTCTGCAATTGCAAAGATTTCAGAAGGAAGCCTTTCAGCTGATACATTGCTTAAGATAAAGTCGCCATATCTAGAGGACTATCTTGATCGGCTGGACCGAACATCTGACTCATTGGACATGTGCGATCTCATTTGGAAATACCACGCAAAGAACCAAAACTACTCAACTGCTGCCCGCTACCTGCTGCGGTCGGCGGAAAGAGTCAAGCCAGCGATTTCCTTAGAAAAAAGAATAGAGTACATATCCATTGCTAGCACTATGCAGTCAGCATCAAAGGAAAGCGACGATCCTGCACTAATGGGGCACATTAGAAACTATGTGCCTCGCCTAGGCCTTTGTGCAAAAGAAAGACTGTGTATGGCACAGAGGCAGGCAGATGTCTTGGCTGCCCTGTCTTGCGCATACAATGTTGCAGAGTGTGAAGGGTCTGCGCCACAAGAGATTATTGAGGAAACCTTTGTTCGCCTGGACACGGGCCTACTAAGCTTTGAAGAGCTGTTTGAGATATGCGTTATGTTTGGTTTTTCTGTGCTTGCACTGAAAATATCCGCAAAGGGAGAAATCGATGATCCTATTCTTATGAAAACTCTTTGGGATGATGCACTGTCTGGACCATACGACCAGTGCATTGAAATTCTGAAAGGAAACCCTGAAATCATGGCCTCTGCACCAATGGATGTAGTCTTTGATATACTTGCTAGAAAAAAGGTAGAAATGCCGCAGAGTGATGAGAACCTTGGATGTGCACTAGTAACACTGGGTATGTCTGTTATAAAATCTGCATGCATGCTAGAGCAGAAGGGAAAAAGCTCAGAGTATGCCAGTCCACGCAGTAAAAAGATTATCCTTGATGAAGCAATCACATTCTGCGAGATGCACAATTTAACTGAAATACGGCACCGAATTGGTTCTTTTAAGATGTCTCTGGGAATATAGACTAAATGACACATTCTCGTTCTATAATATTATCTAGGAGCCTGTATGAGTCATTATTTTAAGAATATAAATAGCAGAGTCTTTCGATTAAAAATAGTTTAATTTTTTTCTTTTATTTCTAGTATATTTTTAATTTATTTCTGTACTGCTTGGATTATATTTTTTGTAAAAGTCTTCAGAATTTAAGTACACACTCATTGTATTTTCTAAATAAATTCATCTGAAATAAAATATCCTAAAATATAGAATTATTATTCAAACTAAAAATATAAAAAAGAAATAGGCACTTAATATAAGCACATATATCAAATACGCCCCAATAGCTATATAAACAATCAATAGTAAATTTCAGAGTATTACACTTTATTCATTGAAACAGCCACCAGCCTATAACAGTCCAGAATAGAGATGTGCTATAAGTGCCTCTATGTATGTTGAATCAAATGTTTTAATCTTGTTTTTCTCAAAGTATGAGGTTATAATGTCTACAGCAGCCTTTTTGTCTACAGGCGAGGAAGTCAGCAGATCATTCTCAATATCTGCAGGAAGCACTTCATTCACAAAGCATGTATCTCTATCATCAACCGGAACCAAAGAGAGAAGATAGAAGTGTCTTATTACCTGGAATGCATCCTGGTCCTCTGGAGTGAGCGGAAACTCTGGATAAAAGCTGGTTACTAGGAATGCAATTGACTCTTGGGAAGAAGACAGCCGCATAGATCCGCACCCAGGCGCAAGGATTGACAGACACATTTTTATGTGCTGAATTCTCCCATAGCGCATGCCATACTGCTCTCTGTATATCCCAGAAAATGGACAAAAGTCTGTTATTTTTGTTAGAAAATCTACACACTTTACAGAATCAAGCAGTCGCTGGCAAGTGCTTAGAAGACAGAGGTCGCCTGAGGCATTAAGAAGCAAGCAGGATGCAAGAAGAGTATAGTCCAGTAGAATAGAGTGTGCGCAGCTGCTTTCTAGGCTGTACAGCAGATTTGTAATCTGGTCAAGAAACTCCGCAGGCGGCTTTGTATTTTCCTCTGGGATTAAAAGAAGCCCATACCCAAAGATTTTTCCTGCAATACTATATGCCTCTTCTACACTTATATCCTCTGCAGCAGCATCGGAAAAAGTCTTTTCATACCCATCAATAGCACCAATCACCAGAACTATCATGAGCGAAGAGTAAAACCGGTTTAAAGGAATAGAGTGTGCTGGAATCTCTTCAAGCAGGCTTGATATTTTCTCCCAGCCACTTCGCATGTGCACCAGCCCATTAACAATAATTTCACATGTTCGATCAGGGAGTCTAATATACTCCCGGAGATGCGATCCAAGTGTTATATATGCAAAGGAAAATGCCGCAGCCACCCGGTGATGCTTGTCATAGTACTCTTTTTTAGACAGTGGGTCATTGTTCTTTGAGACTATCACACCCCGCCTTTGCATATACTCTATAAGAGACTTTTTTGCAAATAAGTCATCTTGCCCTATGTACAATATTCCAAGGGAAAGTACACTCCACATTAAAAGATGTCCAGGAGATGTGGACAGCCGCATATTAAACCATATAATGGCGGCATGATCCTTGTTTCCCGTGCCTTTTATAATAAAGGAGTTCCCTAGGATGGTAGCTGCAATTAGAAGAGTGTCATGACTCTTTGACAGCGAGAGAATAAGAGACCGAGACAGATTCAACTTTTCTCCAATTGACAGGTTGCTCTGGCACACAGATGTTTTCAGACCAAATCCAAATATTGCACCAGCTAGTGACATTAGCATAGTTGGCGACATAACATCAATGTGGCTTGTTGATATAAATGGCCTATTTGGAATTGACAGAGCAGTTGCCACAGCAAAATGGAAGGAAGGCCACATGCTGTCCCACTCAGTCAGGTCTGTAATAGTAACCACATGGTTGTTCTTTTTCAAAAAAACTTTCATTTGAGGAACCTGAAACACATTGATCTGGCCGTTGCGGTTTAGAAGAAAGACCCCTCTACCAACAGAGGCAATTGTTGAGAAGACAAATGCTTTCTTTCGCCTGTTCTCTGTGTCATATACATCAAATAGAAAATCTCCTATCTGATGGCCGGAGAGAAGCCGTTTGCACTCTTCTATTACCCCAGTATTGCACAGGCGGCGCGGCACACTTTGGATGTGCTCTGGGTCATCTAGAGTATGTGCAATGTTTTCCCCTGTTACAGGCGCTTCTTTTTTCTTTACAGAACTTTGGTCGCTCTGTATAAGCACATATCCTAGATTTTTTGACCTATGCAGAAATCTTTCATCATAAGAAAATAGCTCGTATATAAGCGCCTTGTCTGGGATAGAAGAAGAACTGAGCATCCTGAAAAGGTATGCCAATTTTCGATTGGATTTTTTAATTCTCTCTGCAATTTCACCAAAAAGAGGAGTTTTAATACTATCTACAGATTTGATAAGATGCACCACACCCTCCAAATGCGCAGAAATCTTTTTTATCTGTCTTTTTGATAGCTGTGAAATTTCCTGTGAAAGTAAATTGTCAAGAGAGCTGTCTAAAGATGAAGTATATGACTTAAGCACGCCATGCATGTTTTTTGATGGCAAAACAGATGAAAACAGTCGCTGTCCTTTTGTTGCATACTTAATAAAGTCTGTAACTTCTTTTATATTATATTTTCCCTGCTTAATTATCTCTATCTGTGAAAGCGCCTTCTGTGTAATGTACTTGAGCTGTTGTTCATTGGAGTGCTCAGATAGATTAATTAGAAGACCATACTCATTCACCACTTCCTGCCCATTTACTAAAAAGTAAGCCCCTCGCTTCATTTTAATAGGCACAACGCTCTCCACTCTCTTAGAAAAAGGTATGTATTCTCCCTCCCGTTTTATTTCTGACTCATTAGATTGCCTGCGCATACTGCGTATAATAATTTTATTTGTCTCTGCCACTAGATGCCGTGTTCCTCTGATCCACACACCAAGAACATCTTCCTGCTGTGACGAAAACAGTAGAACAGGCGTTGGCGGCACCCCCTTATATACATTTAGATAGTTTTTTCCTTCTGTGCAGAATAAAAGCACAAATCTGTCCTTATCCGCCGATACAATATTAAATGGTACATTCTGAATAGAATAAGAGTGCACAGTCTCATAGGGATGGGTTATATAGATAAGATGCTCGCTGTTCTCTTCAGAATATATGACACCATTTGATAAAATACCACAGCTATTTATTTGCCCCGTGGGATACTTTATGATTTCGCCACTCTTTTCTACAAAAACAATAGACCTCTCCAGCACAACCGCAGTGTGACTGCAAATCCTCCCACAGCCCAAAATTGATTCTTCAAACTTGTATGCGGTTTTCGCAGTCCTAAGAGTGCATCCCGTCCACTTCATAAATAAAAAAGAAGATTCGCATCTAAATAAATACTAATTTATTATTCCAGACTGCTTAACCAAAACAGGCACACTAAAACTATAGAACAAAAGACGGTTTGTTATAGACTCACTCAAGTTTCCTGTTTCTCGAGCTTTCTTACTGATTTCTTATTTTCAAAGTATGTCCCATAAACATTGATTATTTTCTTATTATGGGTTATTCCTTGGTGCACCATAATTAAAAGAGACAGCATTTCTTCCACCCCCGGAATATACTCGCATATCTGAAAGCTTGGCCTCTTGCAAAACGAAACATAAATGGGTGCGCCCTTGGTAAAGAAAACAAGAATGTGCCGAGTCTCCTCTGTTATGTTGTACTTTTTGCGGAGTAATTCTGTCACATCTCTTGTTTCGTATGCTGCAATTGCAAAATATCTGCTCACCATTTGATTTATTGACGCAAGCATTCTGTCCAGGCGCTCGCACTCTTTCTCTGCTGCATACCCAAATCGAACCAGAAGAATTCGCTTCTCCTTCAGAAGGTCATCAAACATTTGGTCTGACATAATATTGTTCAGATAGAAAGACATTCATATAAGCTGCCACCTAAAGTATATATAGAAAGATAGGTGATATTTATTTTAAGATGCGATTTCTTCTCTACAGATAGGACAGAGATTTTTACTTCTCTTTAACCAAGTCTTTAGACAAATGCCGTGGAACTGGTTACTGCACTTTGCACAAGTTGTGTCTGGGAAGCTTTTGGAAACTTCGTCCACCATGAAGAAGCAAATTCCGCACTCCTCAATTTCATCAATTGTTCTGTCAAGGGCCAGCTTCCACAGAACCAATGCTTCTCCTACCCTGCAGTGCTCAGCCATTAACATCTGTATTCTAAGAAGAAGTCGTTGTAGACGCTGCTTCTTAACTCCTACACAGCGGATGATTTTTATTTCTGGTATAGTAAGCGGATAGTCCTTGGGGAAGTTGATGTTAACCTCTAATTCAGACTCTTCTATCTTATACAAAACAACTAGAATATGTGTCTCTGCGATGGTTTTAACCTTGATCTCAACGCCCTGCAGTGGCCGGCTGGCTTCTTCTCTGATAAGATTTGGGGTGACTCGGCTAATGAAGTACTTTTGCACTCGTCTAACATTTCGGCTGCTCTTAAAGAATATACGAAGAAGGACAGGGAAGTTTTTAGCAAACAGCCCAAGAAGGTCCAAAGCATCTGACTCGCTTGATATTAAGAAAGGAAGCCACTTGCACTCAGCGCGAACCATAGTGGATATTAAAGACAGAAGTTCAATTGACCGGATCTCACTGCAGATTGCTAAAAACAGCCGCCACTCGTATGCATTCATGTTTTTTATATCCTGGATGGCAGGAATGTCAAAAAGCATATAGAATATTTCTGCATCAATCGCACCCTCTTCAACCTTTGACATGCTGTAAACATTGAGAACAGAGTTCGCATAGTGCTTTGCTATGCTCTTTAAAATCGGATTATACATCTCACTGCGGTATGCAGCAGCACCGGCTGTCCATGCACAGTCACTTCTAATACACGCAGCGGCCTTTTCTGGGAACTTTTCAAGATACGCCTGCATGTGCCGGATGTCTTCTTGGCACACAAATGAGAAGTCTATTTCTTCTATGCTGTTTAATGCCGTGCTGTTTTGTATTGATAAAGAGAGTACTCTATAATGAAGATTCTGTGCTTCCTTAAATGTCAGAGATAGTGCTTTATGCCCCGTGCTTCTTTGTATTCTCAGAAGAAGGTATGCTAATACAGCTCTGCTTTTATTTTGAAGATTGCTCAGTGTAACAGATGGAAGCTTTATGCCCAAATCTGCATGAATTTCATTTCCAAGTAGTGTTTCTATGTATATTGAAACAATGCTTTTGGCAAGATCTCTTTCTTCTTCAGTGCACTCTGCGCTTTCCTCTTCTATTCTGGCAGAGAGTCTGTGTATTAATGCAGGCACTTGTTTCTCTTGCACGCTCTTCCAAAAGATCATTGCATTGGCTATTTTGCCTATAAGACCGGTTAGATACACACACTTATCAATAATTAGTTCACTATTTTCCAAAGTTGGTAGGACAGTTTGTGTCTGAAGTATTTTCTGTAAGAACCCAGATAAATTCACATTTCCTAGAGATAAAAGAACTTTTTTCCACTTTAAGTGTGCCTGTCCGAATAGATATGCATTATTTGCCTGTTTTACCTCTGCATTCTCCATGATCTCTTCCAGCTCAATGCACTCATCAAGCACATTCTGCGTTCCAGTTGCATTTTTGTTTGCATCGTCTATAATGTATTTATATACACTGTCTTCTTCTACTGCTTCCTTTTCTATAAGATATATAAGGTAGTTCTCCTCTATATCCCCACTAAGCACAAACTTTTCTGGGAAGTCATACTTTGTATACGTCGTGGTTGTGTATATACGGCTGAGCATTCTAAGTCCATACTTCTGCTTAACAGAGCCCTTTAACATCTCATATACCTCTTGTATTACATCAGCTGGTTCTTTCTCTATCTTGTCCATAAGATACAGCATAAGCTCATCGGAGAGGCCTTTCAGTATTTTTTCAATGAACAGCTTATGCTTAAACATAAGATCTATTGTTCTTCTAGTTGTAAGAGAAGGGTGCTGCGCGGCAACATATATGTGCTCTTCTTGGCCCATTCCCTCTTCTTCTTTAAAGAAAAATGGCGGAAGAACCCGAACGCCCTCTTCAAAAATACTTTCTTTCTTAAGGAACCCTATGCTTATTTGAGATATCATTTCTCTGCTGATGTCTTCTATCTTGTCACCAAGCAAATCAGCCCGAATAATTCTTTCTTTAAATGTGAGCTCGCCATACACTCGCACATCCCGTACAGGGTGCGCTTGTAGCACCTCATTTACTCTGTTGTAGCAGCCAATTGTGTTCACATACGGGAAGTCTTTCTTCTCCAACTTTATGTGCTCAAATCCTGTAGTGTTTCCCTGCAGCAACTTTTTAAGAACAAGTCTTCTGTCATTTGTTATGTCTAACAGCACAGAGAAAAGAACTCCTGGCAAATGCTCACAGTTCTGCACAAAAAGAATACTGCCATATTCTTCAACCAGCTTTCTAAATTTCTCAGTGCCAACAATAGATAAAAATGTGTTGTCTTCTACTTTTGCACAGTCTTTTATCAGCTCCTCTACTGTATATCCATCCTGAATAGCAGCAAACACTTTCCATTTATCTGATATATTTTTGGATGCAATGGCAGTATCAAGCACCGCCTCTTTTATTTCAGCACATATCTGTCCTTTTTCTTCAAGGGATTTTACTAACTTAGAAAGTATGCACAACTCCTGGGCGGTTTTTGCTTTTTTAATTGTTTCTGGGCATATATCAACTGTCTTCTCCGATGCACTTTCAACAATCTTGCTTTTTATGTACATTTCAACAGTTGCCGTTTTATTATATGTAGTCAGAAGTGGCTTCAGCTCCTGGTTCTTGCTAAGAATCTTTATTACTTTGTATCCGGCTTTATTTGGCGAAGAAAGAAACATGTGCATCCACTGACACATACTGCTTCTTCGTATCTCAAGAGAACTCTTCTTTATAACAGATAAAAGAATCTCAGAAACATGAGTTGGCACTGGCTCTTGCGCGTTCTTGCACAGTATAGGCATTGTATCGTATAAGCACTGCGCGACAGAGTCAATGGGTAATTTGTCCAGATCATTAACAATGCGTGCCAGTGCTTTACAGCGTGTGTTTATGTCTTTTTTTTGCACAAGCGAGAAATACGACAGAACTGTTGTGTCCACATACCCGCTCTTAACAGATTCAAAAGGATTCATACAAAAATAAATATTTGCAATTAAATACCAGATAATAACATCTGTCAGTTACTAGCACAGAAGAAATAAACAGCTTATATATAATCCGGCATAACCCAAAATGCTATAGAATGCGTATAATACAGTGGTATAGTAGATTTTGGCTGTGGTATACACAGAAATACTAAAAATATCATTTATTATTTGAATTTTCGGAGTACTATATGTATGCACATATACCCGAACTTTTCTAGTCAGGCCTAGCAGATATAACCCGAAATTTAAAATTATTGTTTATCTGCTGGTTTGTTCTCTTCTGCCCTTGGGTGCTTCTTTCCTGCTTTCTTTGGTTTTTCGTACTTAACTTTAACTGGCGCTGGATATGCTTGGTCTATTACATCTTTGTGCTTGAGAATCTCATCACGCACTGGAGAAATTAATCCTACTAAATATTCCACTAGTGCAACTTTAAGGTCTAATGGATGAATAGCGCCCTCTCCAAAGTCAAAGACTAGCTCCTCATAGCTGTTGTATACCCGGGTTTCATTGGTTTTTTTGATTAAAATAGTAAAGGTCGGCGTAGAGCTAAGAAGGAATGTGTTAAACACAAACTTGCTAATGAATGTAAGAACTGGATTGTGGCTTGTGTTTTTTTCTTCACAGAATGCAGCAAGCACTTTCTTCTTGATCTGTGCATTAGTGTCCTCCAAGCCTATCTTTGACTGTGCATCACTGCTGCTCATTTTTCCATCTGCCAGGCTGGGAACCATTTGATTCATTAAATGTATTCTTTTTTCATATCCTAGCTTAGGCAAAACTTCCTCTGCATATACAAAGATTTTCCTTTGATCAATTCCTCCAAATTGGGCATCTACACCTAGGTGCTCTTCATCAATTGCCTGCATCCCTGGGTAGACCAGCCCACTGAGCAGAGGATTGTCTGTCTGTTTTACTACTTCTGAACCTGCTCTTTTTGCGTCATTCACAGAAACGGCCATGGACAGTTTGTGCATGTCCAGAACATACTGCCTATTGTACTGGTACTCAGTTCCTCTGACAAATTGAATCTTCTCAATCGGCGCACGAATGCTTACTAGCATGGCCTTAATCACCATTTCATAGTACTCAGCTCTTTTCTCAATCAGGTCCATTGGAGCCTTCATGTTGTCAAGAGCTGCGTGTAAGTCTGCAATTAAAACAGTCACTTCACACCCGGCCCGTAAAAAGTCAGCAATTTTTGCAATGGGAACAAAGTACCCTATGTGAATTTTCCCGGTAGGAGCAGTCCCCCAGTAAACCTTCAAGTCCCTGGTTTTCAGAATTCCGAGCATTTTTTCATCTCCTAAGACCTCTTCCAGGCTGCGCACAATTAGCGTATACTTCTGCTCTGGTGTAAGTGTCATAGTAAAAAAATAGAGAAAATTGAGAAATTTTATTGTTACATTTCCTCCTCTGATAGCTCTAAGTCATCGCTCAGATCAGCCTCCTCTTCTGGGAAATATACCTCTTCTTGACTCTGTACCCGAAGAAACGGAAGAGATGCCTCCTTGCTCTGTGCCTGTTTCTTTGATAGAATAGAGCTGTTTTGCTTTTTTTCTAATTCTTCTGCTGTTTTACTTATTTTATGGATAACCCTATGAGTTGATAGATCTACTGCTCTCTCCACCCCGTATGTTTCCTGCTTTTTAGTTTTTTTATTAACAATTTTGATAGTATTTCCTTCAACATAGACCAGCTCATTCGTGTAGTAGTCGATTATTTTGTACTCCTTTTCATCTAGCATTTCTCTGTGAAACACATAAACCACACTCTCTATATCCCGAAGCGCAATAAGTATTTTTGGATTTATATCCTCTAAAAGTACGTATTTCTTGCCGGATTTTGGTGCATTATAGGACCTTCCTAGCACTTCTTCTATTCGGACCTCGTAACACGTGGCTTTGTATATCTGTGACATGATTATGTGTGCGGGAATTCCATATGTATCAACTAATACAGTCATAAGCACAAATTTTTTATCATAGGCAAATTTAATTTAATTATTTATTCTTTCCTTCTCTTCGTATTCTTATCTTTCTACT
The DNA here is from genome assembly GCA_001642415.1 of Nematocida ironsii. NCBI lineage: Eukaryota > Fungi > Microsporidia > Nematocida > Nematocida ironsii. The sequence goes on from LTDK01000174.1 coordinate 92,965, forward strand.
TAGCAGCTTTTTATCTTTCTTGGAAATTTTGTTTTCTCTCTTCTTTCTGTTCTCCTCTTTTACCTGCTTCTTTTGGATCTTCTTCTCTTCTTTTGTTAGCAAAACATGGTCTTTTTTCTTTCTAATGGAGTCAGCAGCATCTGTGCTCTGCAATGCATCTGTATCCAATGTGTCGCTACTCTCTTCTTCATCTGAATATATCTTGGGAGTTTTCAAGATACTCTCATCCCCAACGATTTCTCTAAATAATTCATTATCGCTCTTTACCTGAGCGCCCAGTCGGGAGAAGTATTTGTTTACGTTGGAAATGTCCATTCTAAGGAACTCATTAGCATTTGGATGATGCCTTTCAACACTCTGACTTACATCAATAATATAAACGACTCCTTCCCAATAAAGCATATTGTACTCGGATAGATCGGCATGCACAAGCCCGCTCTCATTATATAACTGCTTAATTAATGAATCAACTTGATTATATGCGTCCTGCAGCTGCTCTCCTTTTAATCCAGCACTTTTCAAATTTGGAGCTATTCCTCCTATTCTTCTGCACCGCTCTTCAACATATATGGGCTCTTTATCCTTTTTATCTTTTGGCTTATGCTTAGATTCATTCTTGGAATACTCTTCTTTACTTATTATGTCTGCTAACTTACTAGAGGCCTCCTGAGCTGTTGATGGTTCTTTTAATAGAGATACTTCTCCACACACAATACTATCCTCTGCACTTTTCTCAGATATTTCTGGAGATTCTTCCACACTCGGAACTGTATCTACGCCTGGTATTATATCCACAGGATACTCTACATCTAGCAAACTCTCTTCCTCCACTTCTAAAATATTGTCTGTATACGCGCTGTCTATATCTTCATCACTTGCATTGCTTAGTGTTATGCTTATATTATCCAGCTCATCTCCACTTGTGTTATTATCTGTAGTTGAAGAGAAGCACTCGTCCTCATCACTAGTAAAACTTATGCTTTCTGTTTTCTCGCTCATTGTGCTGGTGGATGTATCGTCGCTGCTGTCCTCTACATCCATACTAAATTCTTTGCTTTCTTTCTCTGCACATGCGAGTTTCTGAGTAGTATGATTATCCCCAGAAGATTCCTCTTTCTTTTGGTCTATCTGCGTGCAGTCTCCAATCATTGTCATAATAAGAATATTTCTTCGTAGAAACAGCGGTCTAGGCGATGGTATTCCAGCCTTCTGCAGCCTATTAAGATTTCTTACCTCTTTCTCTGCCCACAGCTTTACTAGCTTTCTTGAATTCCTTCGTGGATACTGCTTAAATCTTCTCTCCCCAATTACATACCGCTCCCTGTCCTTAAAAACCATTGCAGATGTTTTGTATATCTTTATTGCCACTATTATTGGGCGGTCGTCAGATACTTCCTGCTTTTTACAAAGCTTGCTCCATATGTTTGGTGAAGCCGTTGCGAGGTATATGCTTGCTTCCTTCCCCACACTAACTGCCCCGTGCATCTTTAGTATTAGGCCTTGCTTCTGCAACTTCCCCAAAATTTCTAGTGTTTTTTTGTCCAGTACTGTTGTCACCGTCTTTCTATCGTCAGTGTCTTTCTTTCTTTTCTCTGTCTTGTTCGATTCTCTGTACTCTTCCATAAAGATAAAATATTCTATTCTGCATATGGAGAAAGAAGAGCAATTATTTCTCCTATATTCTCTTCTGTCAGGCGCTCTTCTAGCTCCTCTACTATAACATACAGATCAAGTATTTTCCTTGGTGGAGTATTAATCAGCTGCACTGCTTCAAATTCAGTTATTCCATACCCCAGTAGCTTTTCTTTTAGGGCAAGCGGTGCATGCGGTTTGTTGATTATAGATTGTACGGTATATTTCATTGTTTCTATTTCTGTGCACCTTTTTATTGGTCTGCACTTCTCCAGAAGGGCTTTCATCTCTTCGTGCGTTAGAAGCCGACTCTCTTCTTTAATAATGTCCATTTTTTTAATTCTGCAAATCCATTGGGTATTTATGCATTTCCTACGGTTTTATTTAATTTAATATTCAATTTATTTTTATGGCCCTGTCCTTCCCTGTAAAGAGAGCGTACTTGTACTTTCCTTTTATGCTGCTGCACAGGATACCATGGAGGACTTTTTTATGAAGCTCTTAGAATTTTCCTATTTTGATATATGCCCAAGCTAATCCAATATTAGTGCCTATTATACTGTTTAATTATAGTAGTTTGCTATGGATTGTGATAATACTGCTGAAACTTATTCTTTGTACATTGTAATACTCTTTTCTATTTTGTGAAGTGGTCTCTGAAATATCTGAAAATACAAAAAACAGTTAACACGCTGTGTTTATTCATATAAAGATTTAAGCAGTGCACGAAGTTCTTTCGGACTGCCTGCCCTAAGAGATGCACAGGTGGTTCTTTCTCCCACGCATATGGTATACGTATCTGGTGCATTTAAAAGAACCATAAACATATCTTCATCAGTTGCATCATCACCAGCGCACAGAGTAAACCCATCGTAGTACGACTCTTTCTCTATGCAGGATCCTTTATCAATGCCTTTTGGTCTGACTTCAACAATATTCTTTCCTGTGACAACTCTGGCTTGGGTGCCCAGCATTCTTTGCAGTGCATTTGCACACCACCTTCCATGATCTTTGCAATGAAATACCACACAAGTATTTTTAACTTCTATTGCAGAGCCTGGGGTGTAGCTTACATACTCCTCAATTATTTTTATTGCTGTTTCCTTCCATGAAATATCGCAGGGAACAGTAATCCATTCTTCATTTTCTTTTTTATACGTCCCATGCTCTGCATATATCTGAATGTTAAGATGGCCAAACCATTCTTCTGCCTCCTCCTTTCCTCTTCCAGTTACTATAAATACATTGTTCTGCTTATCCTCTGTAAGTTTTTGGAGAATGCCCAATATTTCTTCTGTTGGCTTGGCATCTTTGGGATTTGGAACTATTTCTGTTAGAGTACCATCATAGTCCAGAAAAATAGTTCTCTTCTTTGACTCTTTGTACGCAGATTTGATACTCTCCTTTTCTTCCAGCACGTTTTTAGCAAGGTGCTGTGGGATCTTTCCAATTTGTTCAGTACCACACGGCGGATCAACACGTAGTATATGGTGCAGAGATCGCATCCACTCATCAGTGCCTTCTAAAAAGTCTTCTTCTTTCTGGTCTTTCATCTTTAATGCATTTTTAATCACTTCTGCTGTTATGTCTGGACAGTTCAGTGTGTATATCGCATGCTTAAATGCAATACCCGATGAGTATGGAACAATAAGCTTTCCCTTCCTATTAATACAAGCATACTCATAGGCAACCAGGGATATCGAGTCAGTAGGTGCTCCTGCTATACAAATATCCGCCAGCTCCAATAGTGCAAAGTATAAATATGTTGTTGGGAATATAATTGTTGTAAACCTAGTTGGATATAGAGAAGAAATTTGCTCTGCCAGCCCAGATAGCTCTGTGTTGTGGAAGGCCACACTTTCTCCATACACTACACATCTTATAAAATCAACTTTGCTGTTTGGATTCTTTTGCAGATACTTCAACACAGAAAGGAGATTCTGTGCAGATGATCCTACCTTTCGTGTAGTTTCAATCACCATCACAAACTTTCTGTCTTTCTTTGTTTCTTTGATCTTTTCCAAAATATCATTATACTGCTTTGATGACTGCACCTCTTCAATATACTTCTTTGGTGCATGTTTAGATGCAACAGTAACTAGCGCCCGAGAGTTTCCAACGTATACTACATACATTTTGTTTTCTTCTTTTTTAGAAAGCTTTTCTACAATAGGCATTGTATCCTCTAAATATTCTTTTACTGCTTGTTCATCATGTTCTTCAATGTTTATTGGCTCATTCAGTAGGCTCTCATCTTCTATGTCAAGGAATGATGTTTTGTAGGAGGTTGTCAGCATAGTCAGCATATCTTTCTTCTCTTCTTCATATGGAAGCATTTGGCTTTTCTTCTCGCTCTTCTTTGGCGCATCCTCTTTCTCTATAAACACAAGGCTAGAGCTTCCTTTAATAACTTCTAGGCTCTTCTCTGATAGTTCCTTGGTCTGTGCATTTACCAAAAGGAATGCTGTTGAAATAAAGTTCTCAAGATAGTTTTCACTCTGTAACTCTAACCTATCACACATCAGCATGGATAGCATAATATCTTTAGAGTATGGTATGCAACTGAACAACTCGTACGCAGGGAATGGGCATATAAACACCAGTGTTATTTTAGCAAGCGGAAACTCTTTTCTAATAAGCTCAGGAAGCATTAAAAGATGTTTCCCCAGAATAATTATTGTGTCTTGGTACGAGTACACAGTCTTCAGTGCAGAGAAAAAGTCCTGGTTAAACTGAACGTAGTCATTATATGGCTCCTCCAAGTCTTTTGGGAACAGTGCACTTCTCCCAAGTGAGTGATGGCATGCCTGTGAAAGGTGCTGTGAGAATACAAGGTCCTTAGGGTTCTTCTCAGTTTCCACAGGCAGAAACTTAAACTCTGTCGGTTGGATGGTTTTATATGAAGGCATCCCGTCAGGATGGGATATTCCAATGAATGTTGTTTTAGCCCTGTTCTCTTCTGCTGATCCATACAGCATAGAAGCACCAACTGAGGAATATGAAGGCGCATAGAATCCTATTTGTCTATCTTTACAGTGTATAGGAAGATTTCCTGATAGTATAATGGTCTTTCTCTCAGTGTTCATATAAAAATAAATAAATACTTCCTTTAATTTAAGTATCAGGAATTCTCCTTTTATTTGTTCTCATATGAGGTGTCACTGCAAATATAATTGTTATTTCTGTATGTTCTATAATACATTTCTTTTTAAGTTACTACTATGTTATATAATCATGCATACACAGAAATTTAAGTTTAGTATTACTATTAGTCCGTTATAAATTATAATAAGTACCTCGTATGAATATTTTGATGTATATACTTTATTATACTTTCTGTTGTATTTCTGATACCCTTTCTATGGTTATGTAGTATACGTAGTATATGCTGTTTGTTTGTTGTATTTAGCTGTTTATTCGTTATTCCTTATTATTTGAAATTTAATTACTCACAGAAATTTTGTGTTACTTTAATAATAAAAGAATATTCCCATACGTACACTTTAATTACAATAAATATAAATATAATATTATTTATATTTCGGGTTATGTCGGGCTGACATTTCTAGATATAATTGGACTAAGAAGTATGTTACAGCATAAAATTAAATAATTATTTTTATTGTACATGATTATAATTAAACAGATTAAATAGCACCATAAGAGAACTCAGGCCGATTTCTCGGATGGTCTGGGTGTTGATTATAATTTGATGGATTGTTCTGTGGATAAATCATGTCTTCCGATTCTTCTAGCCTGTTTTCTATCTGATTTAATTGTTGCTGTAATTCTCTCTGGGCATACACATCTCCATAGTTGTCATTCATGCTATTACGGTATGGATTCGGATCATCATACATAGGTCTATTATAAGAAGAAACACCATGATTAGAAGATAGGGTTTCTATTATATTCTGCTTTAATCCTTCATACTTTTCAACTTCTTGTGACCTTAAATCAGCACCCTCTGTGTTTATTAGCTCTTTTGCTTCTGGATGCCGCCAGTCATTGTATTGTATGGGTACACCTGCTAATTTATGTGCATCGCGGGCTGAGTCTGGGTACTCAGAAAAATCAGATACCGTGGTTTCTCTGTCATCATCAAACATTGCAATTAACTCTCCACTGTTCGTGGCAACCATGTGTCCATTAGCTCCTAATTTCTCTTCTTGATTTTTCTGCTGATGAGTATCACTGCTATTCTCTATGGGTTTAAATAAATTTGCAGAACTTGCACGGTACGCACTTGATAGAGTACTACGCGGGTTGGGCACTACTGAGACATCGTGCATAGAAGAGCTTCTTTTATCTTGGTTTAAGCTTCTCTGGATTTCTTTAGACATATCCGTATACCGAGCATATAGATTAGGATCTACTTCATACTGATTAGAACCACTGGGCATTACAGGGAATGCTCCTTCTTCATTATAATGCGCAGATGCACGGCCTACGTGGTTCTGGTACACAATATCATCTGCCCGCATATTATCAACATTCACTAAAGGTGGACCTGCCGATAACTTACTCTGTCTCTGCGCTGCAATTGGTATTTCATTTACAGTTCTGTTAATTTCTTCCAGCGCGGCTTCATCCCTTTCAAAAATAGACTCACTAGTAATGGGCATAACAGATCTCTTCTTAATATGCTCTTTTTCTGGGGATTTAGAACTTCTTCCAATGTGTAGAGTCTTTTTGAACTTATTCCAAGTTGAATCTCCTTTTTCTTTATGCTTAGAGTCACTGCTTTCATCTTTACTGTTTTTTCTGCTCTTAGGCTTTTTATTAGAATCATCATCCACTCCTGCATTATCAGATGAAGTTGCTAATGGATTATTTTTTGCATCGCTAGATACATTCTCTATGTAGCCACCTCTCTCTGAAATAACCAATGGGTCATTATAATAAGAGCTCCTGTTCTGTAAGAGTTCTTCATTATTTTTTTTTTCTACATTATTATGCTTTGAGTATTGGCTTTGGTCTAATGCAGATGGATCATTTCGGACTTCCTCTGTATTGTTAATAGCAGGCACTACTGCACTAACAAGAGATTGTATAGAACCATTAGCATCCTCTATATGAACCCTTGGTATGTTCTGTGCTGGTGTATTCTGTGAGATATATCCACCTTTCTTAGAGTTGCCCAAGGATACTAGAGACCCTCTATACTCTGCCTGGCTTTTTCTGCATGAGGACATAACAACTTTACGCACAAGCTCCGGCCTTTTCTTGTACTGAATAAATAATTTGAATACTTCTGCAACATACTTATCACTCAGAAAAGCCTCCATGCAGTCCAATGACTCTTTTTGCGATGAAAAACTTCTATTACTAAAGTGTTCGTGCAATTGAGAAATCCATGTACATACGTCATACAGAGAATACTCGTGAAGACAAGGAATCTGTTTTTCAATAATCTCTTTTTTTAATAGCTTGTTAGCTAAGACATTACAGGTGTTTACTATAAAGTTTGCATATGCACTCGAGTCTTTTATATTTAGCACAACCTGTTCATTTTGCACAGACACACGATCTACAAAATCGCCACAGTCCATTGCAGAGACTAGAAGATATCCCAACCAGTATCTTTTTTGTATGTCTAATATACTTCTCTTATACTTATCTACAATGTCATCTATACTCCCATCTTCTATCCTTTTTTTGTCCTGATTTGCATGCCACTCTACAAGATTTATCACCTTTAGAACTGCATCAAATGAGCTGACCCTTTGTGTCTCTAAGTACCACTTAGTTCCACCAATACTGCTCTTATTCTCTTCTATAAACTCAAAGTATTCAAGGTGCTTCTTATTGTATTTTAATGAGACAATGTCATCCACATGAAGCTTCATCTGCAGAGTATACGCCGCAGGTAAATACTTCTGAAGTGAGTCAAGTTTACTGAATTCTTCTGCTCCCATATAGCTGCTGTGCATCGGCGCAGCTCTTCTATACATAATAATAGTAATAAGCCCTATCACCTGGTATATAATCTCTCTTCTACGCATTTATTAGAGATGAAATTAATCCTTATTTATAGTTTAAATAAATATCAATTTTATCTTTAAAAACAGAATAGGGAAATATTTCATTTTTGCAGTATCATCTGGTCGATTGATTTTCGGGTTATTTATATTTTAAGCTTTCTGCATATTATAAATAATGAAATTCTGAAGAAAAATAAAATATAAAACTGTATGGACACCAGAACGTACATTAAAGATATACAGCCAGGTGCGAATACTTCAGTGTTTGGGTTGGTAGAGGCATATACCCCACCAAAGAAAACAACAGGGTCGGACTATCATATGGTTCTGCACATTAAAGATGAGCTTAGCTCTGAGGCTATTTCAGTTCTTCTATTCCTGGCTAGCCCAGAGAGTTTTCCAAAGTACATAATGGAGAATCAAACGGTTATTAAGATTGCTCGGCTGAATGTAAAGACCATTGGGAGCGGAACTCGGCGTCTGGTGGATAGGAAGTGTGGATGCTTTTTCTTTGAGGTGAATAAGGAAAAGGGAAGTACGCTGCCATACTTCTCCTGTATAGAAGGCAAGTACGCAGAGGAAAAAGAAGACCATGTAATTATTGACAGCATTAGAAAACACTTTATAAATAGAATACCAGCTGGACCTAGTGTGATATCCAGCGCCTCTAAGGAGAATGCAGTGGTTAGCGTGTATGGGTACATAAAAGATATTTCGACAACACATAACTGGCACACTATGATAATGTGCGATCCCAGTACGCATAAAGACCTTCGTGTTCGTGTGTGGGAAAGAGAGTTAAATGAAATCCCAAAGAAGAACAGATATGTATGTGTGCATAACATAAAAATAAAGAAGGTAGACTGCGCCACAATCCTTGCGGATGTAAGCAAAAGAGCGCCCTTTATATGGACGTACAATATACCAAAGGAGGTTGAAATGCTGTTATCTGCATTTAAAACACTGAGAAGTAAGGGGTTTCTACGGGAGTTAGTGCAAAAAATCAATAAATGCCCGAGAAAAGAAAATTCACGGAATGCACCTGATGTACTTGAAAATAAAAGTAAAAAATCAGGTCCATTAAACGACTCTTCAGTCGAACCTTCGAGTTTTGTAAAAAATGAAGATATTTCAAAGCATAGCCTGGAATTAGAGAATGTATCAGAAGATGCACAGACGAGTATCATACAGAAAAAGAATGCAGACACAGAAAACAGTTCAAATAATTTAGAAGAGAGTAAGAACAGTTTTGAAAAGAGTGTGGAGGATCTTGAGAATTTATTCTCTGCAGATAATAATTGCAGTGCAGAGGAAGACAAACAGACAGAAGAGAGCATACAGCCAGATACATCTACACATAACCTTGGCCCGTATAATGAGATTGCTGTGCCGTGCTCTAGTGATTATACACTGGAACAGCTGATAAAAGGCTCTGACTATCTTGTGTCATTTAAAGAGACTGATCGGCTGTATGATGAGATTATACAGCTTCCCATTAAGCCGTATTATACGAATAGATCTACAGGAGCTGTGACATTTGACAAAGAAGCCCTTTCTATAATGGACACAGGTTCACACACTCCAGAAAAGATTCAGATGCAGCATGTGGCTTTTTATAAGGATATTCCTGTTATTTTTCATATGTGCAATAGAATAAGTACTGATGCAGATAATATCGCAGGATTTATTATGTGCCTAGCAAAAAGAAATCACACGCTGCACGTGTTTTTATATAAAGATATAGAATAAAGTACACTAATTACCGCTACTTTGAAATAATATGATTTATTCGTCATCTCTTGGGGCAATGTAGTATCTAAGATAACCAGCGTTCATGACAGATGTGATATACACTGGCATGTCTTCTGCTATACTCATGGTGATCTTTGCACCAAGAGTTCCAAACTTACTGAACAAAGAAATGTATTTGTACGGTATGGCGAGTTCAACACCTCCTTTAATTTCAACATCAAAGTCTTTGTTTTCTGTGTTTTCGGCCTCATCCCTTATCATAAAGGAGACTTCACTATTTCCGACCTCTGAACGCTGTTCGAATACAAACCCTTTATCATTTGCAGTTATTCTGAGAACTTCTCCAAAAGCTCCGAGTGTTTTCACAACCCTTTGGAATTCTGCTGATATAAAGGTTATAGTAGCTGTATAGTCTACGCATGGGAAGGTGTACTCCTCGCATCCTACATCAATTAATTTTAAGTGTGAGCTGTATTTCTTTCCACCATCCTCACAGACAATATCAAGATTTGTTGCATCGTCATTTGCAGACAAAAGAACAGACAGATTATCCTCTACCGGAAGACTTCTGAACACTTTCAGAATAAACTGAAGAGGTATACCAAGAGTCAGATTCCTGTCGCACCGGAAGCTTTCAAATGCAGTGCTCTTCAAGAAAATGTCAACCATACTTACCTGCATGCTGTCCATTGCCTGTATGTATATTCCTTCGTTTGTCACTTTCATTTCCAGCTGCTTGACAATTTCATGCAGACCTTCTAGAAGTCTTTTGAAGATTAAAAAAGTACACTGTCCATCATTTGGCTTTTCTTCTTTCTGCTCAGAGCTGCTCTTCCCTATTTTTAGTTCGAACATGCACTAAAAAAATAATTGCCGTTTATATGGGTGGGTGTAATAAAGGCCCTTCTATCCAATAAATTGTTTTATTTATTACTAAGTATGGCAATAGATCTGGTGGGACTATGAAAACTCTTTTTTGCTTTTTTTAAGAAGAGGCTTTTCTTCTTCCTGAAGCGTTCTCTTTCCAAAAGTCTTTGTCTCTTTGTTTTGCATTTCCTGTGATTTGCTCACTTCTGGGGCAGTATTTGGCTTGTTTTCTTCACTGTCTTTGGTGTGTGCCTGTGGTCCAAGCTTCCACTGTTTCTGGTATGTGTCTTTATTCATAATAACTCTCTTGGTTCTGCAGACAACTCCGTGCTCCATTATACTTAGCTGCGGTGATGTGACAAGGGCAACTGCCAATGCCACCGCCTCTCCCTTGGGGGACACAAGCACAATTGTGTCTTTATGATTAAAGTCGCCGTATCTAAGAACACCTTTAGCAGTAAGCTGTCCACCGTAGCAGATAGCGTTAATACAACTATCCTTTATTATTACTCTAGGATACCCAACAAGAAGACTCTCAAGGGGCTGCACTACAGCACGTAAGTATGACTCGTCCATTGTTTTCTGATGCAAGTACATTGCATCGAGTACATCGTGCATTGTGACTAGATTGTCTTCGCACACTGCTCCACTTCGTGTTCTTCTTAAGTCTACCATCTCAGACTTTACACCAAGATAAAGACCCAAATGAGTACATAATGATCTTATGTATGTTCCTGCCTCACAGTCTACTCTGAACAGCCCTAGCTGCTTCTCTTCATCAAAGTCCAGATATTCTACCTTGTTTACTTTTCTAATTCTAAGATTTCTCTTCACAGCACACTGCTCGGGTGGTCTCTGCAATAATGGCCCAACAAAAAGATTTAACGCCTCTATAAATTTCTCTTTTGATACTCCTTCATCAAATTTGACCACTCCCACATATTCTTTTCCTGCATCCTGCTGGCACTTGGCTATACGCGTTGCCTTGTTCAGACATACGGGCAGACACCCAGAAACCATGGGGTCAAGTGTTCCAGAGTGACCAGTTCGCTCGCACCGAAGAATACTCTTGATCCACGATACAATTTCGTGTGAGGATGGGTTGCATGGCTTGTCCAGATTTATCACACCATACTCCAGATATATGTCCAGTGGTCTTTCTAGCGGGCAGTATCCATAAGAAGTTGGAGTGTATTTCAAAGACTTGATGTTCATGTCCTCCATTCCCTTTAGCAGTAATGGCCAGTCTCCGGAGTGAGTTAGCTTTTCTCCGGTGTTGTTCATTAGTGCATGCTTTGCTTTAATTGTCATTGGAGAGTCTAATTCTACTCCTTTATCCGTTGCGGAATTAATTTGCTTCATATATAAAAAAATTTCGTACGCAGTAATATGCAGAGTACAGCCGGCCCAGAGCTCAACACGTACTTAACTGAAAGGATGGATGGAATAATTCAGGATTCTTCATATTCACCAAATGGAGAAATGATCGCATGCACACTGGACTCAGGATATCTTGTCTTTCATGATGCAGTTAAGAATAAAAGGCACTCATCCGTGCCTACAATGAATCAAGGATCCTTCTTAGTTGATTTTATAAGCCCAACTCTATTAGTGCATACTACAGAGAATGACTTAAGTGTGCTTAATTTAGAAAAACGGGAATATATATCTCTTTTTTCGAAGCACTCTTCTAAAATATATAGCATTTCAACATCATCCATGTTCAAAAACACTATATCTGTGGCAGAGAATGAGGCGTATATTTGGGATATTCGGGAAAAGAACCCGCACGCAAAAATACCTGTGCAAGGCCGTCCATTGATTAAATATTCTCCAGATGGAAGAATATTTATGGCACTGTTTGAGGAGATGAAAGAAATGCGTCTATTTGACGTGCGATCGTATATGGCAGGACCGTATAAAACAAAGAATATAGAAATAGAGGGATACACAGACGTCTGCTTTTCTCCTGATGGATTTGGGTTTGCTCTGATTAGAGAGGATGGGTTCAGCATTGCAGATGGGCTGAGTGGAGATATAACCATGCATCTTCCAAGTGAAAACAGCACTGCTGGGTGTTTCACCCAGGACAGTAGATCTTTTATATACACAACAGGATCAAAAGAAATTTCAATGGCCACAATTCCAGAAACAAACAGTGCACCTATCTCTTTTGATGGAGGGGAGTGCTCTATCAGTGCTCTTCACTATAATCCGTGCTTTGAACAAGTGGCTGTCATACACGGCCAGCTGTCCTTCCTACAGAACTCAACTTAGCCCAAATTGTATACGATAAATTAAACACCAGCACTTAAAATAAAGCACATGTACCCACTATTGATGCAGCAGTATGTGATTAAGCAAAATAAAGATATAAGCATGTGGGTGCCACTTTGTAATAAAGTATGTTTTACCATTTACATTAGACATAAGAATAAGCAATTATTATTCAAGCTTTGTACACCATAAGATATGTTTCTACTAATTCAGTAAATAAGAATATCCTACATGTATTTTATGGTATAGGTGTGGTTGAATATTTACACTTGATAAGACAAAAAGTACCTGGAATAATAATAAAATGTACGGATTTATTTTAATACAAATTATAATTAAATAAATAATACACACAGAATTTTGGGGTATGCCATGCCGTTAACTCAGAATATAGTATAACCAGAGGAAATAATAGTATGCCTGTGTCATGTGCCTGTCTATTCTATGGGATATTTAGAATCATATAAATATTTTTATTAGCATATAGTGACAGTGAAGAATAAGAGTTCTGTTCAGAATAAAGATGGACAGTATTAGTAGGAGTTCATAAAAATAGAAGAGACTTGAAAAATCACCGAATGTGTTTGTGTTAATAGTGTAATGGCGTTTCAGGCTGAGTCTATCTATTGTAATTGTTATTTGGTCTATAGCTATCTGGATAATTTTGATTAGGCTGATTCGTATTATTTGGGTTATACCCATAGTTGTTAGGATAATTGTTTCCTTGATAGTTAGCAGGATAACTTCCGTTAGGCATTTGATTTCCTGTGGGCGGGTTGTTATATGGGCCAGATGAATTGTATCCACTGTTACCTGTACTTTGTGCATTTGGGTTTGAATAGTTATTTGGATACCCATTACTGTATGGCGGCATATTATTCTGCTGTGGATAGCTTCCTGGATAGCTGTTGTTTTGTGTATACGGCTGGGGCTGTGCTGATCCTTGATTCGTGAAATGGCTTCCGATAGATGGGGTAGATTCATTTAGTACAGTTACTAGAGCATCTATGTCCTTTGTTACAGTGCTTGCTGCTAGATCTGACTGTATTTCATTTTTGAATATTTGCATATATACATTCCGCATCTGGGTCTTTATGGTCTCTGTAATGGTATGGTGCTCGTTGTCTTCCAAAATCTGTTTTATTAGCAGAAATATAATAAACCCCCGGGAGTTGTTTGATTCAATCAGGAAGGAGGCACGACCAGGCCTTGCTGAGCCAGGAGTGTGCTGCCGTGATTCCAGAATTGCACTCTGTATTTTTTTAACTACCTCAGTGGAAACAGGCGAATTCTCCAGAAGATTGGCTTCTATGCTTATATATTCTATATTATGTGGGTGGATCTGCTGGTTTTCAATGAATAGCCGCTCTATGCTAAATTCTTTTTTTAGAGCACTATACACTACCATAGAAGTCTTTTCACTTTTGTAATTTACTGGTATGGATTTAATAAAGCCTTGGATGGTAGGAGGCGCGCATACTTTGTAGTTCTCGCAGGTGGTGTCTGATGTAGACATGCATTTGCTTTCCAATAGGCATAAAGTGCCATCTGTGCACATGGGATGAAGCAGGTGCTCTTGACTTACCCGAATAATTGGAGTGTCATTGATTGTTATGTGAATAATTTTGCTTGATGAAGTTTCCATTTGAATTTTTGATGCTATGTCAGTGAGAGATGCCAAGGTAAGTGGGCTTGTCAAAACTGTATCTGTTACATTTAGCTTTTTTAGTGGATTTGCACTGTTGTTTTCATCACGGAGTGTTTCTGATGTTGGAAAGTTGACAAACATTCGCTTCTTACTATTATCGGGTGGGCCATAAGAAATAATGTAGGGAACTATCTTATTAGAAGAAAGAGAGCAGTACATTGGAAGAATAGTGGTGCCTGGTGAAGTTGAGTAGTCTTCATGTGGTGGTGTACTATTCCAGCTATTTGAGCTGTTCCAGGTGTTCGGGTTGTTATAGCCGTTATTATAGGGTGGATATCCAGAGCTGTTTCCATTCGGCGGTCTATTATTGTTTTCTAGGTAGGAATTTGCTACTGCATTCGCTAAAGGACTCTCTACAACGTTCTTATACATTTCAGCTCCTTTCTGTAATATACTGCGCATACTGTATGAGATCGTGGGAGGTGCGCTGTAGTCATACGGCGGCCGGTATGTGCTGCTGTTGGTTTTAGGGCTGTCGGCTAATGGAACACACTTGCCGTCTGGCATCTTCTTAGAAGGATATTCACAAACTAGCTCTGGCTCATTATCTTTTTTTGGGTTATATCCGGGCTCATACGTATCTCTATTATGATGGTGTTCGGCATGCGGTCTAAAGCTCTCTCTTTCTCCAAAGTAGCTGTTTATACATCTGTCGTTAGAATTATGAATGTTATTTAGTGTGCCGTTGTGCTTGATATGGTCCTGAAGTTTTCTAACAACATTTTCCGGTGTGCAACGATGGCCGCTTTCTCTTCTGGAAATGGCCTCCCTCTCTGAAGAGGCTTCATCATCATCTTGGTATAGGTGGCTGTTTTGTTTAAGCTGTGCACCAAACCATTTTGCAGTATTTCTAATATTTTCAACCAGAAGCTGTGCTGGGTGTTTTCGAACCGTGCTGTCTCTTTTAGCATGCAGCAAGCTTAGCGCGAGTATCGCAATTGTGGCTCTTTTCATTATTTTTCATATCTCTATGGTAAATATAAACACTGTTTCATGTTGTGGCATATACATCGAATCATATAAAATTTCGAGTCTTCTAATGGCCCAATGTGCTTTCCTCACCACCATAAGACCCGAATAGCCCGAAATTACTTAAATCCTATTAAATTGCCCTAGAATTGGCTGGAAATACAGAAATAAAATTCTTCATTTTTGTTCTATAAAAAATAAACAGTATACACTCCTTTTAAAATGAAAATAGACACTTCTACTTATACACGAAATATTTAAAAAAATAGAAATTTCCTAAAAATAAACTCATCTTACAGTGTGTTTATTATGTAAACAGGAAAGGAAAAAATCCTTCTCTATCCACTAGAAAGATGGAATAATATCTACATTCTGGATAGAAGCGGCATTATTCAGGATTAGAACATCCGCAGTCAGAGATACTTTACAGAATGCGAGAGAGGCATGGAGTTCTTTTATAGACGAGAACTGATTAATGCTCATCAGCTTAGACATAAACCGCTGGAATGGCGCTGCTTCTAATTTCACAGAAACCCCACCCTCTGCATTTGAAATACACACAGTTCTTTTCTCCTCACATATACTGAACACTCTTCCTTCCAGTATGATAGATGTATCTTTCTTTAGAGCATCTATTTCTTTTACTGTTTGAATGCATTGTTTTCTCATTCTTAGATTGCTCTGTAGCTGAGCAATTGTCTTGAGAGTCATTGTTGGGTTTATTTCTATGGTTGAAGTGCTTTGAGTGGACACCTCTTTTTTAGACAGGTCTATAAGTATGTCTGTTAGTAAAAGAATATCTCTGTACTCTATAATATGTTTGTCAGTCTGAAGAGTCAGCTTAAAATATTGGTTTGAAGAATCTACACAGTGCACTAGACACTTATACTTCTTGCAGACTAGCTTTGCAACAAGAACCATCGCAGGCACTGCCTCATCTGGCCGTTTTTGGATTAGTGCACGAGACCACGGCCTGCTAATACTGGGGAAGAATATAGAGGGAAGCAGTGAGTACCTATCTAATATTTTTATATTATTAACTCGTGCAAATATGTGCTCGGCCCGGGATGTCTTTGCATGCCCATTTACACTTACTGCATGCCCTATGGATATGGAAGAAAATAGATCTTTTTCTTTTTGTGATGAATTAGATGAAACAGTGAATGTAACATACCAGACCCTTTTGTTGTTCTGTAGTAATGCTTTTGTAGTACTTATAACATTGCAATTCACTACCCTTTTAGATAAAAACTCTAATTTCACTATTACACCCACAACCATCTTAAAAAATAATCAAATTCTATCTTTATTTAAATGATTATATTAGTCTTGTTTTATGATCTGAGAAACAAACGACTTTTCCTCTGTTGTAATATCTGAGATAACAGAAGGCGAAGAAACTTCTTTCTTTTTCAGAGAAATCTCTGATAGTCCACTATTAACAAGGGTAAAGTGCTCTGAGAAGAAGTTTAAAAGAACTGCAATAAACTCAATACAAGGAATTCCTGCAACAATGCATTCTTGCTGTATACCTGAGAAATAAAGAGTAACCAGGTCCTGCGGAATTTTCTCTTTTCTGTATAGAAGGCCTGTGACGTGGCTGTCCACGCCCTCTAAAAACTCATCAAATGTACTAGAAGAAATAAAAAGAGAAATAAGCGCAGATGCACAATTGTGAAGTGTACTGCTTCTGTCTAAAGAAATACTTTCATGCGATATACACATGCCTATAGACAAAAAGTTTCTACACTCCTGAAGATCTTTTCGCACAGAGTACTTAGCTCTTAGGACATTCAGATACTTCTGGATATTCCCAATACTGTTAAGAGCAGCTGCACACTGCTTGTAACAATCGATTCGAAGTAGCATACCCCGACTGTTTATGAGAGGGTTCATTTGCTGACACATAAGGTTGATGGTTTTTGCAGTTGTCTTCAAAAATAGAATGTTCTCTGGGAGAAGTTCTCTAGTTAGGTCTAAAATGGAGTCTGTTGTAATGACCTTTGATAGGATCATGCCAAAGAACTCCCTTTCAATTAAACTGCATATCCTTTCAATGTACCGACTGCTAGTAAAATTCATTGCATTTTCAGACCAGAAATACTTCATTTCATGGTACCCCTTCATATAGTTGTAATCCAGGAAAAACTCAAGTGCCGCCCTGTGCATTTCACCATACTTTTTCACAAATAACTTTTCGGATTGAGTTTCTTTGTCACAGCTAAGAGCGCTTGATCCCTTAGCAGCCACTCCAAAATAGTGGTACTTAGAATTGCCCCTATTCCCCAGGCGCCTGCTGCGAATGAAAGGGAATGCCATTTTAATTACCTTTCCAAACATGGCAGTGTTAAGTGGCTCAATTCCCTTCTCTTTAAAGTCATTACAATAGTGTTGGTATATGATACAACGGGGTATAGAATTGTCTTTACACGGTACATAGTTAAGATTAAGCCAATTGGTTATTGGCTGGTTCATGCTTTCTATGAACATTCCTGTATTGTTAGTAAACAATGCGGAAGGTGTTTCTTATGCAAACACAAATAAATATTTGTCTCTTTAGGTTCTATTGTTCTAAAGATTCTTTTCTGCCCGGGACAAATAATTTATTTGTTTTAAAACAATTCAGAAACAGATGAAATTATTGCATTCTAGAATTTAAAAAAAATATTCGACTTTTCGGGTTATTTACAAATATTTATTTTATGTATTGCCAGATCATTAGTATTAAAAAGCAAATTATATTTATATAAAACTTAAAATTCGGCCGCTTGCACATAATTCTATTTAAATCTTTATTTTGCATGCATCATAATCCACTCTTCTACTGCTGTAAAATTGGACAGAGTCAAGGACGAAATTGAGTAGCAGGAAATGTCTTTCCCTAGGAAAGAGTCCAGAGAAAGATTTAGGGCAATGTTCTTACAATCCACAAACCCTTCCACATCATTGTGTGTGCAGAGTATGAGAATCGGCATGTTTTTCCTCTTATTTCTATTAAGTAAGCCTAGGAGCATTGTTTTTGCGTCTAGAAAGCTATCTGGGTCGGATGCATTTACAAAAAAAAGAAGAGCATTTGACTTTCTATAACAAAGGTCTCTAAGATTATTGTACTCTGTGGAACCCCCTATGTCAAAGAATAATCCACGCAAGCCATTTTTAGTAAAGTGCCTGGTGCGAGATCCAATGGTGGAGGGTTCTTTCTTTAGTACTTTTTTCTCTGTAAATGCTTTATAAAAAGAGGTTTTCCCTGACTTTGAAGGGCCGCAAAGACATATCTTTATTTTCTTTCCGAAGAAATAGTAATTTAAACAATTTCTTGTCTCGATAAGACACTCTCTAATACCCATCATTTGCAGAGAATTCTTGCTATTTGTACTTAAAAGATAATGCAACCAATAAGATGAAATGGAAAGTTCGATGATCTTTTATGTTTTTATTTTACAAAAAATAATGAATAGCTTTGTTATACCAATTGCAGTTTGCATTCTTGCTTTGCTTATTACACTTCTGGCCTTTAGAAAGACGTCTAAGCAGAAAAAGCAGATTGTTTTGATGGGGAGAAAAGGCACGGGAAAGACTCGGCTATTTTTAGCTCTTACAGAAAAGAACTGTTCTGCCATAAAGACCATTCCATCTATAGACTCAGTAAATCATATGCTTGGAAATAGTGCAGTTCTTGTGGACACTCCCGGAGCAGACTCATTTGAAAGGACTGCTGAGCACATGAATCTAACTAAAGACGATTTGGTTATCTATGTATTTAATAGAAAAGAGCAGCAGTCACCACAGAATCTAGACACTAAGGCACGTATTTATAAAATATACACAGGAGAGGATGCATTCTGTGACGGTAGCATTAAGAGCATTAAACTCAGCCAGCTGATAGGTATGGGCTCTAACTCACCAGAAATTCAAGACATTCTATCACAGATACTCTAATAAATTCAGAGTATACTCCTATTTAACTGAATATATGCAGTATATTTAGATTATAGTACAATATAGGAGTAAATAATTCAAGGGATTGATTTTGTTCTTTCTAGGCATAATTAACAGCAATATATAAAAATAGAAAATCTGTCTGTAAAAACATGGACATGCGCATAAATAAAGAAGGATTATTGGGTTATATCACTTTTCTCTCTTTCTAAATATGTTTAGTACTATAATTAAATAAAATACGTTGCATTGCAAATTTTTTATATGAAGAGCATAGCCACTGTGCCCACCGCTGAAGTGCTTATAGACACATGTCTTTCTAGAACAAACAGAAGGACCCCAACAGAAATACACAAGCACTACCAAATTGGAAGAATCAGAGAATTCTACACACGAAAGGTGAAGTTTTCATCCTCTATGTACGTGGAGAAGCTAAATGAAATTATTAACTCATTCCCTCGAGTGGATGAGGCCCATCCATTCACATCAGACTTGATAAATGTGTTGTATGATAGAGATCACTACAAAATGGCTCTAGGACACATTAAAACTGTTGTGTCTGCAATCAGCAGAACAGAGAAAGAGTATACCAAGCTGATCAAGTATGGAGATTCTTTATACAGGTGCAAGCAGCTTAAAAGAGCAGCACTAGGAAAGATGTCTACAATGGCAAAGAAACTGTCCAAGACTCTTGTATACTTAGAGGAGGTGAGACAGAGCATAATGCGCATGCCAGATATTGACCCAACCACGCGTACTCTTCTAATCTGCGGGTATCCTAATGTGGGAAAGAGTAGCTTTATGAACACTGTGAGTAGAGCAAAGGTTGATGTGCAGCCATACGCCTTTACAACAAGAAATCTATACGTAGGGCATTTTGACTACAAGTATCTTAGATGGCAGATAATAGATACTCCGGGAGTACTTGACCACCCAATAGAAGACATGAACACAATTGAGATGCAAAGTGTGACTGCGCTTGCACATTTACGTGCAGCTATTCTATACTTTATTGATCTGAGCGAGACATGCGGATACTCTATAGAAACGCAGGTAGGCTTATTTAGAAGTTTATCTCCTCTTTTTGAAGGAAAGCCCGTAGTATTTGTTCTGAGCAAGTCTGATATCAGAAAGTTTTCAGAGCTGGACACGGAGAGGCAGGAGCTTGTAAAAGACCTTATTGGAAACTGCCCCAGCGTAGAAGTATCATCTCTGGAAGAGCATAATGTGGATCTTGCCAAAAACACTGCATGTGAGAATTTGCTAACACATAGAGTAGAGCTAAAGATGCAAGAAAAGAGACTTGAGGAGTTTAGAAGATTCCTAGACATTAAAAAGCCAAAGATAGATCCAGAGTACAAGAGAGTTGCAGAGACCGACGAGTTTGGGAAGAGAGAGCAAACACAGAACGATCTAAGAAAGAAGGCAGAGGAACAGGGAATAAAGTTCTTCTCAGATTTGAATGCACAGTACTTCATCAGAGACGAGTGGAAATATGATGTGATTCCAGAAATATATAACGGAAAAAACATTGCAGATTATGTAGATCCAGACATTGAGGCCAAACTACAGAAGTTAGAAGAAGAAGAGGATTACTACATGCAGGAGGTGTACAACAAGGAATATGCCCTGCTAGACAAGTCAGAGTCCGACAAGAAGCATAGAATTATAAACTCAAAGATTCTTAAGAGACTAAAGGGACTTGACAAACAGAGAGAGAATCTTCCTCAGCGTATGAAGACTACAGCGCTTTGCAAGAAGAAAGAGGCAGTTGAAAGAGAGCAAGCGAAACCTATTTCTATGGAGATAGATGATCCAATGGCAGAAAGACTCAAGCCTGCACAAACTAGAATTGTTCCGCTTACTCAGGATGAAGAAAGACGTCTGGCACGTAGCGACAAGCATGTCAAGGAAAAGAAGCTCAGAGGAAGAAAAGACGACCGTGATAGAGTACATCTCACAGAAAGGCCCATGCATCTGTTCAGTGGAAAGAGAACAAATGGAAAGACACAAAGAAGATAAAACTAATAAATTCGCAATAATAACTGCCGACTGCTATTCTATTACAGAATGAAGATATACACCTACCACAATTCTACTAACAGACAAACCATAAGCTAAAATGCTTTTTATTAACAATAATGTTCGCATGTGCATGGCTAGTATATGCCACTTCACCCCAAATAACCCAGACGCTCAAATTCATGGAGCGCTCTTGATCATATAGAGCTTTTCGGATATCATGGATATTAACAGTGCGTCTGTTCCTGTGAATATGTCTTTTAATATTTCTGCTGGCTCCTGTGTGTCTTTTATCTGCTCTATTAGATGGTTTGTCTTTTTATAAGTATTTATTAACTCTTCTGCATCTACCTGGGTGTCTACACTACTACTTCTTTCGATTTTTGACAAAAGCATTCCAGATAAGTATAGCATTGTATTATCGAGTAGGCACGAGAGCATGTGGCTGTGTAATTGTTTGTCATCTATTTTATACGCAAACTCAACAAAGTTATATACAAGGTGCTCTTTCTTCTGCAAAACGGCACTACTCAGAAATCTTTTAAAAAGACTAAAATCCTGCAGTATCAGTCTGCTTAGTGACTCTGCGCATATAAATCCGCGCACTTCCTCTGGATCTATTATATGGTAGAGCTTCTTTGTGTTTTTCTCATCAAGCAGGCGCACCATTACTGAAACTATCTCCTCATATGTGTGTGATGCATACGTTTTAACTGCATCTAGTAGATCTATCGCTAGCTCTATCTCATCTACGTGCAAGAAATGGAATAAAGTGCGCTCTATGCTAGTCTTATATTCTGCACTGTTTGAGAATATATCAAATGCCAAAGAAAATGGAAGAATGTTTCTGGTACAAAGCAGTATAAGAATGGGAAATATTGACTCTTTGTAAAGACATTCTCTCACGATATAAAGAGTACCTGTAATTGGGTCTATCCACGCGGCTAACCCAGCGGGCAGCCCTTCTTCTTTCTTAGAGCCCTTTTCTATAGCAAATGGCTTTTTAATAAACTCAATAGAGACAGATGCCATATTACCCATCCAGAAAAACAGTATGTTATTCCCAGAAATGCCAAATGCTATATAGTTGCTGCCCTTCTTTGCGATTGATATATTTTGTATTCCTGTGATAATGTGTGGTTTCTCTTTCTCCTGGCTAAGATTGAACAGATTAATGCATTGTGTTTGTGTAATAAAGAATTCTTTTTGGGGCACTGCAGTAAATTCTTTGATTTCTTTTGTGTTTATATTTATTTCTGTGATGAATAGTGAGAAAAGCGGAGTTGTTTGCTTTATGATCTTTTCTGTGGTAAATACTAATAGAACCTCTCCTATCTCTTCAATAGACACAACATCATTTGAAATCACAAACCCTGGCAGAATAAATGCAAATTTAAATGTCTTTATATGATGGGCAACAGTGTTTTCTTTTTTGGAAATGAAAATATAGTCGTCTGTCACGAATACTTGAGATGCCGCCATATCAAACTCTATTTCAAGATTTGAGTTAAGAACTAAAAGCTTCTTCTTTTCGGCAGAAAATAAATATATATATAAGTGCTTCTTCCACACGCCAGAAGGAATGAAGTCATTTGGATATTTCTTAAACTGGTTCCTGTACATAATCAGGCCGTCGCATGATAGAATATGCCGCAGCGTTTGATTGTTATAAAAGAATGAGATAGATGAAGCAGGAGAATATTCAATTGGAATAGTATATTTTTTCTCAGGAAGATAGACAGCCGCATGCTCTGGAGATATAAAGCATATTCCTCTGGGATATATTCTCTCTACAGTAAAAAGAGTATACTCTGTAATAGCTGACATCTTAGGAGAATATGTATACAACTTCATTTGCTCTGTATTATAGTAAAACTCTTCTACTTCCTTACTTTCAATAGAAAACACCCTACAGCCATGTATATACACAGTTGGTGTGCACGCCCCCTTTGTATATGCACCATTTCTTACAGAGACACCCACATCAGAATAAACCTCCTCAAGTAGAGGCAGAATGTTTTGTATACTGTGTATATACACCTCTCTATCCACATTATTGGTTATTCTAACACTGCTTGTTTCTTTATCTATAATAATGTCTATATCACTCTCACAGACAGATGTGCGAAATAGAAAGCACTGAAGATAAACATTTGGGTATTTATATATTTGGACCGATGATCGATTGTCTTTTGTGGTGTGGGTTATAAATACCGGCCCAGCTGCAAATATAAACTTTTCTGGGATATAATACTCTGCTTCTGGTTGTATTGTCATTTTTATTTATAAACATTTATTTTTACATTTACAATAGAAGCCTATTCATTTCATATATATCTCTATTTCTAAGCAATATTATATTTCTATTTTCACATTGTTTTATAGCTTATTTGGGCGAGGTTACCTATGCCTACGTCATTTTTATGAAAAGACTTCTTCTATTGGTTTATTTTATCTATGATCTCTACGCCTCTCCTTATTTTTGATTCTTTCACAATACGTATATATAGTATTATTTCTCTATTACTCCTATGAAGAGAATCAATTCTATAATATACTTCTTTGTATATTTTATTTATAGCAGTAGGCAGTCTACTGAGGATTTAACTAAAAAAGAGGACTCTGCTCAACTAGTAAAAAGTTTAGAAGGCGCCAGTGGATTGGATAGTAAGATTAAAGACCCAAAGGAAGATGCAGTGTCAAAAAGCAAGATAGAAGAAAGTATTAAAAAAGAAATAAATACAAAAAGCAGCACAATTCCAGATAGTTCAGAAATTAACAAAACACACAAAGGTTTAAAATCTCCTTTAGAAAAAGAGAAGGATATAAATAAAGATACCTCTCCTTTTTCTCCCTCAAGTGACTTGTTTGGTGAAAAGAAGAAGTCTTATAAATCCAATACAGACCATTCTGGCCTACACAAAGAAAATAAAATATCTTCTAGCTGTTGCAAACCAAAAGATGAGGATAAGTGCTCATGTAAGGAAAATAAATTAGATGGTGCATTAGGTGCAAAAATCAATAAAAAGCCTGTGAGCAAGGAGGATATGCCAGATAATTTTTCTAAATTAAATTCAGATAAAAAGTGTTCATGTAAGAAGAATAAATCGGATGATCTATTCAAACCAAAGAAATATAACAAATGCTCATGTAAAGAGAAAACTTCTAAAGATTTGCTTAAGCCCAAGGAAGATAACAAATGCTCATGTAAAGAGAACAAACTAGATGATTTGCCTAAACAAAAAACTAAAAGCGCATGCTCATGTAAAGGTAAGCTAGATGATTCATTTAAGCCCAAGAATGAGAGTAGAAATTTGCATAGCCATCCACCAAGCACTAAAGACAAATGTTCTTGCAAGAAAAATAAGTCCGATCGCCCCCACAGGCCAAAGAGTGATAAAAAGTGTTCCTGCAAAGAAGATGAATCCGGGAATTTGCATTCTTCAAAGACTAAAGAGAACCTCCCATACAAAGAGAATAAATTAGATGACTTAAATAAACCAAAAAATACTAAAAAATGTTCTTGCAAAGAAGATAAATTAGATGTTCCACTGCCTCCAGTGAATAATGACAAATGTTCATGTAAGAAAAATAAATCTGATCATTCACTTAAACCGAACAGCAATAAAAAGGAAAAAGAGATTCATATAAACTCAGATCCTATGGAAAATGATTTAAAAAACAATGAAGATTTAACTATTAAAAGCGACAAAAGTATATCTTATAAGTCCACAAGTGAAACACTAGATTTATCTGAAATAGACCATAAAATGTCTAATTTATTGCCACAAACTAAAGAAAAAACTAAAAAGTCGAGTACACCACCTAAGCCACAAAACGCGCCACCTGAGCCAGAGTCAGAAACACTTGAGCCACCAAGCGCCCCGCCAATTGCACCAAAATCAGAATCAGCATCTGCACCCGCTACTTTACAGAATGAATCAGAACCAGCATCTGCGCCAGCTGCTTTACAGAATGAATCAATGCCAGAACCTGCTTCTGAACAGCCTGCTACACTTGCTCTACTAAAAAGTGCACCAGCACCAGAGCAGGCAAGCCAGTCAGAGCCAGAGCAGACAGACCTGCCAGAAGCATCCCAAAATGCCCCAGAACCAGAGCAAGCAGAGCCGCCACAGCCTCCAAACAATGAGCCTGGCCCAGAAGAACCTAATGATACTATGAATACAGATAACTCTAACCAGCCTAAAGAGGTGCACCACATACATCAAATTGTAAATGAAACTAACCAAACTCCTCCAAAAGTAGGCTTTTTTACAAGAATATTTAGAGGTATATCTAATGCATTCTCAAGGGGGTTTTTATGGATTAAATCATTCTTTGTAAAAATCCCTCCTGATGATGTAGAAGTTATTGATGTAAATGTTGCACAGGTTGAAGTACATAATGTAAAACCAAACCAAAAAGATATTCCGAAACCCCCTCCTACTGCACCAGAAACAAAGACACCGTTGCTAGTTGGCGCTATTTCTAACCCACAAGAAGAAAAGCCCACCCCACCAAACCTCACCATTCCCCAGAAATCCCTTCCAACACCTGTACCAGCCAATAAAAAAGCTGTTAAACCCCCTACTCCACAGGATAATAGTGCACAAAAAATAAATTCTAACAAACCGCCATTGCTACCTCCCTCTAATCAACCTGCTCGCATAGAATCCTCTTCCAAATCAACTAAATACTCTAAAAAAGAAGAGCAATATGAATCTAAGGAATCTAAAAACATTCAAGTGAAATAGTACTTTTTCTACCTGCAAAGCTATTCATATTTGTTTAAATGTTTTTTAGTTATATTTTAAATGTGACATCTTATTATACTAATATATATTAAAATTAAGTCTAGCTTGATATTTCGGGTTATATTAAGATTTGGATTAACTTTATGCATAAATGGAACAATCAGATAGTATGAAAACACTCAAACATAAATGAAAGAATAAAACAACATTCACAAACCAATTTTCAGATATAGAAAAATATAAAACTTATCTATATAAATGGCTGTAGATTAAATAAACATTAAGGTTTACTAATGACTAATTCTAAGAAACCAAATTAGTTGGTTTTAATTTTCCATGAATGGTAGGTGCACAGTGTGTGTATGGGCATATAGCAGTGCTTTTTCTTAATTAAATAAAATATGAGAATTATAATTCTCTTCAATGTATTACAGTATGAAAAATAGAAGCGATGACTTTCTTTTTTATTTTTAGAAATTTAAATATTCATAAAGTGTATAAGCATAATTCTAAATTTTAGTAAAATATATAGAAACAATTCGTTTAAACAGCAAGAAATATTCCAAAATTGAAACATATAATAATATACATCGAGAAAGTCCTCTGTACACATACAATTAGCATAGAATATGTAGTATATATACTACATAAAACAATGCATATTATACAAACACTTAAATATGTACAATTTAAGATTTAGAAGCATTTAAAAAAACCACGTTAACTGTATATAATTTGCCTTAGCATATTTTACTAAAAGAAAAAAGAAAGAATATAGCTAATGGTTTAATTAGTCTTTTTATAGCATTTATTTCTATATTATAGTAGAGGCAATGAATTTTTTTGAAAGTATAGACGAGTCTACACTAACTTATTATAAATACAGACGGTGTGGTGCTTGAGATGCTGATATAATTAGTTCTTACATAGTGTATCTCTATACTATATAGAGAGAAAGAAAGATTCTAAGAAATTGATTTTTAACGATTTTTTCTTAGTAATCTTACTGGTTTTTGGGGGGAATATGCAGGATATCATAGAAAAATGCAGTTACCTGTCAAAGCCTGTTATTGGTCACTTTTCCTATCTGAAACCCAAAAAGAAAAAATTGATACTGGAAGGTTATCATTAAGCTAAGCCTAAAGATATATATAGAATAGCAATTCAGGAAGAATATGAAGATAGTAAAATACTTAATACATATATTACTACATATTTTAGCATTACAAACAGCAATAATAAAGGCTGCTGATCAAGCACCACCACAAAATAACTCTGGAAAAGATGCACCTCCAGCCGGAAGTCCGCCGCCTGCTGCACCGCCTGCAGCCAAGGCGCCTTCTCCACCACCAGCAGCTGCCCCAGCACCACCTAAGAATCTTCCAAACGGCGGAACTTTCTCGCAAACATCTAGTTCTAGCTCTAGCAGTAGCAGCAGTAGCTCTAAAAGCCATTGTGAGACAAGAAATGGGGCTGTTGTAAATTCTAGCTCATCGGGCAGCAACAAAAGCGCCAGTTCTAGCCAAAAAAGCAATATCAATATGAGTAACAATAATGGAAAACTAACAACAGATTCAAGCCAGTCTGCGAAATCCAACGAAAAATCATCAAACTATAATAATAGTTATAGCAATAACAATGGAAATATAAAAGAAAGTGCTTCTGAGAGCTCTAAAAGCAAGAATTCACAATCCGCACAAAATTCTTCTACAACCACACAGAATGGCAATCCTATAAGCTCCAGTAGCTCTTCATCTGAAAGTAGTAATAGTAAAAGCAACAAAAGTGAAAAAACCTCTACTGTAACAGGAGGCGCGGCCGCTGCATCACAGGCTACTCAGGCAAAAGCTGCATCGAATACTAATGCATCTGCTAGTACATCCCAGGCTACTCAGGCAAAAACAGCATCTGCTAGTGCATCGCAGGCTAATAAGCAAAGCACTGCACAATCCTCGTCTCAAAGCAATAGGCAGCAGAGCACTGCACAGTCTGCGTGTGCACAAAGAGGATATTATGGTGGCTATTCACAACAGCGATCATATAGTCCATATCAATCTCGAAACTATGGATGCGCATATGCCCAAAGAAGACAATGCGGATATGCACAATCCCAAAATAGATCATCAATGGCCACGCAGCAAAACACTGCAAGTGCTGCTTCATCTGCCAGTGCATCTCAAAAAAATACAGCAGCTACAACAGCATCCCAAGCATCAAGCAGTGCAGCAAAAGCTACTGAACAGAAGGCAGCAGCTTCCTCTAGCTCAAAATCTGAGAGCAGTAAATCCGCTTCAAGTTCAAAGAATACTGCTTCACAGCAATCAACAACTACCACTCCTGGAGCAGCCGGGCAAGCCACTACATCATCTTCAAAGTCTGAAAGCAGCAAAGCCGCATCAAGTTCAAAGAGCAGTTCTTCTCAACAATCAACAACTACCACCCCTGGAACAGGTGGCCAAACCACCATGTCATCAAAGTCTGAGAGCAGCAAGTCAGCATCAAAATCTAAGAGCAGTTCTTCTCATGAATCAACAACTAGTGGAAATGGGCATGCTACATCATCATCCTCAAAGTCCGAGAGCAGCAAAGCTGCATCAAAGTCTAAGAGCAGCTCTTCTCAACAATCAACAACTACCACTCCTGGAGCACCCGGGCAAGCCACTACATCATCATCCTCAAAGTCCGAGAGCAGCAAAGCTGCATCAAAGTCTAAGAGCAGTTCTTCTCAACAAACAACGACTAATACTGGAGCAGCTGGACAAGCCACTACATCATCTTCAAAGTCTGAGAGCAGTGAGTCTGCATCAAAGTCTAAGAGCAGTTCATCCCAGCAATCAACAACTAACACTGGAATTGGTGGACAGACTACTACATCATCTTCAAAGTCTGAGAGCAGCAAAGCCGCATCAAGCTCAAAGAGCAGTTCTTCTCATAAATCAACAACTAGTGGAAATGGGCAGACCAGCATGTCTTCAAAGTCCGAGAGTAGCAAAGCCGCCTCAAGCTCAAAGAGCAGTTCATCACAGCAATCAACAACTAGTGGAAATGGCCAAACTACCATGTCTTCAAAGTCTGAAAGCAGCAAAGCCGCATCAAGTTCAAAGAGCAGTTCATCACAGCAATCAACAACTACCACTCCTGGAACAGGTGGTCAAACCACCATGTCATCAAATTCTGAGAGCAGTAAGTCTGCATCAAAGTCTAAGAGCAGTTCTTCTCAAGAGTCAACAACTACCACCCCTGGAACAGGTGGGCAAGCCACCACATCATCCTCAAAGTCTGAGAGCAGTGAGTCTGCATCAAAGTCTAAGAGCAGTTCATCCCAACAATCAACAACTAACACTGGAATTGGTGGACAGACTACTACATCATCTTCAAAGTCCGATAGTAGCAAGGCTGCATCAAAGTCTAAGAGCAGTTCATCTCATAAATCAACAACTACCACTCCTGGAGCACCCGGGCAAGCCACTACATCATCATCTTCCAAATCTGAAAGTAGCAAGGCCGCATCAAAGTCTAAGAGCAGTTCATCTCATGAATCAACAACTATCACTCCTGGAGCACCCGGGCAAGCCACTACATCATTATCTTCCAAATCTGAAAGTAGCAAGGCAGCGTCAAAGTCTAAGAGCAGTTCATCTCATGAATCAACAACTAGTGGAAATGGACATGCTACTGCATCATCCTCAAAGTCCGAGAGTAGCAAGGCTGCATCAAAGTCTAAGAGCAGTTCATCTCATGAATCAACAACTAGTGGAAATGGTCAAACTACCATGTCTTCAAAGTCCGAGAGTAGCAAGGCTGCATCAAAGTCTAAGAGCAGTTCATCTCATGAATCAACAACTAGTGGCAATGGGCATGCTACTGCATCATCTTCCAAATCTGAGAGCAGCAAGGCTGCCGCAAAGTCTAAGAGCAGCTCTTCTCATGAATCAAAAACTAGTGGAAATGGTCAAACTAGCATGTCTAGCTCAAAGTCTGAAAGTAGCAAGGCTGCTTCAAAGTCTACATCTTCGTCTAGTAAAGAATCCCACCACAATAAAACTGCAAATTCACAAAAAAGCTCCTCTTCAACTAGCAAAACATCAGAAAAATCACAGTCTGCAAAATCCCACTTATCAAAAACAACAAAGTCGGCACAGACCCCTACTGCACAATCTACTAAAGAATCATATTCAAAGTCCTCTTCTAGTTCATTAAAGGCACACCAATCAAGTTCTAGCACTATGCACCAATCAGAAACAGGAGCAGGGGCAGGAGAAGCAATTTCACAAGGCGGACATGTATACAGACAAGAAAGCAATTCTGGCTCAAGCTCATTTAACCATAGCTACTCACATTCGGCAGCAAGCAAAGAGGCAGCTACTAGAGAACAATTTACAATGAACAGTGGCCAGATGGAAAGTCAATCAATGCATGCAGCAAGATCAGAAAGCTACAATAACATGC
This sequence comes from Nematocida ironsii, assembly GCA_001642415.1. Classification (NCBI taxonomy): domain Eukaryota; kingdom Fungi; phylum Microsporidia; genus Nematocida; species Nematocida ironsii. The sequence goes on from LTDK01000174.1 coordinate 123,318, forward strand.
ATTCCTCTAGCATGCACTCTGAAGAAGCCAACCCCAGCAGAGCAGCAGCCACAAGCAACACAATTAACATAACACAGAACAACCAAAATAATGTACAAATGGCCAACGCGCAATCCATGAGTGTTGCATCTTCTTCTGGTGGTGCTGCAAACTATTCTTCAAATGCTGCTGCAGCTAGCCCTAGTGCCGCAGCACAAGGCAACACAGCTTCTGCTGCAGCGCAAAGCAATACAGCTTCTGCAGGAGCCGCTGCCACTGGATCCTCTGAAGGAGGCCAGCAACAAGCCGGTGACTCAGCACAGGCCCAATCTGCATCTGCAGAATCTAATGAAAGCAGTCAAAAGACTGAAATAATTAAATTCTTCCAAACAAGAGCGGATTACACACTAGACACCAAAGAAATGATGATTGAGAGAGACAATAAATCTCTATGCAAAGTGGCAAATAACATTACTACTATTACACAGGAGGAAATTAAAGAAGGATATGATATTATCGATACGTTTCTGGTACTTGAACTCACGATTGTTCCATTTGCTATAATGGTAGATGGTATCCTTAAAAAAACAATGAGCACCTATATTATTGTATCAATTAATGGGGCCCCCATTAATCTTGCAATCCAGCTGATTGACTGCGTTAATTAAACATGTAATAATGGCGGAACATATTTAATATACGGAGACAATCATAAATATATTTAAATTAAAATTATTTACCCTTTAAATTTTGATTCGTTAATTTATATATATAATTATTTCTTTTACAATTTTAAAAACTCAATGCTAAATGTAAATAATTTAAAGATATTACGAATAGTGTGCCTTTTAGTGGTAACAGCATTAATAGGACTATATGTTATTCTACTATGGTGGACGGTGACAAAAACCAAAGAAAAGCCTGTAATGGTGGGATTAGACGATGAAGATTTACAAATCCGAACAGCCAGATATAATGAAATATTGAAAAAAAGAAGAATATTAAATAATACAGATGGAGTTAATAGCGAACTAGAAATACTGTCTGAAGCAGAAAAACTAGACATTCGAAATGGGATTCGCTTAGCAGAGAATCTGCAATTCAATACATATTTATACTTAAATGATTTATTAAGGACAGAAGATGAAAAAAGAAATGCTGTGTATAACTCATATTTGAAAAACAAAAATGAAAGTATGTTAAAATTTGTTGCGGGGCTAGGCAAGTCATTTCAAGAGCGTATGATTTTAATTAATGAAATAACACGCAGCTACCAAACTGCCCAAAACGACAGTGTATATTCATATATATCTGAGATTGAAGGTTTTGACTGGGACATTTTTATTCAGCTTTCAAAATTTCTGTCTGTGCATGCGCCAGTAACATATAAAGAGAGAAGTGAAACAGAGGAATATAAAAGAACCCATCAAAGAGCCGAGTATACATCAGGGGATGTATTAGTGAATCTTTGGAAGTACAGTGATGATATTTGCAAATACGAATTTGATTTAAACTGGTTTGAAGATTTTGAAATCGATGTATTTATCAAAGATATGGAAAGAACAGAAGAATTTCAATTTTCTATGAATCAGTTTGAATCAGTTGGTTTACAAGAAATTTACAATAATTCACCGCTGTTTAAAACTGAGCTGTCTGATCTGTTCCATGCGCTGTATTCTATATTTAGCATTCCTGAGGTGGTGCATGATTTAAGATTCGTTTTCAATGCTCAATTTTTGGATAGTATAATTTATAATATGCAAAGAAATCCGTCACGTTTAAACGCAATGCTTACAGCAATGCAATTAAATAATATGCCTGCTATAAGAGTTCATGTAAAAAATATGGTTCTTCTTATGCAGGCTTTAATTGGCTTGTTATCCCGCTTTGTAGACCCATATGATGTGCATACTGGCAAAGTGTCACAAGAAAATCTTATTTTTCTAACTCTATTACAAATGCGGCAGTTTTTTTTCGTCTCTAGTCTGGTTAATACAAATGCAACTGTGAAAATGGCCAAGCATGCGAGAATATACAATGATATGTATAACATCCTTTGCATTGCATATGAGTTTTCACCGCTTTTATATAACGGAAGAGAACTGTGGGGTAAAAGAGTTATCCGGCAGAATAGATATGAGCTCTGTAGAATTAAAGAATCTATTGATAAAATGAAATTGCCTACCGTAGAAAAATATAACACTATAGAATCTTCTCCCCTGACGATAAAGTATGTGCCAGCTAATCGATACTTTTTAGTATACTTTGTAGATAACCTGCACCATACGCGCAGACCAGTATACATTCCAGATGACCATATAAATATTTCAGCAGAGCATATAATTCTGCACATTTCAAAGGTCTATGATATAAATTATAAACTTATACATGCTTTCCGTTATTGCATGGAAGACCGCTGCTGGGATTATATAGAATATCCAACATTGTATGAGATAAAATATAAACCCAAGCCACACATTATTGTTTTCTATTATATACCAGAAATACTAAACCCAAGAGAAGTGAATAACCTTATGTTTGTAGAGTTCAAAATCCAAAAGACCGTTAAAAAGAATGGAAAGGTTGACAAAAACATAATACCACTCCCGTTGTTTTTAAATAAGTTTTATGTATCTATGCTAAAGCTTAGTGGCCATTCATACCAAAACAACATATCAGAAGAACCTCCCATGCCAATTAATAGCTTACACAGTGTTAAAAAAACACGCCCATATGTGTATGCATTTAACTCCTCAGACCAATCATTGACTTTCTACCAGCGCCTATATATAGATTGTGTGCGGGATGAATGTAAAACTCGCTGTGATATTGACCATCTCATTGCTACCCATACGCATAAATACATATGTTATGATAAATCGCATGAAGACTCATATGTTGAGTTTTACTCAAGAAAAGTCATGAAAAATGAATACTATTCTATAATCACAGACGTAACCTCGGAGCCAGTGGTTGCCTATCGACTAACAGATCAGAACAACCACCGTGCCCTCACATATTCTGTTAAATCAAGAAACAGCAATGGGTATTTCACAAGTATTTGCAGCAATGTATTTAACAAATTCTTTAGCCCAGTTTTTTTTTATAAAACAAATAGTAGAATAGCATGTTTGGAACTAAAACCCTTACTATTCGCCGAACCAGACAATAAAGCCCCAGTGTTTATGGTTTTCCAGCCAGTTAGACAAAATATAATCAATGATATGGGGTTGATTTCGTTTTCTCTATTCCAATTATTATAGATAGATGGTTTTACTTATTTTTATATTTATTCTGCCTTAAATAAAATGAAATCTTTTTATTTAGAAGTATTATTCATATATTAAAGTAATAAACATAAAGAGTACACACAATAAAAAATTATAAAATATAAATATATTTAGTTTTATTCTAAAATTAAAAAGAATTACAGTATAGAAAGGAAAGAAAGTAAAAATTAAACTAAGATATAGTCTGAAAGACAAAAATAACCCGAAATTAAATTATTTATTCTTAAATATAAACTTGTAATAGTATAATAGACCAACTGATAGAACATAGATACCTTAAATATATCACAGGAAGAGCTTATCGAGGATGTTTCTTCTGTCAATCATTGAAGGAATGTACAGATTGCCTGAAAACCGGTTTAGTGGGAACTTGCTAATGTCAATGGATAAGTAGTTGGAAATAGATAAAATATCTGTAATGTACTGCTCATATGGTGTACCAAAAAACATTTCTTGTAGCTTATATAAAAATGCATGGAAATTCTCTGGTGAAGTTTCTTTCCACTCGATTGGAAGAAGACACTTTAGGCAGTTTGGGCTGTACTCCTCTACTTGACTGCACTTAAAGCACCATCTTTTTACTGCATACAGCTTTATGCTCTGTTTATAGATTATGGTTCTAAGAAGCTTTTTCATTTGTGTAGGAGTATAAGAACTTCCACAGGCAGCACAGCTAGAGGCTATATCCTGTCGGTGGCTACAGCAGGGAGAAAGAATACTCAGAGCATCTTTTGTTTCTGGTGATATAGTGCTGTGCTGAGACTTCTGCACGGGTTTATTATGCGAGGTATACAGGCCAAGCACTTTCTGGATATTCTCTATAGATATAGAAGAAAAATGCTCCAGCATTCTTTGGAGAGGTGGAAACACCTGCAATTTCATGTAATAATCATAGTGGATCGCACTGTTTTCTGAAACTAGCTCAGGGCGGGATATTCCATTATGCAGTGCGATTACAAATGAGATAATGTCTCCGCCGTGAAATGTTAAACCTTTTTCTTGCTTAAGCCGAAGCGCAAGGCAAACTTGTTGTAGAGATGTTGTTTGCACTGCATTATAGCTTTCAGGATTCTTCTGTATCTTCTTTCGAATTAAATAGCTTTCTTTATCACGGGATTTCATGCTTTCTTTTAAGCTAGATAGCATTCGAAGTATTTCATCCTCCGGGGTAGAAGAGAATAAAAGGATCCGCATAACAGCACTGATTGTTTCTCTAGCAACTAAACACCAATCTCGGCGGCCAGTCTCCAGCCCTTTCTCTTCTATAACATCTGTGCCATTCAAGCAATATATACCAAAATACTTCTTTTTCGCCATCATGACGAGCTTTGAAAATGTCTTTTCAAATCCCAGCTTGATGTTATTGTACTTGCAGCTGATTAATTCTGATATGTCAGATAGAGTCTCTAGAGATGGAGAGGGGTCAGTGATTTTTATTCCTGTGTCAACCATGACAGAATCTGTGTCTCCATATATGACTTGAAGACCTTTAGACTCTAGAGTGGCCTTAGTGCCTTTAAGAATAGTCCGACCACACTCTGTGATAAAGGCAGCCATAGTTTTATTGTAAAACCTAAATCCCTTGAATCCAAGACACCCATATATACAGTTGGCAACAAGCTTAACTGCCCGCTGTTCAATCTCCAATAGCTGTGCGTTTCCTGCCCCAGCTTTCATTTGTCTTTTTATCTCAGATCGCTGTGTAACAAGGTCTCTGAGTGCACCCGGAAGAAGGGACGGAGTGGGCTCTTTATTATTGTCCATCTTTAAACAGTGCGAAGTACTAAAGCACACATTGTATTCTTGTATAATCGAAGGATAAAGCGAGTTGAAATCAAAAAGAGCAATATATCTTTCCGAGTAGACACCAGGTTTATCTAAAAACACGTATCCTCCTTCGTATGTGTCCTTGTCTGATATTTTTCCTACCAGCGATTTTCTAGGTATAAGATACTGATTGTCTCGCATCCGGTGCAGAAGCAGATATTCTACCCTGTCAGACTTATACCCATGAAAAATCGAGTTAAGAAGTGCTCCTGTAATGTATGCTAGCTTTTCTGCAAGAGCAAGCAGATTTCCTTTAGTAAAAATTGCATGCATTGTGGCAGCAGATACTCTTGCAGTGTTAAGCTGCACAAGAGCACTGTCTGATACATGGCCATTTCGAATCGCACTGTAAACCATCTGAAGAGAGTCTGCGCTACCACAAACCGAAATGTCTGCATGTTCAAGAGAATAGCTTTTGCACATTTCCTCTAAAGTATATTCAGTAAGCCTGCACACAGACTCAAAGTATTGGGAAATATCACAAATAAGACTGATTTTATCGCAAATAGGAGAGGATGCTGCAAGAAAGCTATAGGAGTCTTTCCGACCCAGCAGCTTTTCTCTAATTAGGCCAGTGTCTGCATTATAGAAAACAATCATATTAGCATTGGACTCATTAAGAAATCTTCCAACTCTAGAAATAACTGCCTCAGAGTCTATACACCTAGTTATATTGCTAGTGAGTAGGCTGTCAGAAGAAACCGGACTTTCTAGAGTTGTAAAGGTCCATGCATCACATAGCGCAGAAGACTCTGTGCACTTAACAAATTCAGTGCTCTCTGTGCATTCAGTATGCTCTAATTTCTGTTTTTTAACATGTATTGTTTCAGTGCATATTTTGTGATTTTCATCTGGATTATTTATTGGCTCGGTAGTTGCCGACTTATAAATACAAATAGACACAGTTTCAAATATATTTCGCTGCAAAAAGTAAAGATAGGCTATTCGAATAGGAGGAGTACCATAAGAGATCGTGCTGATGTCTTGCATCCGTACTACTTTACCATCTATTCTATTAATGTGCATAAGAGTAGGCCCCTTTATCTTCTTCAGAAGAATGAAGGCCTCCATTGGACTAGAGAATTCTTTTGTAATATCAAAAGAGTTTTCTAGTTTAGCTAAACATCTGGCCTTGTCGTATAAAAGATGAAAAATAAGCCGCTTTTGGACTGCCCCATTTCTTTCAGGGTTTCGGCTATCATAGCACACAGTTCGATTCTCCCATTGAGTTAGCTTTTCTCCAACAATTGGAACAAGGCTATTTTTATAGGTTGTAAGAACCTCTTCTTCAAGTCTATCCATGGTAATCGCCCGCTCTGAAATAGGCGCAGCAGTTACTTCATTAACTACATCAGTTATGTGCACGTTTAAACAGTTTCCTGTGCTCTTTTCTACACACTGGAGAACTACTGAGTGGTTTTCACCCGAGAGTATATTTAGCACATACACTTGCATAAAATAATTTTACAATGGCGCAAAGAAAACCGTCAAAGACAACAAACAACAAGAGGTCAACGCATAGAACAACCAGCATAGGATGCAAGCTGAGAAACAGAGCAAAGGACTATGACGAAATACGAAAAAGAGTGGAGGAAAACATTAGCGAGCCAATCGAAAACCCCAAGCACGCACGGTGTATAGAATGCGATAGAGTAATGGAGGCCAACACGCTTGATAAGCACCGAAAGTCAAGGGATCACAAAAGAAGGCTTAAGGACCTGCTAGAGGATGCTTTATTAGAACAGGATAGAAAGAATGGGTTATGTTGAGAATGAAACATTTAACCACAAATAATATAAAACAAATATGGATACGGAGAGACAGAGAGAACAGCACACTTTAAACTCGTTATTGCCAGCAGAAGCAAATGAATACAAAAAAACTTTGATAGAAAGCAACGGAGCACTATATGTTGAGTTTTTTCACGCGGATGTATTAAATGAGATAGTAACTGAGAGTGTAATAGATAGAAGTATACGAAAAAGGAAGATAAGTAGCACAATATATAAAATTCTACAAATAGTAATAAAGCTAATCCAAGGAAACAGCATACATTCTGATTCTACAATAAAGCCAGTAACAACGCACTATCGATTTTGCACAAAAACTCTTCAAGTAACTGCAGACTTGGAAGCACTGATGAAGGTAATTAGTATAGTAGATCTAAAAAAGCACCCTGAGCTATTCAGACAAAGCGCATCTGTAAAAGAAGTCAAGCAGCTTTGGCAGAATCTAAATAACATAACATTTACTGCATTATCCCCAAACTCTGAAAAATGCCCAGAGGAGAAAGAAAAAAAGAACCAGGAAATTATTAAGATTATTTCATACAACTTAAAGGAGTTTGACGTAGAAACCATTGCTTCTGTTTACAAAATGATACTTAAAACAAAGAACCCATTCTTTTCAACCAAATACATCAATGAGTACATAAAAATAGGAAATATCAGCTGCAAGGAAACTAAAATACAGCTGTGTAAGTTCATAGTAGCATTTGCTGTCCCCACACAGAAACAAGAGCTTCTTGAAGTAACGTGCAATTTTCTTTATTCATTGATTACAAAGGAGGACAGCAAGCTGAAATTTAGAAACATTTCAGTGGTCTTTGCTCCAATATTCTTTATAGACGAAGAGTGCAACATTATTGATGCAAACTTCAAAGAAATCATGGAAAAGCTAAAGGATCTTCTTGAGTTTTTTTTGGAGAATACTCCACAGATTTTTCTTCTATCATTATAAGCCAAGAGACATAAGAATAGAGTGAGCTTTTTTTGTCCCAAGAGTTCTGTTCTTTTTTGCTGTAGGCAGGCAAGCCAACTCTTCTAGAAGAGACTGCCGGTCTGTGCTTTTTTTAATTAGCACAGACAGCCTTCCTATTTTAGAAACTATGGTACTGGCGGTGCTATAAGAAACCCCCTTTATAGACTGCAGGATAATCAGTGATTGCTCAATTTCTGTGTAATCAGTAAGCTTTTTTCTATGAAGATTCGTTAATAAATTTTCAAGTAAATCCCCGTTCTCATCTTTTTTTGTTGCATTTCCATCGCTGCTATATTCGCACAGAATATCCTTCTTGTTTACTCTATTTGTTACAATTTTGTGGGCTTTTTCTATTATAAAAAGAGTCTCTTCAACCTTCCATGGGTTAACAACTATAAAGCCGCTTGAGATTAGCCCATAAGCTACAGTATACATCATTTTAACAACAGATTTCTCCGTAGGGTAATTCCCTTCTATACAATACATTTTGTTGCCAGGCAGGCTTAGCAGTCGTTCTTTTTGTTCTCTATACCTTCCATCCCGCACAGACTGGAGTAGATCGCGAATAGTCTTTCTTTCTATTAATAAATTGCAGTAGTATTCCTGCATGTTTTTTACATACGACCAAAGAAAATCCCCAATAGATAGGACTCTGGTCTCTGCCTTAACACCTGCGTGTGATAGAAAAGAATGAAAGAAGTACGGATCTTCTCGTGTCTTCTTTTCTCTTATGTCAATCAATAACATAGGCTGAACGTCTGCTGACTCTAAATCTATCTGAGCCCCATCCTGAACATCGCTTGAGTTCTCTATGTATCTGCTGTCCAAGATACCATTAGTTTCTTTATTATAAGACCTACATGTACTTGATAGAAGCCTTGCTGCGCTCTTTCCCATTTCGGTTATAGAAATGCTGTTTTGGTGGTCTTCTATGAGACCATGCCTTAAAAGTATCTTTGAAAAGTGCTTTACTCTTTTCTCAGTAGATTCAAATAGTGCTCTGCTGCCATATAACAAACTACACTTTCTTGCCCTCTCCAAGCACACATACCGTAATGACCCAATATCGATTGATTTATTCTGTGTATCCTCACCAGTTAGCCCATCAAGAATGAGATGGCCTAGTGTAAATGGAACAGGAGTTTTAATCTGCATATTCTTGTTTTTAACTGTAAATACATATCCAACTTTCTTCTCCCGTATCCTCGGCTCTTCTTCATTCTGTGCATATTTACTAATTATTTCATTTGATACTTCTGTTTTTTTAGAAGTAAATATACTGTCGTTCACATTATTTTCATTTTGAGCTAGAATTTGTCTTTTCTGCAATAGATTTGCAGTTTCTTCAAAAACACTAGAATTATCTGATATAACAATTAGTTCCTCCTTCTCCTCTTCATTTGCTTCCTTACAGTTGCTCACAGGGCTTTCACAAGAATTCTCATATTTTTCTATTTCTTTAATAATTTCACTTGCTATACTCTTTCCTATGTGCTTGACATTAACAAGATCTGCTGAACTCTCCATGCTTCCCTCATGAATAAGACACTCTTTCAGTGCTCTCTTATACCGAATGAATCTAAAAGTAACACCAGATACTTTTGAATAAACTTTTTCCTTTTCTACTAATTTCTCAAGCACGTTTAATACTTTGTCCTTATACTTTGTTATTTCTTTTCCATGAGTACTCATTAAATGAAGGCACCAGAAGATTTACTAAAAATATATAAAGCAAATGTAAATGCATTCTTTACTGGAAGTGCCAATGAATCATCCCACAAGAAATATTCCATAGAAGAAATATCACACATAACTTACTTTAAGTTACAGGACGAGCTATCCCCATCAGATGAAAAGAATAGAATGGCACCACTCTTATACACGAGAATAATTGGTCCAATTGACAATTCTGAAATAATTGCCACAGTGAAATACTTAAATGATTCTTTTCCAGGAATACACTCAATAAGCAAGCACAAGCATCTGCTCAAGTGGTATATCATAATAGTGTCATTTCCATGGATATCTTCGTTGATAGATTCATTGCCAAGGGGCATGCTTCCTTTACTTAGTGATGATATATACAGGCTGTCTCTTGACAACAGGCCTGCTTATTTCCCATGCGAGCTGTTTTTATCCAAAACCGTTTCCCACACACTTTGTATTATAAACATACAAGAAGCAGAAGAAACACTTCTCAACTATTTCCATGAGTATTCAATAGAAAAGGCTGTATCCAGAGAGAACCGCGCTTATCTAAAAATAGAAAGTAAAAATGATGCGAAAAACATATATATTATGCTTTCTGGAAAGTTAATTAATTCAAAATGCACTTTCCTTTATTATTATCCGGACATTTTATCAAATATAAACATATTCCTGTAAAAAATAAATGAGCAGAAAAGCAAGGAAGAGAGCAGAATTATATGAAAAGTTGTATAAAGATATAAGAAGAAATGTGAAGATGTATTCAAAGAAAGAAACAGCAGATTTAATAAAGATGAAGTATTCTGAGCTGTGGACAGAAAAAAAAAGCATAAAAGACAGAGAGATAGACATAGGAGAAATACAAGCAGATGCACGCAAAGAGGTATACTACATAGCAGCGGATGGCAACTAAATTATAAATAAAGTACAATGTAGTATAAACAGTAGTAATTAAACGATAGTACTGACAGCTTTATATTTAAAAGTAAACTATAATTATTCATAGGGAGTGCCTTCTTTATTTACATATAAAATAATTGGAAGAGTGAATTTCCAGGGATATATTTGGGTTAATTCGGGTTACACATAAATATGTGCAATAATTATAGCAAGAAGGTGGGGGCTGTGTTTATTTACTGTTGCGTATTATGAATTTCTTTTATTGCCCTAAACAAGATAAATATAGCGTAATAGAAAAATTTGAATATGCAAATTATAAGTATAGCAGAGGAGAAGAAGATGTATAATACAGCAGAGGATGTGCATGGTTTGGTTGAAAGAATAAAAAAGTCGGCAGAGACTCTTAAGGGGATAGACTTAAGTGAAAACTCATTCTCTCCCGATGCATTAGAGGCCGTGCTTATTGAGCTATCAAAAATAGAAGAGATGGAAATAGTAATATTCAAAGGCATTTTTACGCAGAGGGTAAAGGAGCAGGTTTATCCCAGTTTACAAAGCATTGTAAAGTATCTTACTCCACTAAAGAAAATAGCATACTTTGATATTTCAGATAATGCATTGTCGCTACACGGGATGGAAATACTTTCCCCAATGATAGAAAAAATGCATTTATTAAAGCATTTAGTAATGAATAACAACGGGATAGGAATAGATGGAGGAGAGTTCTTGTCTCAGGCATTGGAGAATCTGTCTAAAGAAAGCAAAGTATTGGAGTCTTTGGAGGTGGGCAGAAACCGTCTGGAAGAATCTGCTACTAAGCTAGGAAAGGCTTTATCCCTTTTCCCTTGTTTTGATGCACTGAAGATATACCAGAACAGCATCAACAGCATAAACACTGGAAACCTTCTAACTTCTCTGAGCACGTTAAACATGCGTATTTTGGACATATCAGACAACTTTTTATTGGAGTACGGCTCTACTGTACTGTCGCAGGCAATGAAATCTTGGCCAATTGAGTATTTGAATATAGCGGACTGCATGATGTCAGACAAAGGAGTGGAAGTACTTGCCAATGCACTTCCCGAGCACATATACATACAGGGAGAGCTTGTTTCAGAGAAAGAGATCGATATGTCATATAACGATATTACAGACGAATCACTAGATAGTATCCGGGCAATTATAAAAAAAATATGCCATACAAAGTTTATTCTAACAGGAAATGAAATAGGAAAGGATGAAATATCACAAATTAAAAAAGAAGCAGAAATGACAACGTGTGAAATAGAGTTCGAAGAAGAAGAAGATGAGCTAGTTTTCTCATCCGAGGAGAAGGAAAAGACCGCATCAGACGAAGAAATCATAAGAAAGCTTGAAGAGCAGATTTCTGAAATAGTTATACAGAAAGAATAAAACTTTAAAGAATGTGTCTATTCTGCAAAAAGGAGCTTAAAGTATTTTAAACTTAAATAAACATCTACGAAAATCAATTAGCATTCTATTTTTACACAATATTTGTTTTTATATGTAGTTTATTTTCTTACAAATATTTAGATAAATCTATTCAGAAGTGTTTTATTATACATATATTCATCAGATATAATTATATATGTATTGTATCCGATGACAATCTACCAAGTATATATACGGAACCATCCATTTATTACTAAGCCTATGCCTAGAATCATTGTATCACTTTCACTGCGCCTGGTAGAGCTCCTAAGCATATCTACTGATCACTCTTTCTTTTTATGAGAATGTTTTGTGTATGTTTTGTAGTTTATTTTATTTCCATTACATAAATCATAAAACACAAAAGACATTTACAAAAGTTTATTTTTACACAATGCTGCACGGAGCAACAACAGAAAAAGAAATGGCTAAAAGAGAAGGTATTAATAAGGAGACTGATCTAGAAATACTTAAAAACGCCGGAAGATGGATAAAAGGAAACAAAGTAAGAAGCGCAAAGAACACTAAAATATACAATGGAGTAGATTCAGAAACATTTAAAAGGATAGATTATATAGAGATACATGCGCAAAAAGAAAGCACTGATCGGCTAGTGCAGAATAAGTGTATTATAGACAAAGAGTACTTGCCAAATGTCATTGCAGTTTGGGAGGACAAAGGCATTCTTACAATTATCACAGAGCCGCGGGGAGAGAAGCTGCTTCCTTTGTTATTTTCAGATAAACCAAATGAAGCACTTCCCACTCCCTTCCTATGCAGTATATCCAGAAAAATTCTTGTGGCAGTTATAGAATTGGAAAAAGACCAAATAAAAAATAGAGTCACCATAGACGGCATAACAATCTCAGAAGATGGGAAGGTATATATACACAGCGACTCGATTTGGAGAGATATTATTGAGGACTGTGTCTCAGAGGCGCAGACTGATGATGAAAGAACACGTGAGTTGGGGATAAGTCTTCTTTCTCTGGGAACTGGAGAAGTGCTAAGCGACTTCACAATGCTTTCTGATGCAGACATGGAGAATGAAGAGATGCAGTATAAAGTGCTTGCACAGGTCGTGAAGATAAGCATGCCTTGCTTTAAGGAAGTGGTGCTTTCTTTACTGGGAAGCAAGTACACCCCGCATCTTCTAGAGGAAACTCTTGCCATGCACTTTTTCTACCCAGAGGAGGAGCAAGAAATTGAACCGTGTCGCTGTGATGAAGAGGACTATTTAGATGGAGAGGGAATTGAAGAAATGTACTACAGCGATAGAGGACTTGATCAGCTGCAGAAGAAAACAGAGGAAATATACGACTCTGATGGCGGTGTTTCTGTGAAGGCATCAACTCTTGACCAGACCAAGTTTGCATTTCAGATGCACTTTTTCAGAAGCAGCAAGAAAGTCTCTTTCTTCTTTAATAAAAATGCAGATACAGTAGAGAGTGTGGTGAAGGAGATGGAAGACGAGGGACTGGCAGAGGAAAGCGAAATCGAGCTAATAAAGGCCCATATGGAGAATTTAATCATTAAAATAGGCGAAACAGGAGAAGAAGAGGAGAATAAAGAAGAAAAGACTTCTGGTGATGGGCATAGCAGCGCACCAAGCACTCCGCAGACAAGTGAGGAAACAGATAAATTAAACAAAGAGAAAGAAGGATCAGAGGCAGGATCTGCATGGGCATTGACACCAACTGAAGGGTCTGAGGACAGCGGAGACGGCTATATAAAGGACTTTAAGAGCACACTGCCCATAAGCGAGTTTGTCTTTGAGGTGGCAGTGTCTGCAAAAAGAGCAAAAAGCATAGCAGAGGGATGGATAAGCCTTCTAAAAAAGCAAGATATAAAAACAGTAGGAGACTTACGAATGCTTACAGAAGAGGACTGGGAGATGTTGGAGCTGCCGGTTTTTGCTTCTAGGGCCATGAAGAATGTTCTCTATGGGAAGGCATACACTCTATTCAAAGAGAAAATGCTGGGGATAGATGAAAGCATGAAGGAGTATGCAAATGAAAGCACCGTAGAGGATCTTTTTATGGAAACTGCGCACAACCACGGAAGGCCAGAGATGTTTAACGTCTGGCTACAGAAGGTAAAGTGCCAGGATATAAGAACCGTTGGGGAGCTTAAGCTTCTGCGGGAGGAGGATTGGGAGCAGCTTGATCTGTCTGTCTTTTCCTACAGGGCAATCCGAAATGCAATATTTAGGCACTGCAAATGCTAACCAGATAAGAATAATCGTACAGTTGCTCAAATGAGTAAGAAATAAAGTTAGATATATATTAAAAGAATAACTATTTTAGAGAAACAAAAATACTTTATAACTGAAATTGTATAAAAACAAGAAACATGCATTATTTGAATTTTATTATGGTCAAGAAATCTATATTTAGAAGATAAGCGCACAGCTCTCCAAATATGCATGTTTATATTTTTGAGTTTATATACCTAGAAAACTCTGGGTTGTTAGATATTAGAAGGCGAAAAGGCCATCACTATATTTAGAATGGTATATGGTGGAATGTTTCAGGCTATTGATTGGTTATTCTTCTGCAATCCTATTTACGTATAGTAACTGATTAGATGTGCAGCAAATGTAATTGGTAGGATCTAAAACAGTAATAGATGCGCTTACATATAAATAGTTTCTTCTTTTAGGTGGTATGAAGGAAATTAAATCCTTGTTCACAGACAATGCAAGGATTGCAAAGCTAGTAAAAATTATAGAAAGCAAAAACGAAAGCATTCTCATTGACTACTCTAAAACACACATCGATGACAGCGACTTCAAAAAGTGGCAGGAAAAGCTGGAGGGAATAAACATAGAAGGCAAGGTAAAGGAGATGTTCTCTGGTGAAAAAATAAACTATACAGAAGACAGGCAGGTTCTTCATGTAAAGCTGCGCTCTACCAATGTGATTCAAGCAATGCGCACAGGGAGCACAAATGGTCTGGAGAAGGAAGAGAGAGAAATAGTTATGGAGTTAGAGAAAATGCAAGTTATATGCAACAACTTTGAGAACGGTAGTATGAAGGGTGCCTCTGGAAAGACAATTAAGAATGTAATTGGAATAGGAATAGGGGGAAGTGATCTAGGGCCCCGCCTTCTTACATCTGCCATTCCACCTGCCTCTGCAAATGTAGGAAAGCAGTTTAGGTATGTTTCAAATGTAGACTCGCAAGAAATACATGCAGCTCTTATGGATATATCTCTAGAGGAGACTATTTTTGTTGTAGTCTCAAAAACATTCACCACACAGGAAACACTGGAAAATGCCAAAGTTGCTGTTTCTACTCTTATTTCTAGCTATCCATCCGGCCATACAGATAAAGAAATCATAAAATCTCACTTCTTGGCAGTGTCTGCTGCAAAGGACAAGGCAGTTTCCTTTGGAATTGAAGAGTGCAATGTTCTGGATATGTGGGACTATGTAGGAGGGAGATATTCCCTTTGGAGCTGTGTTGGGCTCACCTCTGCAATGAGCATGGGCTTTGCTGCCTTTTTAGAGCTTTTACAGGGTGCTTCTGAGATAGACGCCCACTTTTTAAACACCCCCATTGCAGAGAACATTCCTATGCTGCATGCAATGATAGAGTGCAAGTACATAAATGAGTACGGGTACGACAACAAGTGTATAGTCCCATACGACTACTATATGAAGCTCTTCCCAGCATACTTGCAGCAGTGTGAAATGGAAAGTAATGGAAAGTCTGTTACAAAGACCGGAGAGCGTCTTATCTCTGAAGATTTCCCTGAAAAGGGGCCTACCATGCAGACTGCACCTGTTATATGGGGGACTGTTGGCACAGACTCGCAGCACTCGTACTTTCAGCTGCTGCATCAGGGAACAGTCAGAACACTTTTAGAGTTTTTAATCCCTATCAACCCACGGGTAGAAACAGAAAGAAAAAACACAGAAGGCGGCGAGGGAATGTCCACTGCTCACGATGTGCTTGTCTCCAACTGCTTAGCACAGTCTAGAGCACTTATGCTAGGAAAAGAGGCAGAGGGCGATCGGTACTTTAGTGGAAACAGACCATCCATTACAATTATGTACAGCCATCTCACCTCGCACACACTTGGTATGCTAATTGCGCTGTACGAGCACAAGATATTTGTTCAAGGAAAAGTATGGAACATTAACTCCTATGACCAGTTTGGTGTAGAATTAGGAAAGGTATTAGCAAAAGAAATACTTGCTAAAGTAGAAAAAAAACAGCCTGCTTCAGAGTTTGACCCATCAACCGACGTTCTCTTAGCACACTATCAGCAGAAAAGAAAATAAAAATCTAGGAATGCAATGCAGTTTTTTCATATTACTTGATTCATCTAACTTTCAAATAGCCATATGCATATATAAAACTAGCTGTTCTTGCTCTTTCTTGCCTTTTTATTAAGAGTCGGCTTCTTTATTGGGTAAATACAGTTATACTTTAATTTGCTGCGCATGTCTAACACCAATAGCCCCACTCATTTCGCCGTGCTGATGTTTATAAACAGATTGTATTGGCACGCGCATGCATCCTTTGTAGTGTATTATGTTTTTTCAGTTAACTCATTTCTTTTCTGCTTTGAAAATATTATTTCTTTTATTTTTTTGGTCCCTGTATGAAACTTAGCATTGCAAATCCAGAAAGAACCACACAAAAGGTTATAGAAATAGAGCACAATGTAGAATCAGCATTATATGAGAAGAGAATTATGGATGTTATTGAGGGAGAGTTAATTGCCCCAGAGTGGTCCGGATTTTTGTTACAGTTAACCGGTGGAACCGACAAACAAGGATTCCCAATGAAGCCTGGTGTCATGACTCCAGACAGAGTAAGATTACTTCTTAAAAAAGGAGACACTGGATTCAGATGCACTGACAACGGCCTCAGAAGAAGAAAGAGTGTAAGAGGTGATGTAGTCTCTGAGCACATTGGTGTGCTGAACTTGAAAGTAGTCAAGGAGGGAAGCCACGTATTCGAGGGATTCAATGACATTGTCAACCCACTGGCAAGAGGACCAAAGAGAGCCTCAAAGATTAGAAAGCTATTTGGCCTTAGCAGCGATGTAATGAACTTGGAGGACTACGTCATTCCCCACACAAAGACAACCAAGAGTGGTGAGACTAAAGTAGTAAAGCCAAAGATCCAGAGGCTGATCACTGAGAAGCACATACAGAGATGGCAAGAAAGAATTGCTGCAAGAATTGAAAGACAGAAGCTTGGAAGAGAAAGAAAGGCCAAATACTTCGCAATGATGAAGGAGAGAGGATTACTTACCAGCAGAAGTGAAGGATTCAAAACTAAGAGAGCATCCGCATAATAAACTTAAGTTATCTTATTTCATACACTTACCATATTTCTTCTATACGCCCTGCAGCAAACAGATGTGCGCTAACAACACTTTCTTATTAACTATATATAACATTGCAGATAGTTTATATGTCTGTAAATATTCTACTTTATTTCTCCCTCCTCTGTGTCACTTAAGATCCTTCTTTCTTCTTTTAGGCGGGCATACTCCTTCTCTAGGCTTATTTCCAGATGCACAGACTCTTCTGCTGCTCTGGAGCCTTTGAATGCCTCCGCATAAAAGGCTTCTCTACCGCTTTTAAGCCCAATATCGCATGCTGTGCTATTTATTGTTTGGATAATCTCTTTTCTTCTCTTCTGTCTGCATTTGCTAAACACAGATTCAATAACAGAAATAGGCAAGTCAATTATGCTGTCAATCTCTTTCTGGACTGCTGTGTGCCTACCCTCTTTATATAATTTAGTGGCAGTATCTTGCGGTATTATGCACTCTAGTCGGGATATATCAATGGGGCTCTTTAGACCCTTTGTTACTGTGCAGTATATACTCAGCGGGTACTTCTTTATATATCTTATTATTTTTTCATATTCTATTACTGGCACTATGCGTCTTGAATGCACCATGTAATTATATTTGGGCAGATAGTTTGATATACCCATAAATTGCACTGTTTTGTATGCATACTTATCATCATTTAGCATCAAGCCTACCCCTACTGCATTTTCCACTAGTTCACTCACATATGTGTCTACACACCCCTTTTTTTCTTTTATTCTATTAGAAAGCTCTTCTATAATAGTGCTGCCCCCTATTTTATAGGAGCACTCTAGAATGGCTTCCTTTGAAATGTGCTGTAGTATTTTATGGTCTGGAATGTACGCTCGGTTGCTTAAGAGTGTGCCTAATGCATACATAGATGTTTCTTTATCTAAGCTGTCTAAAACAACCAATGAATCGGTTTGATTTAGAGCAATTGCTGAAACAGGAAGATTTTCACAAAATTCATAGTTGGAGATTGCATTTTCATGCTCCATTTTTGGCTCCTCCTTCAAAATATGCATGTGTTCAATGCCCACCCACCTGTTTATACCTCTGTCTTTTCTATAAACATTTCCTAGCGCATCTATATACTGCATTCTGCTTTTTACAATAATTGGTTACCAAAACAAGAAAATTCAAGTAAGAATGGTGGATTGATTTTTCAAATCTGTAGATAATAGAGTGAAAGGAGAGTCAGGGGAAAGAAATGGAGGGCACAGGAAACGGCAGGGAGTATCGACAAGAGATTGAAAACACAACAAATGTAAGAAAAAGAAAAGCAGAAAAGCACATGAGTGAAGCATACTTAATCGATCCAGACTACTCCAATCGATATGACGAATGGAGAGAAGAGGACGACCAAAATATGCTGCCATTCAATATCCTGGCAAAATGTGCAGCAAAAGAGTTAAAACATTTAACCAAAAATAAGCCTAAGAAAGGATATAAGTCAGACGGAATGAGCACCATGTCCGAAAAAGACAGCGATATTGAGGATATAGAATTTCCCTACAGTATTTCTGGTGATAAAAAATTATATAGATGCACTTTTGAAGGGTGCGGAAAAGAATTCCCTTCCTTAAGTCGGATGAGAAGACATTACATAATCCACACTGGTGCTAAGCCTTTTAAATGTTTGAATGCAAAATGCACAAAATCATTTTCTAGAAGAGATAATATGATACAGCACTATAAAGGCCACTGTACACATACAAAAATGTAATTTCAATGGCATTTTTGTACAATAAATTGCTTAACTTTCTATATAGTTTTAAATTTTTACACCCCAGTTAAAATTTAAATGGGAAGAGTCAGTTCAAAGCTTATAAAGAATGCATCCAAGCAATTTGTAGAGAAACATTACGGAAACCTCACTATTGATTTCTATGAGAACAGAGACGTACTTGACACAGCATCTGTCATCAAAGGAAAGAAAGTAAGAAACAAGATTGCTGGATATGCCACTAGACTTATGAAAAGAATAAGATACGAGAAGGTAAAGGGAGTGTCTATCAGAGCACAGGAAGAGGAAAGAGAAAGAAACGAGAACTACGTTCCATCCGAGAGTATCATTGATGTTGAAAGAATAGAAGTTGACAGCGTAACAATGGACATGATAAAGGAAATTGGACTAACAGGAAGTTTCTTTGTTCCATCACTCGAGGCATAAATAACCCAATAATAAAGAGTACACGAATATTTGTCTATTTTCACACTAAAGCACTAATAATACAATTTTTGTCTAAATTACCTTCATTATCTCATAGAGAATGCTTTACAGTATTTGTATTGGAGTAACTCCAGAGTATTCTACTGGATATAATTTGTGTATGGTCTTCCTTAATAAACCCAGAAATGGCTTGCATATTATATCACTAAGTACAATAAAAATTACTACTCTTTTTATTCTTGGCTCTTTCTGCGCCTTTTCTCTGTTAGCTCTGCTTTAGTATATAGCAGGAATCCCTGCCATTCAATATATTTAGATGTTTTTGTATATCTGTTCTTTCAGTGGCTTATTTAATTATATACTAATTCTTATCTAATAGAACTCTAAGAACTTATTATAAGTCCTGTCTGAATTGATTCTAAAAGTAAAATGTCTTTATCTTTATGCAAATCTGCAAATATTTATTATATTGGATAAATACTGATCTAATAATAAAAATGATAAATTTTTGGGTTATACATATTTCTGTTTCTGATTTATACCAAATTATTTTATGCAATGTGTAATATATTCTGCATAGTAGCAGATATTAAAAATATTTTAATTCTTTGTTTATTTAGTAATTCTTTCCTACTCTCTAGTAATATACAGAGATGAAATTTGAATTATAATTTATCTTCAATTATAGAAATAAATAACAGATTATTCTAAAAGAGGAGAGGATTTGAGTCCCACCACCATTCTAAAGCGAAGATTCTGCTTGTCTTCTATTCTAACAAAGAACCCTATTCTTAAGAACTGCCAGTAGACACCCACAGGGGATTTAGATATTTCCTGCGATACACGAGCTGTTGTATACTCCACTATTTCTTTATCCTGTACTATTTCTAATATGGCTGTGGGAGAATCTGTGGCAAGCCAGGGAATTACTGCATTGTGTGCATTCTCTGACTTCTCTAAGACTCGATTCTCCTCATCCACCAGAGTAAGTGGACCAAGATTCTTCAACAGAACAGTGTTCCCTTTCTGTACTCTGTAGAATGTGGATATGGGCTCGCCCTTTCTAAAGTCTTTTTGATCTATTAGAATCGGTCCAGTAGGAGTAATAACTTCCAGTGGGCTCAGTATAGCAACTGACTTAGAGGAGAGTGAAAGGTCTTCTCTAATGATGTTCTCAAGATTATGCATGGGAATTTCACTTGTTACTGTGGTTATTCCCAGTGACTCTACAAAGCGGCGAATGCTGTAAGCTGGCACTCCCTTACTGCGAAGTCCTTCGAGTGTGCTAAGTCTCGGGTCATCCCATCCTGTGAACTTTTTCTCATTTATTGCTTTTGTTATGTATCTCTTGCTAAGAAGAGCGCCTGTTATGTTCAGTCTGGAGTACTCCCACTGTACAGGTCGGTATAAATCCAGTGCATCACACAGCCAGTTGTAGCTCTCTCGAGAATTGATAAACTCTGTTGTACAGAAAGAGTGTGTTATATCTTCGAATGAATCAGTTAAACAATGCGTAAAGTCGTATGACGGATAAATAATCCACTTATCACCTGCTCTTACATGTGGATGCTTTACTACTCTATACGCAATTAAGTCCCATAACTGCGGGTTGTCACTCTCCATGTCCATTTTCATTCTTAGAACTGCTTCTCCTTCGTTGTAATGTCCATCCTTCATTTTTTGGAAGTGCTCTAGATTTTCCTCAACAGACCTGTCCCTCCATGGACTGATGATTTTTTCTTTTTCTGCTGCACTTTCTTCTATTTTGGTGGCCATAGTCTCTTTTCTTTTCTCAGCCACTTCCTCTCGGCTCAAATGACATACATACGCCTTCCCTCTTTTAATTAAATCCAACGCACACTCGTACAGCCTGTCAAAGTAGTCTGATGCATGTGTGATTGCGTCTGGCTTATATCCCATCCACCCAACCATCTCTTTTATTTTCTCGTAATACTTGGTCTTCTCTGCCTTTGGGTTAGTATCATCATACCGCAGGGATATCCACCCATTGTAAAATTCCTTATACCCGAAATTTATACTCATTGCCTTTGCATGCCCAATATGTAAATGACCATTTGGCTCTGGTGGGAAACGAACTCGAACCTGGCCCTTTGTTCTTTTAATGTGCTCTCTAAGAATATCATTGTTTTTCTGGTAGTTAGTAAATGGAGTGTGCATTGTTTGCATCTCTCCTTCAAGGTATCTAGTCCATTTTCGGTCTTTACTACTGTGCAGATCCTTTGGAATTGTCAACTGTTGATATTTTTTATTTATTAGTCGAGTGGGCGGCTGCACCTGGGTGGCCATTTCAAGCAATTCCTCAATCGCCTTCTCTGTCAATCCCTCGCCACTGGGCTCTATCTTCTTCTTGCTAAGGTCTTCTTTGCTTTTAATCTCTAGTTTACTCATCAGCTCAAGAATTGTTTTTGGTGCAACAAACTGCAGCCTTGGATGGTGCTTTAACTCTCTCAGCACCTTGGCCTTTGCCTCCCCCATATTCTCCTCAATCACTGCAGATGCAACCTCTTCCATCTCCACTAAGCTTGGCACGTTTTTCTTCATGCGGTCTATAATCTCTTGGTTACTCATCTTTTCTGTACCATTTTTAATAATACTATCTGCATTTTTTATATCAACATCTGTTTTTATTTCTGATATTTTAATCAGTTCTACATATTTGCTCGCTGCTTCTGCTGTTGGTGCTAGCTCAATAACCTTATATAATAGCTTTTTCTTTTCCGTTTCCAGCTCTCCTGGCTTTTCTACCTGCATTTCAATCTTTTCTATCACATTTCTGACTCTTTTGTTCTCCAACAGTTCCTGTGCCTTTGTCTCTTTTATTCCCAGCTGTGTTAAATAGTCTAGCGCCTTTTTTCTTTCTTCCTGTAAGCTCATTACAAAAATAAAATTTCAAATTTATTTATGCTTATTGAAGTCGATAAAGTCAAAATCCAGAGAAGAGGACATCTCCCTGGGTGGTTTAGCACACTTCCAACACTATCCATAAGTATTAAATCCAATGAGCTGTCCTCTCCGGTAATTACAGTAAAAAACAGAAAAGAGTGTAGGGTTGGGCTAGCATTTAAAGCAAACACACCAAAGGATGAAATATATCTGGTTCTGAAGTTAGATAAAGAAACAATGTCTCTCCCCCTAGGGATTGATTCTATAACTACAATGGTTTCTTTTAAAAATTACAAAGTATCTATTTCATGCAGAGCAATGGGCACTGACTACTTTTCCATGTATGAAATGGATGGGCTGCGGCTTATAGCGCCAAACCCACACACTCCTATACCAAATATTAAAAAGTTCTCAACCTATCACAGTACAAAGAACAATTTGATTAAGAGAGTTCTATATAATGATTCGCCATACAAAGTTAATCCCAAAACATTTGAAACAACTGGGTATTCCCCAATTCTGCAGAACAATGTTATTTCAGAGGCACACAGATACACACTCTCTCTATTAGAAGATGGAATTACCACGCGATCTAAAGAAGATGAAGAATTTTTGAGAAATCTTCGTAGGCTCAGAAGCTCTCCAAAGATGTTTATTTCAATATTTTTCCATGTTTCATTAGAAGTGTCACGTGAATCAATTTTATATTCCTTTTACAAGCTGTATGCCAATCCGTACTACAAAAAAGATTTGTACAAAAGAATAACTGTTAAGTTTGTTGGTGAAATGGGAGAGGATCACGGTGCTCTGCGAAAAGAATTCTTTGAGCTTGCAGGAAATGAGCTTGTACAGGACCGACGCTTTGTTTTATCTGGTGGGCTGTTTGATCTTGCCACAGCAGAGGAAATGGCAGAGAAAATAGAGCCTGGAAAGGAAGTCCTTAGTATATCCGATACTGAATTTTATACCTTTGTAGGATTTTTTATTGGGCATGTGATCTTCCAGCAGGTTCAGATTAGTGTGCGCTTTTCAAGGACTTTATATATGGCATTGCTTAAAAAGAAAGGAACCTACAATGATATAGCCAATGAAACACTTAAAACTAGCTTAGACTGGATAAAAAACAACTCAGTTGATCAGATGGAATTTGTATTAAAATCTGGGAAGAAAGTAACAGACGCAAACAAGGAGGAGTTCATTGAAGAGTTTATATATGAAGAAACCTACGGGAAAAGGGTGGGGTATCCTGCTATGGCCCATGGATTTTCTAAGGCAGTTTCTGATGACATATACAATTTCCAGCCACACCAGCTAGAGCGCCTCTTGTCCGGTGTTGACCATATTTCTATCAAACACCTAAAAACACTTGCAATATACCGAGAGTGTACATTCCAGACAGAGGAAGTAATGAATTTCTGGCATATTCTAGAAAATTCTAATGAAGAGTTCAGGAGAAATGTGCTTCGGTTTATAACTGGGTCTTCCTCTCTTCAGAGTATCCCAGGTTCTCATTCCGAGTGTATAGTAATCACACATATGAATATACAGGGGTTCCTTCCCACTGCAAATACTTGCTTTAGAAGAATTGTTCTTTATAAGTACAAATCTTACAGCGAGTTAAAAAATAAGCTAGAACGAGCCGTCAAAGAAAATGGTGGATTTCATTTTATATAAAGTGGGTTTTATATTGTACTTCTCGTAGTTTACTTATAGTTTTAATTTTCTATGATCTTTATTGCTTTTCTATTTATAGTACACTTGCTGCTTTATTAAATCTGTGAATGTTCATAGCACACAATACTTGAGTAAAACATACATGTCCATAACAGTATGCATAGAGAAGATAAAGAGAAAAGGCGAATCAAAAGATGAAAAAAGAATGAATATTAAAATGTAAATAGGCTGTGCTGTTAGTCATATGCTAATATCCCTGTGCAAATTGAATTACTTTTTATAAAATATGAAATAGCTTAAGTATTATTCATTATTTGACTATATTAAAATGTAAAATAGCAATTTTTACTCTAATTTATATTACTTATACTAGAGAGCTCTTTAATATAAAAGCAGTCTTGTTATAATAGAAGAAAATGTATAAACTCACATTAAAATAATTAACTTAAAGTATACTTATGTGCTCTTCCTTATTCTTTTATCTGCCACTGCCTGATTTACATACAAAATAATGTGTGTGTTTTCAACAAAAATTACAATGGCCTTATTTACTTGCTTGTTTATGTTTATATGGATATTGTAAAAAGGGAAGAGGCCATTCCGATGAATATGCGATATTTGATTCTGCTGGCATCTTTTCTAACTCTTCCGGTATTTGTTGCAGAGCAAAGGCTGCTTAAAGAAAAGTACATCCTTTGCTCTTTTGCTGGATATATGATTGGGCCGTATCTTGCTCTGGTGCCTATAAGTTACAAGATTCGCTTTATGATAGGCAGCGCATGTTCAATGGTTCCGTACTTTTTTTCGTTTATTCCCACAATCCAGGCATTTCTTCTCGGCCTAATTGTTTCATACTATCGCCTGGTTGTTGATCTTTTTTGTCTGTCCCTGTGTGTAAAAACTAAGAAGAAACGAGTTGTTATTTTATCAAATGTTATTGCAGGGTGGATGTCCTTTCTTGCTTTCTTCTCTTTTAGATTCTGGCCGCTTGCCGCCTCTACGCTGTGCACGCCTTTTGTTACAATTGTGTGCGCTTGCTTTGGCACATTTATTTCCTACAGGTTTATTATAGAAACACCCGAGGAAATATTTAAACGATACACAGAAGCAGAACAAAAAAGTGATGCATATGAAGACTTATATAGATGCATAGTTCACATTAATGGGGCGGAAGAGCTAAACATTGACGAGTTTAGAGAGGACTACAGATCATTCCTAAATGAGAAGACGCAGATAGAAACCAATGGCACACTTAGAGAAAGAGTTACAGCAATTGCTCTGTCTATTAATGTTTCATTTATTTACATTGCCTTTCAAAGAGCAGCGGGTATTGAAAATAAGTTTGGATTATATAGACTGTTTTTAGGGTGCATGCAGCTAATCACCTGGAGTTTAAAATATACATATGAATCAGGAAGTATTTATGTTAGTTTAATTCCCCCGTTTTCACTGTTTTTTGTATGCATCAGTACAAATAACAATGAAGATATGCTTCTTGCCTTTATTATGTTATTTGGAACAGGATTTGTGCGCACTATTCCTCCCTCTCACACACTTACATACGTTGAAATGGCGCTTTCTCGCAGCACGCAGTATATATTTGTGACCATTGTTTTTTTGGTGCTTGTTTTTTTCTTCTTAAACTAATAATGCTACACTCTTCTCTAATAAATTTTTGGGTGTTTTATAGAAATTCTATTGTTTTCTGTTTGTGTGTAGATAAATTAACTGTAACAATAATGCTTTTATATTATTTGAAGATATTTGATAGTCTTTGTGTGTTTTATTTAAATATGTGCTTGGCTGTGGTTGTAAAAAAATTATAAAGCTTCAACTTTTCTGAATTTATTTCTATTATGTACAGATTTATTTTTATAGAAAAATAGTAATTTATAAAATTAGTTTATTATTGTTATTATATATAAATACACAAAAATATACACACAACAAACAGATGGGCTCAATTGTAGACATGACTCACATATGTAGTCAGGTATCTCTTCCAGCATGTACAATTTTATTCCGTAACACAGTGCACGCCAAATACCCAACACGGGCAGTCTCTATGCTAGGAATAAACATATACTCTGTATATACAATAGCAGCAATAACACTTAACATTATACTAACTGTGGTTTTACTCAAAAGAACAAAAGTAAAGTACTCATTTCCTGCAAGAAAAGAAATGCTTATATTTTTAAAAGTATATCTTGGATCTCTAATATTTGACTTAGTTCTTGCATCTGGGCTGATAAAGTCTTCCTGGTATATAATATATTCAGCAATAGTAAGTTTTCAGGCAGCATGTACTATGACTTGTTTTGTTTCTGCTATGTGCACAGGCCTGGTTTGGATGCTTCCAAACAGAGTGGCTAGTTCCTGCTCTAAAATTGCAGCCTTTTTCGCCATGTGCTCTCTTACATTTGGCTTTTTTGGATCGCTTTTATCTATAACTTCTAGGCTTGGAGCAGGTTTATTTGCTCTATTGTATCTGATTCCTTTCTTTTTCTCGGCGCTATTCATGTTTACACAGCTGGCAAAGCTGAAGATTCTGAATGCCGAAGTATGGAGCTATGCATCCCTGCTTTTAATAATTGGCTTGATGGCTGCCATTGCAATTACCCCAATGATACTAGGAAAGTTTGTTGTTCTTGTATCGGATCGGTATTTAGATGGAATTTTCCTAATGCATGTAACTGCCATGTGTGTAGTTATAAAGGTATACGACCTATGGGCACTGGATGATGAGCAGGAAATTGAGTGTGTTAATACAGTGAAACTAATGAATAAATAAATTTTTGTATGGAGAAGAAGAGTAACCGCACAAATTCGCGCGCATTTACAGCACTTGTTCGGTTTTCAGAGGCAATAGGAATAGTGCACAACAATTATGATTATGAATTTATTTCTAGCTTGAGCTTTACACCACAGGAGAAAGCTTGTATAATTTCTGTAATGAAAGAACTAGAGAAGGGAGGGACAGCATACTCAACAGTACATAATTTTATAATATATTTTGATAAAAAGAGAGTTCGGGAGTTGAAAAACTTGACGAAAAACCACCCAGAAGATGTTCTTGTAATAATTAAGGCATTTTTAGAGAAGCCAAGTCAAAATTGGGCATTTCTTCTCAGTAAGGCATTTAACTGGGCTGCATGCAGTATAAAAGAGGCACAACCGCATATAACTTTAATTATAGAAGTAGGCCAGCTGCTTGAGCACCGGTTAGGAATAGAAATACGTGAATCTATAGAAAAATCTACTATTTCAAGGTTTTCACGTACGATCATTATAGGCGCAATCAAATCGCTTGTAGATGACACAAAATATACAAAATATCTGTCAGATCTTCTTTCTTCTGTTTATACATCTATTGAAGGAAAAGAATATTTTTCTTCTTTAGTCCATACAAACTCTGAACCACATATTCTTCTTTATATCCACACGGTTCATGCTCTTTTTAAAAAGAGTATATTTCATAGGCTGAATTCATTAAGCGCACTGTCTATTAATGCAATCAAAAAGATCATTACGCAACAGTCTAACAGGATATTGGTGAAAAAGACACAAAAATCGCCGAATGCGGTAGACAAGAACGAACTACCCACAGAAGCTTCTAATAGAACCAAATCTCCCAGAGTACTAAAAAGTTTCTTGCATTTCTTAGAAGTCGCATTTAAGTCTAACTGGCTTTCACCAATTCACATAAAGGTAGTCAGCAAACTCTTATATAATTTATTTATAAAAAACAACAACACGCGTGCACTTGGGGCTTTATCATATACATTAGAGTTTTTAGAAGAAGAGAAGTCTATAACTCTTATAAATATGGCCATGGTACATATTTCTTCTCTTTTAGAAAAGAATGGCAAAGATTCTTTAAAGAATAGAGAATATCTCATCATTTTACATAATATTTCTACAGAAAATAACATACAGATGATAGGAATGTCTGGTATATATAAAATACTAGAAATGCAAAACACACCAAGACATATAACTATATCTGTAATAAGTAGGGCAGTGAAGAACCCACATATTTTACCCAGTTTATTCGAGGAGATTATAAATATGTCTGTCCATGCATCTGTGATTATTCAGGCACTTCATCAGGCAAAAGTACAGATCCCATCTGGCATGCTGCAACAATATACGCTAATTCTTCAAAACAAGAATGCATATAAATGGATTCGAGCAGAGGAGTATTCAAATTGCATAATAGACATACTACCAAATGATAAAAAAGAATTAATTTCGTATACACTGTTTAAATGGGCTGTTGCAGAGATTACTAATCAAGAAGGACATAACTATCTTTGCAGCCTGATTGCTAGCTGTTCGCAGTATGTAGCTGATTACTCTGCACTAAAGGAGGCTTTCTGTTCTCTTTATACACAACTTGAGCAGTCAGTAAGCTGCCCTATGATTTTCACTGCATGTAAGGCCATTCTACATAAAGCCCTATGCATAGGCCAAGATTTTATAAACAGTTCAATTTTTGCCAAAGCCGTGTATAGACTTCCAAATTGGATAAACGAAGCACATTCTTCTGCTTTGCCTAATATATATAGGCTAGCACTGACAATGCACGGATATTCTCGTGGGTGGAAGGCATGGGACACAGTTCTGTTTTCTATGCTAAAGAGGCTGTCTGCATATGCATATAACAAACGTACAGAAGAATTCCTTCTTATAAAAACTCTCTGTCATTACAGAAATATTGAAAGATCAATTAAAATAATAGACAGATATGTAGATAACCCAAAAATGGCAAAATATAATGCCATAGCTATCCATGCTTTTAGTGCAGGTGGCTATACAAAAGATGTTTTTGTATATCTTAATAGTAAGTATCACCATACACAAAACCTAGAAAATAGAGCAGCAATACTTAAGTTACTTATTCTAATACTAAAGGCATCTACTAAGGCCAAGCACTCTTATAGTGGATATCTTCCATTCTTTACTGCGCTTATTGAAGACAGTTTAAAGTCCTCTAATATTTGGGTTATAAAAGGCGCATTATCCATGTCTAACTATCTCATTCAAAACTGCTATGGTTCTACTGATGGTTATAAGTTATGTGTCCACATTCTTAATAGAATATTTCCGCTTGTTCTTAATAAATCAATTGAGAAAGAGATTCTTGCAGTAATTACTGCCGCTACAAGAACTCTGACAATTGAATTCACCTCATCATATTTAAACCAAGGCCTTTCTCACCCAGATAAAAGAGTAAGAACAACATATAGAAAAATATACACACATATAAATCAAACAATCATGCCTGAGCATTCGCCAGGTGCTCCAAATCCTCTTGAGGTAACATCATTCCTATACGAACAACCGATATTAAAAAAGAAGCAATAATATTCAAAAAAATAAATCTATTACAGGCATTTTCTATCAAAAGATTAATTCTCGTTTTAAATTTAAGGTATTTCTAGATCTATAAGATAATATACTAATTTGTATCAATTCCATCATAAGCGATCAGTATTATGGTATAAATACAATGGATTATACAATTGCATAAAATTTATATAATCGTATATTAAAAGCATTGAAAAAACATAGCACACCCTAATTCAATATGCAATATTATTATGCTTATTTTTCTATGGCTGTTTTTTCCTGTAAGGCTTAGACATACGAGAACTTGTTCTTTATTGAAATACAAAACTCTTAAATAGTTTTAATTCCGATCATTCATGATAGCAACACGCCTATTACTATCACGAATAATGGATACCCATATATTAATATCACATACTAATCATTGCTATTCTGGATCTCACTATCTAAAACCAACATCTATTATATTTTCTATCTTTAAATGCTCTCTTTTTTGTTCTATACTGTTTTCTATTCTATTTGTCGTGGCCAAGCGGCAGCGGCTGATTAGAAGTCCATACGTATTCGAATAGGCTTCGGCATAACAATGAAGTCTTGTTAATATGTGTTAAATCAGTGTGTCTTTTATTATTGTAGTCTACTCTCATGTTACCTAAATATAACCGCAGTGGTATAAAATTTAAAATAAGTTAAAATTATGGAGAAATGTAAATTATAACACTATTCTTTTTTCTTTTTATTTCCAGCCGTAAGTACGTTTTTTAAATAAACTATACTTATATTTATGGTTTAAATTCAATAATTGCAATTTTATTTTAGTATGCTATTCTATCCACCAAGCGAAGATTCATATCTTATGGAAGATGCAATAAAAGAAAAGAAAGAAGGAAATATTAGAATTATTGTGGAAGTAGGGTCTGGATCTGGGTATGTAAGCAAGGTATTACAGAAGGAATATCCATTGTCGCAAATAATCAGTACAGATATTAATCCACATGCGATAGAAGCAACTGCTCGCCTATGCGCAGGAATTACCACTACGGCGATTCGTACATCCATGATAGATGGATTAAGGATAAAAGCAGACCTTGCAGTGTTTAACCCGCCATATCTTCCGAGTGAAGAGAAGTACTTAGTAGGAGAGTGGATGGACAGAGCCTGGGCAGGCGGTGCTGATGGAATGGAAGTGACTAACAAATTTCTGGATGAAACAGCAGATATAAGAATACGGTATGTTCTGTTATGCCAGTATAATAATCCAGAATCTGTTATAAAAGAACTTAAAAAGAACAAATATGCAGTTACAACTATTAAACAGCAAAAAATATTGAATGAGTATTTACAAATTATTAGAATAGAAAAAATGCCAAACGTATAAAAATTGACGTGCTCGCGGGGAGGCACCGTCGCCGCCCGGATAACATAGCCCAAGATAGATAGAGATAGTGTTAGGGAATGCTCTTTATTATGATTATTAGAATATCGGGATGTGCGCGGACGCGGAGTCCTTGTGGCGCTATTGGCGCTGAGCCTTCTGGTATTTGTGTCCCGTGGTTGTCCCATTATTGTTTGGGCGCGTGCTACTTATATAGTCCAAAGTTGATCTGTGATTCTTAGATCCCGGCCTTTTGCCGTGGCGGGATCATCGCGCGCGGAGGCGCATTGAAGGATCGGTCTCGGGCCTGCGCGCTTGAGTGGTGGTGTCACCACAAAAATATTTAGATAAATAGGATAAAAGTAAGAAAGTTGCTTTTAGAAAATATCTAGTAGAGCAGAGTAATTATATATAAATAGAATTTTCAAGTAAAATATGTAACGACCCATTTATTTATTCTATCTAAAAAATCACCACTTTAGACTTGCCAGCTTTTTGAATTCGCTTATTCAGCAATCATTTTATGCCGGTATGGGCATTTGTAGAGATTTCCTATTGTTACATTTACATAGCAATATTCTTCTAATTCCTTTGGAACGCACCTAGTAGACTCTTCTGCTCTTTTGAATAGTTCCATATAAACTGGTATATTTTGGTTTCATTCTGTTGTTTTAAGTACAGAGTGTCCAATTATATGAGTTTTCGAGTTATTTCGGGTTACATGGGGTAAAATAGGCATTTTTGTGTATTTTCTTAGCATACTTAGCAAGAGATAGTTACATATTTAGTATTATTGTGTATAAACAATCCTATTAGAAAAAGATTTATAATATAGAAATAACATAAGCAAGCATAAAAGGCGTATTATATTTGTTGTGATTTTAATCTATATTTATTTAGTCTGATATTGTAGATGTGCTATCGTCCGATTCATCGTTTTCTGCATCAAATTGTGGTTTTGGCCCAAACACGGTGGGCTCCATTACAAGCTTATATTCACTCTGGTCCTGCATGGTGCGCTTTTCTAGCTTTACCAAGAGGTCTTTTAGCACTTTAATACCAGCATCCCCGTCTTCACACATAAGAGAGAAGGAAAAGACTGGAGAGGAGATTAGAGATACCTCAACTTCTGGGTACTCCTTCTCTATCTTCATAAGGATAGCTTTTATGACAAGAACACCATTTCCTTTGTTGCACTTTGTCTCTGCATCTGCACGCACCTTTACTTTAGGCACTATGAACTTCTGCTTGACTAGCTCTTCAATATCACCAAGTAATTCTTCTGTGATAAAATCAGACTTCTCTAACTTACTCTGAAGAACGCCTTCGCCAAAAAGCACTTCTCTAAAGCATTTGTAGAGAGAGCCAAACTCCTTTTCAGCCTCCCATCCAAATTTGCTGTACAGAGTGTTCAGAGAGCAGTCACATTTTACAGATATACTCTGCATAAAGTTGTGGGCTATCTTTCCTTTGTAGTATCTTTCAAATGCTTCTACTTTATCTTCATACTGTGCCCTTTTCTTGCTTAGGTCTATATACCCCTTTTCTTTGTCCACCTTCAAAACAAGAAATCCCTCAAGTGTCCCAACCTTTATTAATTTCTGTATATTTCTTGTTCTTTTTTTCGTTAGCTCACTGTAGATAATCAGGCCTTCTATGTCATCATATTCTGGTAGGGTAATGTATGCCCCGATGTCGGCAAAACTTTTTATTCTTCCAATAACCACTTTCCCCTCCTTTGGATATTTTTCGAAGTAATATCTATGTGTTTGGTTATTTTCCATGGGTATTAATTATAAAATTTATTTATAGAATATGGCAATTTCAAGCACTCAACTAAAAGAGCTTCTAAACTACAAATTTGTTGGCGTGGATGAATCATTCTTGTACTATCACTGCCAGATTAAATATTGGGACAAACTTCTGCAGTATATTCCTGCGTGGGTAGCACCCAATACAATTACGCTTATAGGGTTTATTGCTATGGCCATGCAGGCAGGACTTGTATGGTACTTCGACTCAGAAATGACTGGCAACGTCCGGTGGCTTCCAGCTGTATCTGCTATTGTCATGTGGTTTTACTCCACAATGGACTGTCTAGACGGAATGCAGGCTAGGAAAACCGGCGCCAAATCACCGTTAGGCCAACTGTTTGATCATGGAGTTGACTCAATTGTATGCACCTTTATTATATACTGCATATCCTCTGCGGTTGGCCTCCGCGAAAAAAAGAATATGTTCTTTATTCTTCTATGCGCACACTCTATTTTCTACTGGGTAACTATCAAAGAGTACTATACAAAGGTATTCTACCTCGGGCTTATTGGGCCAACCGAATCGATTGCACTTGGCTGTATTTTTTTACTCGCCATAAGTGCAATAGGCAAAGAAAGACTGCTTTTCTTCCATCCATGGATTAAAAATAACCTGTCTATGATTGTTAAGATAGCAAGTTCTGTTATAGGACTCGCTGCAACTATATACTATATTGTTCATATTGCGCTAGAAACAGGATTCTCCCTGCAAGCAGAGCAGTTATCGGTAAAGTATATAAAAATCTTCCCGCATATGATTTTTATTTCCATACAACTTCTTACAATAGCCTCTGTTTTAAACGCCGATAGCATAGAAAGCCCTCTCGTGTTCTATCCATACCTCTCTATTGTCACTGCGAACTTCTCGCTGTTCACCACATGGACTATTTTCTCGCACCAACTATCAATGTATATCCAGATTCCAATTACATGCGCTTTTCTGTTGCTAATGGCTAATTTGGTGTTAGTATGCATGCCAGCTAAAAAAACACCTATATTTATCCATATGCTCACAGGGCTCTCGCTAATTAAATACTTTTTAACAATTAAGAGCATCATATCCGGATGTTTGTCTGTTTTAAACATACCATTCTTCTTTAACAATTATTCAAAGAGCTCTTAATAAAAATTAAATATCTAAATTTTCTACTAATTATCAATATTTATATTTTTATAATATTTCTATAATACATAAAAATACATTTGTAATTATTATATGAATATATCATCCAACAGTATAGATAATACAAAAAATATACCAAATAATACTCTTTTCATACCAATTATACTATTCTAGCTACTAATATTATATATACTATTTCTTATACGGTTTTATTTAAATACTGCATTCTTTATCTTTTTCTCATATTATCTCTTCATTTACTGTCATTTACTACTTATTCTTACTCTTTTATACTTTGCCTTGTTTTCATGCATCTCCTTTCTTTTTCTACTATTCTACACTTTCTTTTTCTTTATTTATGGTTTTACAGTTCTCCTGGTTTTTTGCTATCCTTCTTGCTTATAAGTAAAAGCGCTTTTTAAATTTTTTATGCTAAAAGCGCGGATTAAAATATTTGGTCAGACGGATAAAAAGAGTGAAATATCTAGATTTATATACGTATCACAGGGAAATGTGAACTGTATAAGAGACGTAAAAGAAGAAATAGAATCTATCTTTTTTAGAACATTAAATATAAAACAACACATTATAAGCATTACTGATTCAGATGGATACATATTCAGTGAGTGGCTGCCGCTTGATAAAGTGATAAGTGATAAGGTAAATGTGTATATATGTGACAAAGCATGTAATAAATGTAAAAATGGAGTTATAGAGGAATATACATATGAAACAGAGGAAGAAATAGAAGAAAAGCCACGGACGCTTGAAATAAAAATAGATATTCCTGAAAAGAAGCAGGAGCAAAAGAAGAAATTAATTATACCACCAAAAAGAACAATATTTCCGCCTATTTCAGGCAAAAAAAAGATAAAATCTTTAGAAGCTGTTAATATACAACCAAGTGTTACAGATAAAAAGGTGTATAATGAAAAAGAGTGCACTATTAAAATTGATAAAGAAAAACATATTTCTATCTCAGAGAACACGCCACACAATACTATTGCCAATAAAAGCGGGAGTTTAAATAATTCAATAAAAACCTCATCAGATACCAATAGTGCACTACTAGAAACAGGCGAAGAATTATATACAGACAACACAAGTAGTACAAATGCCAACTATACATCAGCAGATGAAAGCGCTTCAGAAAGCAGCACCGGAAGGAAGTATATTTTAAAAAAAGCAATGAAAGTACAGCCAATTCGCAAAATACAAGCTCCCCCTAGCAGATATGGTAAAAGAAAATAAAATAGTCTTTTATATTTAATGCTGGGCAGAATAGAAGAGAAGCTACTTGCTCGCCATAAACCGTCTAAAAGAGAATTAAGAACTATTTGTTCGTTGGCCATGGATATTTTAGTGCTTGAGCCAAATATTGTACGAATTGAACCGCCGGTTATTGTCTGCGGAGATATACACGGGCAGTATGACGACTTACTTACTATCTTTAAGCTCAATGGCACGCCGAAGAAGACAAAGTTTGTATTTATGGGAGATTATGTAGACCGTGGGTTTAATTCAGTTGAGACCATATCCCTCCTTCTTCTATATAAAGTAATGTATCCACAGAATATTATACTACTGAGGGGGAATCATGAATCAAGAGAACTAACAGAGACGTATGGGCTGTATAAAGAAGTGTGCACAAAATATGTATCACAGGACATATGGAAGCTACTGTGTGAGACATTCACTTTTCTTCCTCTTGCTGCGCTGGTTGGGAGTAGGATATTTTGTGTGCATGCAGGAGTATCGCCATACGCACTGACTTTTGATAAAATACTGAGAATAAATAGGTTTATGGAGATACCCACCTCTGGCCCTATGACAGACATGGTATGGAGTGATCCTGGGATATACCCAGGCCATTATCCAAGTGATAGGGGTGCTGGGTATATCATTGGTCCAGATATTGTTCAGAAGTTTCTTGTTCTTAATGACCTACAGATTATATGCAGATCTCACCAACTGGTTAATGAGGGGTATAAATTTGCATATAACAATAGAGAGCTTGTGACTGTTTGGAGTGCGCCTAATTACTGCAACAGAATGGGGAATAAGGCAACGTTTCTTAAAATAGGAAAGAACCTGCGAGTTGACGATGATTCATTTGTTTTCTTCGAACAAGTAATTAAACCAGCAAAAGAGATAAGAACACTTCCATATTTTCATTAATATTTGCATGAGTGTAAAGAGAGCTAGAAAGACACCAAGCAAAACCAAACCAAAGTATATGAGCAAAAAGGCCATTACTATACTTACAGGCATTGCTTTTGCATTAGCGTATGCGCTGTTTAAGTACATGTCTGTTCCATTTGACCTAGACAATCTTGAGTATGTTATTTCTATACCAAGCGACGCAAAAAATCGAAAACTAAATTTAAATGAGCCACTCTCAGCATTCAATATTCCCTTGACCACCCGCACCTTAGAGTACGTAGAAAAAAAGTATGTTATTGTGCAGAGCAAGCACCGGGGTCGCCTTGTGGCAAGTGTATTTGTTTTCCCGTATCATTACAGGAACAGCGAAGACTCTCCAAGCGGCCTGGTTCTTGGATTCGAAATATACAACATGTATGTATCACCAAGATACAGAGGAAAAGGCGTTTCTATTAACCATTTATACCGCACCTTTATGCTTCTTAAAAACATATACCAGGCAGATATTGGGATTCCATCATATATTGTTTTGCATGTGTCTCCTATAGATAAAGACATGGAAAAAGCGTACGCACTCTATCGAACAAATGGATTCGTACATGGCTTATTTACAGAAAATGGGCCATATTCACTGAGAAAAAGATCTGAGGTATTTCTTGAGCGTAAGTCGTTGGACTCTGTTATAGAAAATAGTCCATATTACAACAGTGAGTATACAGGAGAGCGCGACGTATCTGGAGATAGGTTTTTAACACTGTACACAGATATAAACACGTTTTTGCGCTCTGCAAAGATTAATGCGTATAGCAAAAATGAATATAACAGACATAAAGAAAGGGCAGCACGTCTAAAAGAGTCTCTCTTAAGAAGATTCATATATACAAGGGACGGTTGATGTAAACTATTTCTTATATAACCCGTAATTAATCCATGAAAAATATCCAAATAAATGGAATAATTAATCTGTTTTATTATATTTAAACTTCTGTATGGTTCAATTATATATTTCAGAATGTATTTGCATCTAATATCACAATTTTCAGTGAACTGACATAAAATATCCAATGCACACACTATGCTATTAATTGAATTACCAATAATATAGTAAATATAATTGCTACATATTTATTAATTTATTTATGGCAAAGGATAAGTTATTTTATTTTTAATAAACCCACGATTAATTCACATATTATATGTGAATGACCTTAGCATAAACTTTATTTTAAGTATTTAAGTAATATTGCATGTAACGCATAAATAATATTTTATTTTTAATAAATCATGCATAGTTCACATTGCATTTATATTACTGTATTATAGCTTTTGATAAAGAATATTCATATGCTGAATACAAATAAAATACGTGTTGGGCAATGTATATAAATAGAAAAAAGATAGGAGAAAATGAATTAAAAAAAGTATTATTATCAATAATAATTTAATGACTACAGAGATATGTAAAAATATGTGTATAATTAAAATTTATACGCTTAAATTTAATCACTATGTTTGAAATAATAGTAATATTAGAGTATATGCAATTGTTATTTTACGAATACTTTGGTATTTTTATAGATTGGCACAGCGAATATTGTATATATAGAGGAGTGCTCTGGCTAGGTGACAATCCATCCGCATTTCTTTATAACCCGGGGAGACTTTAGCAGAAGTCTGGCTATAAGAGACTTATGGACTACTTCATACACATGGTGTATATCTGTCTCGAGCCCAGATAAAATAGTCCTTCCTCGAGGAACTATAATATACTGCACACTCTTTATATTTTTTATTCTATTATACATTGCTTGTGTAATAAGGGTTTCTCCTCCGCTGGCCATTGAACACAGTCTAGCTGCTTCAATAACAGACTTTCCGTAGAAGTCTAATCGCTTGGTTATAGGATCATTCTCAACAATGCATGCTCCTTTGCTTATTCCCACACGAATCTGCAGGCCACGATAAACAGGTTTTGTTTTTACATAAATCAACGGATTATATTCAATCCCCATCTCAGGCCAGTTTTTCATAAGCAGAATTTTATGGATCTCAGACCCAAACTGCATAGCACACTGCTCGTCATAAAAAATCATCATAAAAGAATCCCCTTCTGTCTTCACCTCATATCCGCCAAGTTTTTTCATAAGACTTCTAACTGTTGTGTTATGTATCTTTGACATCTGCATCATTCTAATTGAGTCTTTCGACCAGAGCTTTGTGCTGTTCACAATGTCTGTGAATATGACAATTGGCACCCGAATAAACTGAGACGCAATATTGTATGCTGACAACTCATCAAGTATTTTTAGTCCTGCTGCATCTGGTTTTTTTCTTAGGCGGTGATCTATCTTTGGAATAATTGGTACTACAAACACAGCAAGATCTCTTAGCTCATGCGAAAAAAGAAATTGCTGAACTTCTGTGATTGATCGGCTTCTTTTGTACGCAATAATTAGATCCGTCACTGATATTTCGTATAATAAAGAGGTCGGTAATGCTATAATACACTCGTCAGAGCTCTGCCTCTTAACGCCGGTTGCACTAAGATGCATACTGTTGCACAGGTATACAGCAATCTCATCGCGAAAAAGAATTAAATTGATGTCGTTGCTTCCTATTGTGTATATGTAGTTGTCTGCAATTATTATAAATGCAAGAATATCTACCTTGTGAGGAAACATTTTGTGCTTTATGTTTATGCATATTTCTTGCAGTTTTTGCCTATACTCAGAAATTCCAGTGTGCAGCGTGTGCCCAGAATCTGACTGAATCTGTATAGTGATTTTTGTAAGCGCCCTCTCCACAAGCCCTTTGATTTGCTTGTTTTTTGATGAAAAATATGCAAACACCTTGACTGTTATAGGAATTTCATCGCTTTCATTGTTATATGGTGGTATTACAAATTTACGAATCAAGCACTGCGCTCTTTTTGTTGCACGCACTTGCTTTTTTTCCTCTTCTTTTCTATGCTTTTCTTTTGGAATGTATGCCCCACACTCTAAGCACCGACTATGATTTCTAATTATTCCCGGAACCCGTATGAGGTTTTCTTCTGTTTCTTTCATAATTATATTTGCTCCTTGAGCTGCAAGTCTTTTCTGCTTGGATTCTGTGCATGTTACATGCACATTTCCTAGAATATAACATGTCAGTGGGTCAGAAGTTTCTTTGCCTGGCAGCTTTGGAAGTGCCATCAGCATATTATAGGACAGATCAACAAACTTAAGCCCTGGGATGCACTCAAGCCCCCTTATGGTTTCAAGCATGTTAAAGCTCGCTATAAAGCATATCAATCCAGCCAACCGAGATATGTTATCTATCTCCTTTATCTGATTTCCTGCAATATTTAGATGGAGAAGTGCGCTCTGTCTGATTGCTGGTTCTATTCGAACAATTTGGTTATGCGCGACATTCAAATACTCAATGGGAAGGGTCCACACTCTGCTTGGTATAAGATTAATTGAGTTGTATGGAAGAGAAACGGATACAAGATTATTATAGTCTGACCCATTCCTTTTCTGCTCAATGTATGGAAATTGTAAAAGGCAGTTGTTTGCACACAGCAGTGTTTTTAGATTCGGCGCACTAATTGATAGCTCACCAAGAGTGTTGTTTATTAGCTGCAAGTCCACTAAAAAAGGGAACTTTCCAACAAACTTTTTCATCTCAACATCAATGATAGAAACTTTTTTAAGAAGAGAAAGTGCGCCATATATTCGGCCAGTTGAAAACACTGTTCGTATGTATAGCTTGTCTGCATACCCTTTAAATTTCTTAAGAGGATTGCCTAGAAGATTTAGCTCAGCATAGTTATATACGCTTTCAAATTCAGATATATGGTTGTTCTCCAGATTCAGCTGCGGAATTTGGAGAAGCCGCGGAATGGTTTTAATATTGTTATTGGATGCATTGATCGACTTTATTCCCAGGCCATTTAATTTGCTGGGAAGTGCTGTTAATGCGTTGTTTGAAATATTCAAATGGGATATGTTTGTTATAGTGAACACAACGTCAGGAATCTCCCGTAGACCCATATGCGATAAATTTAGTGCTACTTTTTCTGCTGCCTCTGGCTTTGGCCCTTCTATAAGCGCAGGAAGATCCTCTGCTGGCGCATGCGACAGAGAAGTTGCGTACGTCCAATCCTTCTGAAAAAACTCATAAATACAATATGGAATGGCAATGTATCCTATGATTATGGTACAAATAACTGTTATGAACCACTCAACCTTGTCTCTTATTTTGGGAATTGTATACACGCTTGCCTTTGCATCCAGGCTTAAAAGTGTTATAATAGTGACCCCTACACAAATAGAATCTGCTATATGAATCATCACAGAGTGCCGATCAGCTATGTTGGTCACCAGCCGCATTACATCTGTCTTTGGCCTTTGGAGTGATGCCGGCAAAGAATCTGAGAAGTACATAAGGTTATAAGACTCTTTTGTGTAAACGACATCCTGAACATCATTACTGCTGTCTGTGCTTACAACAATTCGCATTTCAAATCCGCAGTTTTTAAATATTTTGTCTTCTGGAATAAGCATCTGATTGCTTATGCTTAAAAGAGAATTGTTTAGCTTCCATTGAATAATTTCCAATAAGGGCTTGTCCTCAATTGACAGAATTTTTTCACCTTGACTGGTTTCAAACTTTAAAAGAAGTTCATTCTCGTTCAGGCCGCGTAAAATCCCTATATTCCTCCACACCGCATGCAGAATGTCCCCAGCAGTTGTTTTATAGTTAAGATTCATTTGAGTTTTTTTTCCAAAAACATCAAATCGTGTGCTTACTTCATCTGTTGGCACCATAACAGTCATAAACTTAGAATGAATAACGCTTTCAGACATTTTAATCATTGGAAACCATGCGAATTCATGCTTTTGAACCATAAATCGTTTTAAAACATGGGCAGGCCCATTTGCCTTTATGTTTCTTGGAGAAGTGTTGTAGTCTTTTTCCTTTTTTGCATATAATTTATTTTGCGGCGAATGCTCCATTGCCTCATGAATTCTCATATATTTTTTATAGTTCTTTCTTTTTTTATACTATATCTTTTAGTTATTTAATACATTTTATTCCATTCTTCTGCTTCCTTGATGCATTCTGCCTACACCCTAGATATGCATAACTTTTAGAACATCCACGGTTTACTGATAATAGACAGAATATTAATAGACTTAATTAATAGATTTTATGGCGTTTCATAAAACAGCAAGAAAATAATAAATAATCTTATGTGCATATAAATCAATACGCGTAATTATAACTTTGCTTATTTGCAATAGTATAAAGTCGATTGAATGCCTGCCAATTCTGAAATATTCCATATACTAAAAATATAATTGTTCTTTTCATAGCAGTAATAACCACA
Source organism: Nematocida ironsii (assembly GCA_001642415.1). Lineage (NCBI taxonomy): Eukaryota > Fungi > Microsporidia > Nematocida > Nematocida ironsii. The sequence continues at coordinate 164,529 of LTDK01000174.1, forward strand.
ATTTAAAACCATACCACTTTCTTTAAGTAGAATTAAAGGGAGCATGTCTTACAGATGGAAATCAAATCTAAAATATATTTATATATAAGAATATTTATTACATAGAAAAAGAAACAAATAACCGATGTATATATAAGATTAAATACTTAACTAATTGGTTGGAAACACCATACATCCATTTTACATACTTTATGCGCTGCTTTTCTATAATACTTAATAGATTAAATATCATATAAGCTTTTTGTATAGAAACCAATGTATTAAAATGGGTTTAATGTTTTTATTGTTAATGCTAAGCTATATTTTCTTCTTTTACTTTATATTTTAGTTCTTTCTCCTAATAGAAATATGTTTTTTATTTGTTAGAACAGGATATTAAATATGTCATAGTGAATACCATACTTACATCCATTGTAGTTGTTGTCTCGTATAGATATAATGCCCTGGTTGCTTTTTTTAACTGCCTCTAAATTTTTGTTTTTAATTACATCTGAAATATCCCTTAGAGTAAAATCTAACTTGCATTTTTTGGATTTTAAATATAATTTCTCGGTGCTATTTAAATCCATTAAATATGCATTCTGCCATTCTAAAAGATCTTTCATAGTAAGACAGAAAATAGGAATAGTTTTATAATTAACATTTGTATAGGTTTTATATATACAGTGCCCATATAGTGCAGTATTAAGAGAAGGATTTTTGCGCTGCAGCATACTAATGAAAGAAGCGTGCGCTGGTTGCTTAATAGCACTCATATGCGCTCTTTCGTCTTTTATTTTTCTGTCAAATTTATATGTTGTATACTCATATACACTACTATATACTCTATTGCTCCAAATTATATGTATATTTTTGTTATTCTTATCTATTTTCTGTTGAATATCCATACAATAGCAGTGCGGGTCTTCATAGAAGTCTGTAGATTTTCTTATAAAGAAGTCGCTGTAATAGTATTTAATCACGTACTCTAGCCTTTTCTTATTTGAGCTTTTGTCTAGTGGAGATTCTATATCCTCTTCTTTTTCTTTATCTGAAGAGGATTCATATGAATCAAGTTCACTATCTGTTGATGTATAGTAACATGAATTAAATATATCATCTGTTTCACATACTTTCACTTTTTTAGTTTTGTTTATTTCAGCTTTACCCTCTGAGGAATTTGTATAGTTATATATATAGCTAATAGGCTTTAAATTTGTATAGTTTTGTGTCTTCCTGGTTCTATACTTATTACAATTCTTTTTATATGGGCCAATAGTCGCTGCCGACACCATTAGTCTGGGCAAAAACAACGGAATTCTTGGCTTATCTATATTCTCGTCCATAACTTCATGCTTTATGCTATTTGGACAGAAAAACTGTGCAAAACAAAACTTAGTTTTATAGATGTTCTCTTTAATGTAGTAGAACACCACATTGCATTTTTTATCTTCTATCATTTGAATTGTTTTATTTAGATCATTTTCAGTGGTTATTAAAGACCAGGTTTTTGTTTCTATACTATATTTGAATGGATATACCCCTCCACCCAGAATGTCTTTTTTATCATTGCCTATTTTAAATATATTCTTTAAGTGGTCTATTATTGTATTAATTGTATGAAAACTGCGATGTACAGTCTCGCCATTTTCTTTTTTGTATATGTAAAAGGGAATATGAATTACTTCAGTCGTATGTTTTACGTTGTTTACAAATTGTATATGGTAGTGATCTTGAATTTTCAATAATATATTATTATTTTTAACTGGCTGGCAGACACTGTGCAGCATAATAATATGCGGGACAGAAATTTTATCTTCTATTTGAATTATTTCTTTTAGCATTACACTAAGCCTTAAATATTTCTGATTGGCGACAGCAAATGTACCCAGTGTTTTATTAAACAGCTGCGTTGCATGTATGCGCATGTGCATAATAGAGGTTCTATTTTTAATTTGTGCCCTTTCTGCCTTAGATATCTTGTATATTTCGCCAATGTGCATATAGAATAGATAGACTGACTTATAAACTAGCGAATATATCTGGATTATACTGTAACTGTGTATACTTTTTTGATCAATCTTAAGCTCATTGATTTTTTTATATGATTTCGTTAGCAGATCTGTATCCTTCTGCGCCAAGCCTATAAGATATTTTATAACGCACTCCAACTCTAGTAGAGCTAATTTATTCGTGTATCTTTGAAGCTCTAGATTAAAATATATAACTTTTTTTTCCAGATCTTCTTTTATCACTTTGAAGAATTCATTAATTACACGAATTGGTATTTTGTAGAAGTCTTCGTATACTTCTGGTATTAAAAGAATAGAATTTAATATTTTTTTAAGTTTTATATCCTCTTCTGTTCCTTCAATATCCATTTGTCTGTCGATGCCACTGCAGCAGCAGTATAAACTTACCTCTTTATTAGCTAATATAGTTCCAAGAGTTTCTTTTTTATGAGTATATGTGCGCGTGCTAGCTATTTCATTATAACGATATATAGTTTGACTGTGCGTGTCTATGTATTCAACCAGATCTTCTAAAAAGCCGTTATAGTAGGCTTTTTTGGGCAAATTATTAACCTCGATATCCTTTATTTTAATTATAGCCTTAAATATATGCATTTTTTTAAGAAAAAACGTGTTTAAATTCATAATCATAATCCAAATATTTGTGTTTTTCTCTTTTTTCCAGATGTCAATTATTTTCTGTGAATATTCCTTTATGCTTTTAGATAATAACCCATTTTTATATGAAAATATTATTAAATTATTCACCACCGGTTTGTAATCAGTATAGTTTCGTACAATGTACTTTCTTTTTTTCTGATAAATAGAAAAAGTAATGTGATTGTCCTTATGTTTGCTAATCTGCGAGATAGTGCAATAATCCTTAGGCAATAATTCTAAAGATACAGAAGGACCCAATTCTATATTATCTTGGCCATCTTTTATATCTTTCTCCAAATACGCATCTAAACCTATGGAATTTTCTTCTTGAGTGTGATTTAAAGGAGAAGTTACTTCTATGTCTCCACTAGTCTCTGGTATTGGTGGAGATTGGCTTGAGTGAACTGTATATGTGTCTATTGACTCTAGCTGGGTATTAATATCTGAACTTTCCATATTTCTGTTATTTTGTTCTACACATATGCTCTTATAGCTTGACTGTGCAAATAACATCATATCTTTAGTGGATTCTGTAGGGGGCCTCTTCCTTCTTGATATAAATGTCTTATTATGTGGAAGCTTGTTTTCTTGATTATTCTTTAGTATACTTTTTTTAGACTTAGGTTTTAAGCTAGTGCAAATCGTCATATCTATGTGCATATTCCATAGTATTCCAAATATAATGAATAAAGCTCTTAACTGTGCCATAGTAGTTTTTAAATTTTTAATATAAGCCTTTATAATAAAATAAACCCAAAATATAATAAATGTTGTGTCCATACTTCCATAGCCCATAATTCCATATTTGGGCTATTCAGATTATAGAGCCTACCGCTAAGGAAATGACTGGGTTTGTGCAGTATTAAAGAGTATTTAAGCTTTCCATAGAGCCTCTTATGCTGTATCGTCGTTTTGAAACTTGTACTCTGCTTAGACAAAGTGTTTGCACAAACTCAGCAAACAATGACAGGGAATTGTTTAGGCCTCCTTAAGTATCCAGAATGATGATCTTGAGACGCTAGGAGCAAGTGGCGCATTATGCGGTCTAGGCCTGGGCACTACTTACACCATTACCTCAATAAAATATAACCAGAAATTAAAAGAAAATTAATTTGATCCACAAAACAATATTTAACATTTGCTACACATAAGCACTAATATATTCTTCATTTTAAACAATAGATACCCCTAGGAGCGTCTTTATTACTCCGTATAACGCAATAGAACAAGCCAGATTAGTGATACCATGCCAAGACAAGCTTTATTAGCCATCTATACGATATACATCTGCTTCGTTGGACCTTTTTAAATAGTTATGGATTAAACATTAGGTATAAATACAAGAAAGAGTAAACCGCTATACAATTGCCTTAACTCTTTTTCGTGTCAACCTTCATTTACTCCATCGGTGGATGATTCGCTGAATTGTATTTTTTCAACTGACTCTTGTTTACTTTTCGCATCACTCTATTCTCTGTGATAGATATTGACTGACTATAGCTCAGTCACTGGTTTTGTAAAAGTTGGTGAGTTTTCGTCTATGGTAATTAGTATTGTTATCATAATCTTTAGCTATTAGAGCCCGTTCACCTACTTTGAAACTACGCCAATTGAAATATCGAACTTTGCGATAATACCCGAATCAATCTGTTTAGTTGATGCTTCGTGGATTCCGTTGACATTAACAAGTTGTTTTTGCGGACTATGAACCTTAATCTCTGGCTAAAGACTTTTATGTTTAACATTATCATCAGATACCTCATCTTGTGAATGAGGTGCGGAATTAGAGGCCCGAGCTTCGCCTAAGAAGATCGTGCCTTCTGCACCTACTATATCTTCCTCAGACGAAACATAATATTCATCATCATCTACAATAACCTCAGGGGGTAAAACATTAAATCCTGGTCTTCCTCGAAACATCTTCATTGGCGTGGTATTGATTGCCCTGTGTGCGGTCAAATTATAAGTTGCTACTGTTTTACCAAGCAGATCAATCCATCTATTTGATAATCCGCATTCTTGCATTGCCTTGTAAAGCTTTCGAGTTATGGTTTGATTGGCTCGTTCAACTTGGCCTTGGCTCTGTAAATGGCGAGTCCTGCTGCGAGCATGCTTTATTTTATACTTAGCACATAGCTCTTGTACGTGAGAGTTTATAAATTCTGGTCCATTATCGGTATGTAGGATCTTGGGTGCACCTTCAACATAGAACAGAGATTCCAGAAACATACAAACTTGATTAGAACTTTTAGTCTTGGTAGGCAGAGCATAAATGAATTTGGAATAGCTATCCAAAGCAATGATAATCCACTGAAATCCATCATTAAATTCAGAATATGCCTGTAAATCGATACAACCAACCATCAACTGCTCCCATCGATGGGACGCAACAATTGACTTCATTTGAGAACTTCGTTTCAACGGCTGGTTTCTCTGGCAGATCAAACAATTCCTAATAAAGTTTTGTATAGCCTGCCTACGAAACCCCGTATATCGATCCAATGCAGCCAGATACATCGTTTTCATATCTAAGTGGTTTCTGGTATGAAGCTCCGTGAGAGCTTCCGCCAGCGCGGCAGGATCATCTTCAGCGACAGCCAACAACGGACTGTCTTCTTTAATCCCATACAGAACCCCTTGAATTAGTGTGTACCGGCTGGCCTTGGCTATGAAAGTTTGCTTCTGAACCGGACTTAATCCTTGAGGAGTAGTTCCGTCTGTTAAAAATGCTGTTATCTCGGAGATATCTTTCTTAAACAACGTTATGCGTGGTCGCTTGTCTACTGTCATGCGTATGAGAAAATATTAAACCCAATCTTAAATTATTTTAATTTTGAAATATCGATATACCGGCCAGCAACAAAACATAGAAAATGTAATACCATTAGACGGGAACTTTCATTTCCCAATACTATTTTAAATATTATGCTTCTCTAGATCGTTATAAATGCCACCACTCTTAGAGCAAGTGTTTTGAGAAAGTGTATTGGGAGCCAGAAGACAGCAAAAACTGGGTGTCCCGCCAAAACGGGTTCCCACGCAAATAAAGATATAAATAAAAGCAAATTTTATTATATTATCCCTGCGGAGAGGTGACAGTCCTCCGCAGAAGACCTATTAAGCTGTCTTGTTTTTATTTTATGAAATTATGGCCCTATGGAATTTCGGATACGATAATATGTATGTAGAGTATCATTATTATTTTGCTGGCTTTTAATTATATTTTAAAGATTTCAAATGTTCTATTATAGCACAAACTATCATATAAATAGGATTTACTGTATGTATTTTTACTCCACCCATATCTCATGGCATAATTTTGTAAAGAATAAATAATTTTATATTTAAATCCATTTTGAATATGTACCCAGAATATAAAGCCTCTTCATAGAATATACTTTATTTATTTAAGTGAAAGCTTTTTAATAAAATTAATTTAATTTAAATCCATAATATGTAGTATAAATAGCCAATTTTAAGAAAACAGCTCATATTTCCAATAGAAACAAAACTGATGCACATTAGTGCCAGGCAGCGCTATAAAATACATTCCACTATTAATTTAATGTATAATTACTGTTAAAAAGCTTATTGACATCTAATTTATACTAATCTTCATCATCAACAGATACAATGCTGTAGTAGTGCGAAGGGGTTGTAGCAATAGTACGTGCATTTGAAACTCTATTATTATTTCTATTATCATCCAAATTATTTGGATTGCTATTCTGAGTACGTAGATTTCCACTTTGGGTATTTGTATTACTGATCGGATTATTTGAGCTACTACTCGGATTATTTGGATTGCTAATTGAGTTATTTAAGTCACTGCCCTGGATAGTTAGGTCGATACTATTACTTCTAGCATTTCTATTGGTATTATTATTATTTTTATCATATTTGCCGCAGCATGTGGCAAACCATTGGATATTTCTAAAGAATGAACTGTTTAAATCCGATTTACGTAGACAAAAAATTAATAACCCACACATTATAACCAGTATTAAGAAAGAGTTTACTAAAAGAATAATCAAGAAAGTATATCTATCCATAAAGGGTACTACCAAATACTTTCCTGTCTCAGGATCGTAATTTATTGGATTTTCATAATCTGGTGGATTCATTTCTTTTTAAAACATTCTACTATATATAATAAGCTGAATCATCCTGATTATATTTTGAACATATTGATAAATGGACAGAAATTACATTTATTGTTACTATTTGAACTGTATAATGAGTTATTCAAAAATAAATAGCAGGTTTTTATTTAAAAACAGTTTATTAAAATCAAGCATATGCTATACCAACAGGATAACTCGCGGGTAATACATGCATTAGCTATACGCCATACATACTCACTCCTCATTTCTGAGCTAACATTAACAATTGAATGCCAATTACTACTGAGATAAAATATTCTCTTAGTATGTTATTTTGTATTGTTGGCATTAGAGCCATTTTAAAGCCACTATTTATAGTTTTCTTGTTTTTCTAAACGCATTTTTGAGGTAATAAAGCAGGTTTTAACTAAAGCACTTAAAATATCATAGTGGAAACCGTATTTACATCCATTATAGTTATTGTCTCTTATGGATAAGATCCCTTTAGCACTTTGTCTAATTTCTTGTAATTTACTATTTTGAATAGCACTAGAAATGTCTTTTAAAATGAATTTCTGGTCATAGTTCTTTTTATTGAATATCCTGCCTGAAATAGGATCTATTATTTCATCCTTTGCATTTATATTTATTAAATATGCATTCATTTTTTCTAAAAGATCTTTCATAGTAAGACAAAAAATAGAGCTAGTTTTATAGTCAACCTCTGCACGGGTTTTGTAGAAGCAGTGCCCATATAATGCTGTATTAAGAGAAGGGTTTTTACGCTGTAGCATGTCAATGAAAGAAGCATGGGCAGGCTGTTTAATAGCACTCATATGGATTCTTTCATCTATTATGTTGCTGTCAAATTTGTATGTTGTATATTCATACACACTTTCATAGAGTCTTGTATTCCAAGTTATACTTACATTTGAATCATTCTCATCTATTTCCTGTTGAATATTCATGCAGTAGCAGTGGGGGTCTTCATAGAAGTCTGTTGAATTTCGTATAAAAAAGTCACTATAGTAGTGCTTAATAGCATAATTAAGGTCACTTTCTTTCATGTGCTTCTTCACAACAAATTGCAGGTTATAATAAAAAGGTATATATCTGTTGTAAATGCAGTCAATTGGCACTAGATTATTATACTCTTCCCCCTTATATGATTTACACTTAATATAGTTACTACTACATAGTCTTGGCAAAACCAGAGAATACATCATTTGGGAAATAAAAAGAGGTACTCTAGGCATATTGGCATTAACATCAGTTATCGTTTTCTTTAGATCAGAGGGGTATAAAAACTGTATAAAGCAGAACTCAGTTTTATATATGTCTTCTTTTATGTAGTAGAAAACTACATTACAATTTTCTTCTTCTATCATTTTTACCGTTTTGCTTAGATCTGATTCTTTAGTCATCATGGTCCATGTTTTATCTTTTATGCAGTATTTGAAAGGATATACATTACCAATCTTCAAACAATCGTTGGATTGCCCTATTTTAAACATTAGTTTAAGATAACTTACTATTTCCTTAATTCTAAAAAGCTGCTGCTTTATAACTTCGCCATTTTCTTGTTTATCTAGGTAGTACGGAAGATGAATCATTTGGATTGTATGCCAGTCATTGTCTACAAATTGCACATGATAGTGGTCTTTAATGCTTATAGGTGTGTCTGTTTTAGAAATATGCGCATTTTTACTTTTTAGTATGTGAATCTCTGGAATAAAAGCCTTTTCTTTCATTTTATATACGTTTTTAAAATTTACAGTAAACTCTAAATACTTTTGAGATGCAACTGCAGCAGCTCCTAATGTTTTATAAACTAGCCTGTTTGAATAAATATTTATGTGCACACGTGCAGTTCTATTTTTAATTTCCTGTTTGTCAACATTTCCTAGCTTATATGCCACTGAAAAATAGTTATAAAATGTCTGAACCACGTTATATACCAAATAATACACTGTCTTTGTACTGCAATCTTGTATATTTTTGTTACAATTATCGGTAACTATGATTTCTTTAATTTTTTTATATGATTCTTCTATTTCTACTTCATTCTTCTGCGCTGTACTTATAAGGTATATTATAATGTATCTTAAGTATATTAATGTTTTCATACGCTTTTCCTTTAAAGTAAATATATAACAATTCTCTATATAATTGTCAAGTTCACACTTAAGTTCTATAAAAAACTTATTAATTACATTCAGTGGTATTTTATAGAAGTCTTCATACACCTCTGGTATTAAAAGAATAGCATTCAACTTTTTCTTAAGTTGTATATCGCCGTCTTTTTCCTCTGTAAATATTTGAAGGTCTATCCCACTGCAGCAACAGTACAAGCTTATTTCTTTATTTGCTAAAACAGATCCAAGAGTTTCTTGCATTAGCATAATACAATTGCTAGAATATCTTTCCGAATTATTATATATATACTTCATATGAAAATCAATGTATTTAATTATATCTTCTAGAATTTCTTTATAGAATGAGGGGTTACATATATTATTAATTTGTTTTCTATAGTTTTCGAGTATATATAAAAAGATTTCTTTTTTCTTTAAGAAATTTACACTTATAGACTGGATAAGAATCCAAAAATTTGTTTTCTTATCTTTTTCCCAATCGGAAATTACTTTTAATGCTTTTTTTTCTATTATATTGGCTGAAGATTTGTTGCTCGACATTATATTTTCGACTTCTTCTATGCAACTAGTATAGTTTCGTATAATAATTGGGTTTTTATTTATATAAGAATCCATTATATATCTATTTTCATTAAATTTAGCCACCGTATATGGGATTTCATTAGAATCAATATTACTTGTTGTAGTATGACTTTCGCTATTTATGGCAAGATTTGAATCTGGAGTTTCATTTTTTATCGAACCATCTTGCTTGCTGTTCTGGTCTATATCGCATAGTTTTTTTATTTTAGTAGAAGAAATTACATCAATACCGCTAGAGCTCCGCTTTGCTGGTTTAATGTATAAGGAGGCAGGGTTTAAAGGCATTTTATCCCCCAACTCTAGTTTTTTGTTTATGACCTGGCTATTATTATCTTTTGTAGCTTGATCTAGTTCAGAAGTAACCAGCTCTAAAGCCATAATGTGTATTGTGCTGGGCTGGGAATCCTCTTTCAGATTGTCATTTTGACTGCTAACACATACTAAATGGCTATCCACATACCAAGGGTTTTTAACTGAAAAAATAATTTTATGCTTATTACTAGTTTCTAGCTTAAGACTATTGGTTTGAGAAGATAATTTAAAGTTGTGTAGAGGAATATCTTCTTCTACTTGTATATTTTGCACATCTGTGCTAGAGCTGGTCACTGTACCACATATTACTATGCATATATTCACTATATATATTAGTTCAAGTGCAAAGCCTTTCTTCTTTAACTGTCCCATGATAATTTAAAATTTTAAAGGTTAAATTACTATATATCCAGGATATATCGCAGTTTAACAATATTCTAGAAAGAAATAATTAATAGGCTTTAAAAATCAAGAATTTTTATTTGAACTTTCTGAATTCTTCATTCAATTGAGTTAATTGTATTTAGAAAAACTTGTTTGTTGTATTATAAGACTAGTGTAGTTATAGCTGTAAATAACCCAATAATCAGCATAAATACTACATAAATGCCGGATGATTGTAAACCCGAAGTTAAATGTTAACAGAATAAATTAAACAAAAGAAATAAGCATGGATGCCTGTGAGCATGAACTGTGAATTCCATAAATATTAAAACTTTACTAACAACCAATTCTAAGAAATCAGCGCATAGCGCCAATAGAAACAGCATGTATTTATATCAGAAAACACAAAACAAATATTATCCTGCTAACCATTTAGAATAGAATTGCTGTTAAATATTTTATTGTTTTTAGCCTGTATTAATATTCATCATCGTCGTTATATATAGTAACATAATGGTGCGAAGAGGTTGATGTTGTAGTACTTGATTCTATAACTTGATTGTAGGTTTTTTTTCTACCCAGGGTATTTAGATTGATACTCAGATTATTTGGACTGCCAATCAAGTTAGCTAATTCGCCATGCACAATACTTGGACTTCTACTCAGGGTACTCGATTTTCTGCTCAGAGTATTTCTGCCACTATCTAAAATACTCGGAGTTCTGCCCAAAGCACTTGGTTTTCTGCCCAGAGTACATAGTCCACTATCTAAAATACCAGGACTTTTGCTCAGAGTGCTCGCTTTTCTTCCTAGAGTACATAAACCACTATCTAAAATACTCGAAGTTCTACCCAGAGTGCTCGATCTTCTATCTAGACTATTTTGGCCACTATAAGCACTCGGGCTTCTACCCAGAGTATTCCGATAACTATAAGCACTTGGGCTTCTACCTAGGGTACTTGATTTTCTATCTAGGCTATTTTGGCCACTATAAGCATTCGGGCTTCTACTTAATGTATTTAGATTGTTATTCAAGGTATTTGTGTCATTATCATGCGGGTTTGTATTTTTATTCAGTGGATTTAGGTGAATATCATTGGTTTTAATATGGTTATTAATTATTTTGGCATATTTAGAACAACAATTGAAAGTCCATTTGATAGCTTGAATGGATAAAACAATAAGATTCGGATTGCATAGACAAAAAATAGCTAAACCACTAAGTGTTACTATTGTTAGGAAAGAGCCACCAAAAAGAAGAGAAAAAAATGTATAGTCTTCTGTAAAGGGTATTCCAAACAGCTTTTTTGGCTCATGGACATGATCAGTTGAATTCATTCCTTTTAAAACATTCAACTATATATAATCTAAAATTAAAATCATCCGGATTATACCCTGAACATATTGATAAATAGCCAGAAATTACAATATTATTACTATTTGAACTGTATAATGTGTTATTCAAAAATAAATAGTAAATATGAATTTTCTAGGATAATATGCTTATTATTCGTATTATGCTATTTAATGCTTTAGGAATTGTTAATAGTTTAATAGTAATGACATTAATATCTGTGTATTAAAGAAAATTGCCAGATGTCTTCATTTTTTACTATTGAATATACCATATGCAAATATTTATACTGAATGTAAACCATTAATTGGTAATTTATAGTATATCTTGCTAATGGGATTAAAAAAACAAAAAAGCAATTCTAATGGGATTTTTACTGTGTATAAGAAATACCATAATAATATATTCCATAACATGCTATAATTTACTTTGGGTTATATAACATTTAATTGAGAGTATGTTTTATAGTGCTAGCTGAACTAGAGTAAATTATTTGTTTATATTCTCTATGTAATACTGCCAGATAATTTTTGTACTATGCTATTGTGTGTGTACAATTTATCTCTGTTCATATTACTATATTCGGATTATATCATGTTATATTATAGAGTATGGCATAACGATAAAATAACTAAATATTCTAAAATTAGCTATACGCACCAACTGCTGCATATTATTGATGGCAAATTGCTTATTATAACTATATTTTATATTATGTGTTCTATTCCAGGCCTTTCTTAGCTATATAATCTTCTACTGCTGCTTTTATTGCCTCCTCTGCTAGTAAAGAGCAGTGCAGCTTAACAGGAGGAAGAGAGAGTTCTTTTGCTATTTCTGTATTTTTAATATTCATGGCATCGTATATGGACTTTCCCTTTATCATTTCAGATGCCAAACTGCTTGAAGCAATTGCAGACCCACATCCAAATGTTTTAATCTTTACATCTTCAATTATGTCATCTTTTACTTTAATTTGCAGTCTCATTACATCTCCACATGCGGGAGCTCCTACTAGTCCTGTCCCCACGCCGGCAACTGTTTTTGCAAATGTTCCCACGTTTCTTGGGTTTGAATAGTGCTCTAGTACGTTCTTGTGGTAGTTTCTCGTTATTTCTCCAATAAGTGCCAGCATAAATTATGTCTAATAAAAATATTTCTGCTTTTCTTTTATTCCACTCGCCTAGGAATTCTCTAGGACATATTTCGTTTTGCACTCTAATAGAGAGAAATTCTTTCTCTTTTTTATTTTCTTACTGATGGCAATTAATGCACCAAGCATCGATAAAATTATAGAACAGCTGCTTAAGGTAAGGCATTCCAAAGCACCAACGCCCAGGGTGAATTTGTCAGAGTCGGAAATCAAGTTTCTGTGCAGTAAGGCAAGAGAGGTGTTCTTGTCACAGCCAATGCTTTTAGAAATGGAGGCACCCATCAAGATATGCGGGGACATACACGGGCAATATTCTGACCTTCTAAGAATATTTGAGTACGGGGGCCCTCCACCAGAAAGCAACTATTTATTTCTGGGAGATTATGTGGACAGAGGAAGGCAGAGTCTAGAAACAATTTGTCTTCTCTTAGCATATAAGGTGAAGTACCCAGACAACTTCTTCCTGCTTAGAGGAAACCACGAGTGTGCCAGCATAAACAGAATATACGGGTTTTATGAGGAGTGCAAGGACCGGTATACCTACAAAATATGGAAGAAGTTTACAGAGACATTTAACTGCATGCCAGTGGCTGCCCTTATAGATGAGAAAATATTCTGTATGCACGGCGGACTATCCCCGGACTTACAGTCTTTCAACCAGATTCGGTCTATCCACAGGCCAACAGACATTCCTGACAGTGGGCTGCTGTGCGATCTTCTGTGGAGTGATCCAGACAAAGACATCCACAAGTGGGGAGACAATGACAGAGGAATAAGCTTTACTTTTGGAACAAGAATTGTAGAAGAGTTTCTTAACAAACACAATTTAGATCTTATATGCAGGGCACACCAGGTAGTTGAGGATGGGTACGAATTCTTTGCAGATAAAAGGCTTGTTACTATATTTTCTGCCCCAAATTACTGCGGAGAATTCGATAACTCTGGCGCTATTATGGAGGTAGATGAGAATCTAGTATGCAGTTTTAGGGTTTTAAAGCCCCTTAACGGATAGACATATATTATGGTCTCTCTTTGCCTCAGTCCCAAATAAAATTCTGGCGCGCATGGCTGTTTAAGAATCTTTCTGCTTACTCAACCTCTTTTGGACGTGGGATTCGGGGGTTTGCACACCAATCTTTAGTAGTGATGTTGAGCTCTTTTTTCTTATATCCATGCAAATCAACTTTCATGCAAGATATGCTGAAATATATGCCAGAAATGCCGAATGTCGCCGTATTATGACTTATTCCTGTGCTCCTGGCTGTCTGTGTGTAATAAAATAGAAATTATACAAACAAAAATTAACTGGTAATTTATTCATGATATCTTTTTATTATATTATTAATAAAATAAACTACTTAAAGCATAAATAGAATAAGATATTTTAAACCCACAGGCCGTGTAACTTAGGAAGAACTTTTCTTTTTCCGGTTGAGTTTTTTTAAGAGGGCATCCTTCTTCTGGATTTTCATAATACCGCCGGGAACTACTTGTCCCTTTGCCATTTGTTCTTCTATCCTTTCAATCTCTTCTAGCTCCTTTTTAATTGCAGCTATACGATTTTCCTTTGCTTTGGCTGTGTCCTTTATTATATGAGGGACTACCCACTCAGCTGTTTCTTTTTGGCCTACTTTCCTTAAACAGGGTGGAATGTACTCCTCTGATTTTTTTATTCTAATCTTATCAGGAAGATTTTCAAGCGGGCTGAATGGAAGGTCTTTTCCTGCGAAGATACAGCTCTTTAGTTCTTTAAACAGCACCTCAGAACTTTTCTGAGAATAGTAATCGTAAAGAATTACTTTATTATCTATTGACATTTTGTTGGTTATCCCCACTAGATAATACCGTCCTTCTGGTGACCAGTCAATCACAGAGCATCCTAACTCTTCATTTATAGACAGAACAGCTTCTGATGGATACTCAGCCAGCTCCATATTTCCTGGGAGGTTGTTCATTCCGGCCAAGCACACAATGTTTTCCTGTCGGTTAAAGAACATTTTGTTTCTAACACCCTCCTTTAGGTTTTTTATTTTTTCTCCTTTAGAATTAAATATTCCTATTTTGCTAGGACTGTTATCATAGCATACAGCAAATTCATTCTTTTTTAAGAAAACGGTGTCTGTAATTGGATTGCATATACTAGAGATTAACTTCAGGCTCTCCTGCTTTGTGTCTATATAGTAAAGCGCTTTTGCATCATAGTATGTGCCATTAGAACTTCCTAGAGAGCAAAGGCAAAGCATTCTTTCCTCTCTATGTTTAAGATCTGGAATAAGAACTGCGGATATCATATCTATAACCGGCTGCTTTTTTACTCTCTCTCCATTTTGCAATCGAATTAGCTCAATTTCACCTGGTGATGATTTATACACACGCACAGTGACCAAAAACTTTCCTGTCATAGAGAATGTCAGTGGCGCAGGGATTGATATGTTTTCTATTTCTTTCTTCTCTATAATAGAGTAGACCTTTAGGAATCTAGGTTTTGCTTTGTTTATAATAGCTGTTCGCATTCCCTCTTTCTTCTGTATTCTGAGAGTTACTGGCTCTTTCTTCTTACCAGCCGCTGCTTTTAATGCTTTTGTCTTTTTTTGTGCCTCTTTTTCTGCTGGTTGTGCACTTGAAGCATCAGACGAAGTAGGTGGTACAACTTGGTTGGTTGGTTCGCCTTTACCAGTGCTTTGCTCACTTGGTGCTGCCTCTGCTGACTCTGTGATCTTTGAGGCCTCTGCCGTGGTTTGTGGCACATCTAAAGTATCAACCGCACTTGTCTGCACATCTGCCTTTTTATCACTTGTAACTGCCTCTCCTGTTTTTGGTAGTGACTCTCTTTTCTCTGGTGCTTCTTCTACTTCTTGTGAATAGACAAGAAACTCTTTTCCATGCATGGCGGATTTTACTCTTTCTGCCGTGTGCATAACTTTACCTTTCTGTATAAAGTACATCTTGTCGCTCTTTGTTATTACACACGCTGTGCAGTCTACTAAGCACTCTATACTTTTAATATCTGGAATAGAGTGCACATATTTTTCTTCAGTAACTGTGCTCTGAATAACTAACTCGCTAGAAGTTGTGTAAGCCACCCATTCTTTTCCGAGCTTGCAGCACACGCATGGAATTGTTTCTGACTTTTCATTGAATGTATCAAAGCATACTCCTTTGTCACTAAAGGATAAAACTTGGCCATTTGGCTTGGGCATATAAAAAAATATTTGAGCGAGCTTTATCCATACGCATTGCGCAGACTAAGATTTAATTAATTATTTGCCTATCTGTAATAAAACCAGTTTGCAAGAAAAGAAACCATGTATAGGTTTGTTATACAGAAGAAATTGCCTGATAAGTAAGGCAAATAAGATGTACAATATAATAGACTTACGGATTCAAGATTTATTTTACTACTAGCATACTATTCCTGAAGTAAACTAAACAGAATAGGATTTCAGTCTAGTATGATCTTCCGAAAAGTCCTATGCAGGTGGCCTCATTTGTGCAAACACTGCATGTGCCAGTTGGTTTGTTCTCTGTAAATGGAATGCAGAGCGACTTGGCTCCTGTGGCTGTTACAACATTGTTCTTATCTCTTTCTTCGGTTATTTTTTTGATCTTTTCTTCACACTCTACCGCGCCACACCAAACCATAGTGCACATCTTACCGCTTCGCAGTGCTGTGTTTAATTCGTCCATTGTAGATCCTTTTAGAATACACGAGTCCTGGAGAAGTTTTGCGTTCTGGTACATAGTCTCGTGGATAGATTCCAGTTCTTCTTTGACAGATTCTGCAATGTTTGCTAAAGAAACACTTTTCTTTGTCTTGTCCAGACGCCATGCAAAGCATGCTTGGTTGTTTTTCATGTCCTTGGGCCCTATTTCAATTCTTAGGGGCACACCACGCACTTCCCAGTGGTTGAATTTATGACCTGGCGTAACATTCAGCGCGAGGTCTGCCTGGGCACGAATACCATGAGACTTTAATGTTTTCTCTATTCGTTCGGCCTCTGCCAGAATGTTCTGTTTCTCCTCATCTGAAGTGTTCTTAGAAAGCCCGCAGGGAACAATAACAACCTGGACAGATGCAACCTTTGGAGGAAGAACTACTCCTCGGTTGTCAGAGTGCACTAGAATAGCCACACCAATACTTCTTGTACTAAGTCCCCATGAGTTCTGGAAAACAGGCATAAAGCTTCCTGGCGCACAGGGATCCTCCACTGTTACATTGAACATATTAGAGAAGTTTGTTCCTAGTGAGTGTGAAGTGGCAGCCTGTATTCCCTTTCCAGTGGATGGGATAAATACCTCAACTGTTGTGGTAAAGTCTGCACCTGCAAAGGTCTCCTTTTTACTCTTTGTACCCTTTACAACAGGAACTGCCAGAAGCTCTCTGTACACATCTGCATACAAATCCAGAACTTCAAATACCTCCTTGTCAGCCTCTTTTCTGGTCAGGTGTGCAGTGTGCCCTTCCTGCCATAGGAACTCTCTTCCTCGAACAAACGGCATGGTTTGTGTGGTTTCCCACCGCAGCACATTGCACCACTGGTTAAGCTTTAGCGGCAGATCTCTATAGCTTTGTATCCATTTTGAATAGTATGGGTACATAATTGTCTCTGATGTTGGCCTAATTGCCACAGGATTCTCCAATGGCTTGCCTCCGCACTCTGTAATCCACGCTACTTCTGGTGCAAAATCGTCTAGGTGCTCCTTTTCTTTTTCCAATGCTGCTTTTGAAACCAGCATGGGGAAGTATGCCTCTTTAACCCCCATTGATTCTATTTTTTCAGTGAAGTACTGCTTGATCATACTCCAGATAAAAAATCCATTGGGTCTAAGAACATAGCACCCATTAATGTCATGGTAGTCTAATATTTCGCTTTTTACCACGGTTTCTTTGTACCATCTTGGGAAGTCGCTTTCCCGGGTTGCCTCAATCGAAAACTTCTGCGCTTTAGACATGGGATGCACAATTTTTTATAGCTAAATAAGAGGAAATGCTCTTTACTGTACACAGAAATATATATTAGTAAATTTTAGTTATAATTAACTTAGAGTGCGAATGGTGCTAGAGGATGGAGAAATTGTAATAACTCCATTTGAGGTTGTTATAAACAAAGACACAGGGTATGCGGAGATTACTCTCCGAAATATTACAAAAAGCGACTATGCTTTTAAGATAAAAACAACACACCCACTAAACTATAAAGTAAAGCCATCGATTGGCATGCTTGCTGGCTGTAAATCTCAAACCATTGCAATTGAGATGATTAGCACTGATAAAGTGCTTAACCTACGCAGCCACATGTTTTTGTTTCAATTTATAAAGAGCGGGCATACGCTTACAGCAGAAAGCCTTAAGCAGATATTTTTGCTAAAGGGCGTAAAAATACTAGAGCAAAGAATTGGTATCAGGTACTCTGGCCCACTTGTTAATGAAGAAACCGAAGTATTAGCACCAGATAAACCCGAGCTTATTTTTATATCTGCCGGTGTGTTTATTATATATAATGCACTTCTTCTGTTCAGGCAACTGCTGTTTGGTATTTAATTTTAACCTGTTTAACTATCAAAGAATAAAACCTCTTCAGTGCTCATTTTCAAAGGTACGCTTTATATTCTAAAGCAAGTCTATAAAATAAAATAAAGAAAATAATTGGTATGTACTTGCTAAGCCATTAATTTATTGTATTACAGCAGAAAAGATGGAAATAGAATTACGGGCTAGCATCCAATCGGCAGGACTGCCCACTGTCCAATAATTATGTGTATTGAATTAAAAGAGACCGACAAATGCACGGAGATGGACAACTCACAGAAAGAAGAAGAAATATTTGGAATACCTCTTAGTGAATACATTAATACAAAAACAGATGACTTGCCTGATAACAGTCCAAAAAAAGAGTACTCAATAGAAGACAACATACAGAACATTCAGGCAGAGCAGGCATCTGTTGAAAGAAAGATACGAGAAATTCTAGAGAAGGTGGGAAAGAAGTTCTTTAGTCTAGCAATAGACATACAGCGATGTACCAAATTAGATATAGAAGGAATAGACATGTTAGATGAAGTAAAAAGCTTGAAAGAGTATTGGAAGGCAAAAGAAAACAATGCAGTAGCACTTCTTAGACTGAAGACTAGCAAAATGTCTGAAGATCTCTTGAAAGTTCTTGCAAAAGTGGATAAAACATGTGCTTTATTACACACATGGGCAGAGAAAACAAGAGAAGCAATGAAAGAAGTAGAAAAAACTATTATGGAGCGAAAAACAATTAGCGAAGTGTATACAGGCGATTACATAGCCCAGAGGTATAAATCGTTTGTAGAGAAGACTCACCCACTCTTAAGCGTTCTGGATGAGGGAGAAAGACTTGTAGAGGATAATTCGCATATATACACAGAAAAGGAAAAAGAAGAGCTTCTTTTATCAGAGAGCTTTATTAAAGTGTCAACGCAGGAGGAAAAGACCATAAAGCACTTAGTTTCTAGAATTTCATGACTAATTAAAATATAAGTTTAACCGATGATCATTTTTTAAAATTTTTATGAGCGTACTTGTAAAGAATAGTATAAAGGCCATTTCAAATGGCTCTCTGTTAGAGTCAATATTATGGGGGATATTCTTGCCTCTTAGCATTATTGTTGAGATATTTATATTACCATTTTCTTTAGCACTATTCAGTGCACTAAAAAAGGCCAAGAAGCTCGGCCAAGTTAGAGAGATTATAGTGTGCACCAACGAGACATACAACAGCCCAGACAAAGCAATCAAAAATCTTAAGGATGCATTTGATAATATTTTAGCAAGAATAACTGATTTCATTCAATTGCATATACTACGCCAGAAGCCTAAGGCTGCTAAAGCAGCAGCAAAGGCCTCTTCTGAAAAGGATGAGAAAAAGAAAGTGCCTAGAACCTACAAAAAATCAGGAAAACGAGGAGATTATATTAAAAGCTGGGTTGTAACTATTTGCGATATAATTGAAAAGGGGTATGAGTTTATATTTGAACATATACTGCGCCATCTGGTTATGATGTTAGAGTATTCAGTGTTTTCTGTGTTTGTTATATCTATTGTTACAATTAATGTGATTTGCTACTTAGCACAGTGTGTCTTTAATATTCTAAAAGGAGGAGCAAAAAAGATTCCAATAATAGGAGACTTTGTTAAAGAAATCCCAGATGTGTCAATCCTACTCAGTAATATTTCTAAAGATGTTATAAATATCATAAACCCAGAACTGGAGAAAGAACAAATTGCAATCCGAACAAAACAATTTGAAGAGTACAGAAATGTAGCTGAGCCAATAGGTAAAATACTATCATCATATATTAGCTTGTGCATATTTATTGTGTCCAATTTAATTTGCATTTTCATTAGAGCATTCATGGAATTTGGTAAAAAAATATCTGACAAAAATAATTACACAGTATTTACAGTCGGTATTTTATCAATTATAGCGGTGATATTCACCATTATATCTCCAAAATTCATAAATCCCCGGGACTTCTCTATAATTGCACTGTCTAAGCCGCTGTGGTTTATTTCTGGTGGGATCTGTATATGGGTTTCCCTTTTCTTTGTAGCAGCTGCATGCATTGCAGGATTGCACTTTAAGTCTGCTATGGGCGGAAAGAAGTACACAAAGAAGGAATTAACAAACATTGCAGTATATGAGAGAGAAAGCTTTGGATTTGCAATTGCCAAGGTTCTTATAGGATCTGCAGTGTTCTTTGGGCTTGGTGCACTCGGGAATGTTCTTGTAGGAGGACCAGAAGCCATGTTCATAACTATCCCAGTGCTTTTATTCTATACTACAATAATATCTGTAATGTATGATATGCGAAGTATTCTGTACAAAATAACAGTGAGCCAGATTGAGCAGCTTAAAAGTATTTTAGTGCTAATACTGACGATATCAGTGTACTTCTCAACACGAGTACAGAGACTGCCTTATTTACCACACTCTCTGCTGGCTGTAATTTTAGCTGTAGTTTTCCTGCCGACTCCTGCGCATAAGGACGCTTTATTGGCAATGAACAACAAAGTATTACGGGCAGAGCAAATAATATATTTCAGTATACGGCTGGCTATTATAGCAGGAATACTAATTGCGATAACACCAAGTGTGCCTACAATTATATTTAGGCCCTTTATATATGTTAGATTAGTGCTTAATCTGATTGCAGAATATTTTGCATCAACTGGCAGAGCATACGTCTTTGATACTGTGTAGAGTCGCACTTTGCTATATGGCAGGGTTGTTCAAGATTAATAATAAAAACAGCATAATGCATCTAGTTTCAGTTATAACGCCATAAAATAAAGTTTGTTTATTGCTTAAATGCTTATATCTTCTGGTAATAACTATTAATATTCTGGGATATACTAAAACATTCAAAACGTGAACTCCTGCAAAGGCAGTAGCAACAAAGTGCAGTTATGTGGCTTAGCAATTATTTATAGAGGATCTATTAGGCTAAATCTTCTTCCAGGACTCCAGCCTCATTTGCACCGAGATGCACATAGCCATCATTTCCTGGACAAGAAGTTTAAACGCATACGGCATATACACCATACTTACACTGGTTCTTGTTCCGCATAGTTGGCAGAGGTACAGGCCTCTTTCTTTGTTTCCAGCGCAGAACAGCCCGCAGTCATTGCAAATGAAGACTTCAAACTTATCACTGACATCGCATAGTCTTTCTTTCAGGAATGTAGCTGCACCATGTGATATCATGCAGTCTCTCTCCATTTCTCCAAATCGAAGACCTCCATCTCTACTTCTTCCCTCCACAGGCTGCCTTGTAAGAATTTGTACTGGTCCATGGGCACGCGCGTGTATTTTATCTGCCACCATGTGCTTCAGCCGCTGGTAGTATGTGGGGCCTATGAATATTTGACTGCGCATTTTTCTTCCCGTGAATCCAGAATACATAACTTCAAATCCTCGCTTCTGGTACCCGTGCTTTTGCAGCTCTTCACTGATCTCCTCCACGCTTAGCCCAGTGAATGGGGTGGCATCGCCTTCCTTTCCTGACATGCAGCTTACCTTTCCAAGCAGGCACTCAACCAAGTGCCCGATCGTCATTCTACTCGGGATAGCGTGCGGATTAATGATGATGTCTGGTGTAATTCCATCTGCTGTGAATGGCATGTCCTCTGGGGAAAGCATAATACCAATTGTTCCCTTTTGCCCGTGTCTCGATGCAAACTTGT
Source organism: Nematocida ironsii (assembly GCA_001642415.1). Taxonomy (NCBI): domain Eukaryota; kingdom Fungi; phylum Microsporidia; genus Nematocida; species Nematocida ironsii. The sequence goes on from LTDK01000174.1 coordinate 186,432, forward strand.
CCCCCATCTGCGGAGTTCTTGCTGATCGAACACGAATCCGTGCATATCTGTACCCATCCTTTGTGGTGAGGATGACTCTATCAACTACCCCGCTTTCTGTGCCACGCATAGTAGTACTGGCGTCTTTATACCCATCTGGCGTGCTTACTGTTTTACCAATTAGCACGTCTTCACCCGAGACTCTAGTTCCTGGAGGCACCAGCCCGTCCATATCAAGCTTTTCATAATTTGCGTTCTTCATTCTCTGGACAGACCTTCTATCTGGCTTCATAAAGCACTCCTGCTCCTCGGGTTTGGTTCTGCTTTCCATGTCACTGTATGTTCGGTAGAAAAAGCTTCTAAAGAGCCCTCTATCCACTGCTCCTCTGTTCATCACCACACTGTCTTCTTGGTTGTACCCGCTGTAGCAAGCAATTGCCACCATGGCATTCTGGCCAGAAGGAAGCTCTCTAAACCGCAGGAAGTTCATGCTCTGTGTTATGACAAGTGGCTTTTGTGGGTAGCACAGCACATTTGAGAGGGAGTCCATCCGCATAAGGAAGTTCGTGGCATACATCCCCATGGCCTGCTTACCCATAGCACTCTGATATGTGTTTCTTGGTGACTGGTTGTGGTCTGGGAAAGGCACCACTGATGCACATACACCAAGCATAGTAGCAGGCTGTATTTCACAGTGGGTGTACATAACATCAGTGTTCTTCAGGTCGTCTGGCTTGACTGCAATCATTGCCGTCTCCTCCTCTTCAACATCCAAAAACTCAACGCACCCATCTGCCATCAGCTCGTCCCATGTGAATTCCCTGTGCCGATTGGCCTCTAGGAACCGCTCTATCCGAAGCACGCCTTTGTCTACAATAAAGAGTGGTCGGCACGCCCTTCCACCATCTGTATTGATTCGAATCTCCTTTTCCCTCAAGTCTCGCACAATTGCTATCTCAGGAGAAAGCTCTCCAGACCTTCTAAGATACTTCAGCGTGCCCATCAGGTCGTCTGGTGATCGGTGCACACCAACCCATGACCCATTCACAAGCACTTTTGTTGCTCCCACAATTGCAGATGGACTAACTTCTTCTAGACCCTCAAGCCCGCACTCTTCAAGCAGCTCCACCACAACAGATGAGCTAGTCCCCACTGATACATGCGACATAAGCGCAAAGTTCTTTACCAGCCCACAGGCCTGTCCTTCTGGAGTCTCTGCTGGGCATACCATTCCCCAGTGACTTGAGTGTAGCTGTCTCGGCTTGGCCAGCTTTCCATCTCTTCCAATTGGAGTGTTTACTCTCCTAAGATGTGAGAGCGTAGATATATAGTTGTATCTGTTCAGCACCTGTGCAACACCAGCTCGTGCCTGCATGCTCTTTGACTGCTCTCCCCAGTTACCTGTTGCTAGAGAATACCTTAGCCCATTAGTAAGTGTGGATGTACGCAGGCCCACAATCAGATTCAGATCTTTATTTCCATCTATGCACCGCTGCATGTACTTCGCCAGCTCATTACTCATCTTTTTGAAAAGCATCCTAAACAGTCCTGTCATAAGAGGCCCCGCCAGATCCAGTCGTTTTCTTCCATAGTGGTCTCTGTCTTCCTCGCTTCTCCTTCCCAGTGCCACCATAAGCAGCTTGTTTATGGTATATCCGAATAAATATGCTTTTTTTGTTTCGCAGAACTCCTTTGTTCCTACATGCGGAAGAAACTCTTTCTGGAAGAGATCCTTGGCAAATTTAATTCTTTTCTCTTTGCTAAACCCTGCTGGAGCAACTCTTTTTCCTATGTAGTCTAGTGCCACGCCCTGATCCTGTATAACAAACGCCTCTTCAATACTTGGCCTAAGCATACTCAGCATCTCTGTATCAGAGAAGTCATAGCAGATGTGCTCAAGAATTTCCTTATCTGAGACAAATCCAAGGGCTCGGAAAATCACAACAACAGGCACATCCAACTTTGCATGCGGCAGAAGTGCCCGCAGCAAATACCCTCCGCCTGACGTGCTATCTGATGCTCTGGAGATCAGCCTAATTGTAAGAGAGGATGGAAGTCTAAGGCCATGATCTGGCACTGACCGCATCTCTGCAGTGTAAAGATACGGAGATGGCGGCGACTTCTTAAAAATATACACCAGATTTGATGCCATCCTTTCATGCGCAATCAGCACCTTCTCCGACCCGTTCACAATAAAATATCCTCCTTGGTCGTATGTACACTCCTCTATCCTATTCATGTCCCGGTCGTCTGTATTGCTATACACACAGTACAGGGATCGCAACATTATGGGAATAGATCCTATTGGCATTTTCTTGTACGACCGTGACTCCACCTCTTCATCTCCTATGTGCTCTGTCTTTACAATGTCTATGTACAAAGAGGCTGAGTACGTAAGACTTCTTACCCTGGCATCATTTGGAAACATAGAAGATGTTCTTCCATCTGGCTCAGTTATTGTGGGCGGCTTGCTCACATATATCTGCTTGAACTCTATCGTATACTTTCTTGCCTGCTCTTCTTCCCCCGTAGGACTGTGCGCCAGCAGAACAATCTTAGAATTCTCATCAACTACCTCCTGCATTGTACTTTGTATAAATTCATTGAACGAGTCCAGCTGCTGCCGTACCAGCCCCTTGTCCTTGAAAAACGCAGAGACAACCTTCCAGCAATCCTCCTGTGACAATTTGCTCATTCTTAAAAATTAATTTGCAATATTCTTACATATACCCGAATTTAACTCTAATTATACTAAGATCCACCAGAAAGCACCCACGCACAAACATCACAGAAAGAAGAAACCCTAATTCACCCCTAGAAGCACCAAATATTCCATCTATAAATAGACACAAAAAATATTTCTGAAAATGTCTGAGCACACTCTCTTCCACGTCTTCAACGTACCAAGAGAGGCATTCACACAAGACCTTCTCAAACAGAGCTATTACACACTGATAAAGCAAGTGCACCCAGACAAACTAGGCACCACCAGCACACCAGCAGATGCAGCACAGTTCATCAATAAAGCATACAAAGCTCTAAGTAACGACTATGTTCGCAGTATATACGAATACTCACTAGATAATAAAAGAAATCTAGTAGAGAAAGAAATCCCCAAGGAGGTAAATGCAGGGTTTACAACAGTCCTAGACTTAGAGAAGGAAAGAATAGGGTGTAACAAAGGCCTTGTCACCCCAGAATTTTTAGATGAAATACTTAGTCTAGAAGATAGAATAGAAAACAGTACAGGAGATGTCCTCAGTGAAACAAAAGAATATATTCTAAAAGAAATTGAAAACTGCAAGAAGAATAAAAAAGATGCAAAGGCACTTGCCAGATGGAGATACTACAACAGAGTGCTAGATATAATTATGCAAAAAAAAATGATTGAGTAGAAATATTTAGAAATATTCAGAATATTGATAAATCAGTCTTTTGTATAATTAAGCATTTGTACTCATACAGGCATAGAGGAATAATTTCGGGTTATAATACACAATGACATAAATATTTTAATTTTAATTTTTATTGTACTTTAAAATTATATTAGCACAGTAAACAGACATATTAAATAGAACTACTCTGTATATAATTAGACGTATTCTAATGGCATGTGTATAGATATGGGTATATCTGTAATTTATAATTAGACAGCACTGTGGCGCAATGGCAGCGCGCTGGGCTCATAACCCAGAGGTTGTAAGTTCGAGCCTTACCGGTGCTATTTTTTTTTGAGTTTGTTTCTACCCATGCACATATTTGTTTCATTTCCTGTTGATGAGGAGGTCAGTGACGAGCTAATTCTGTCAAATGTTCGAAAGGGCCTTGGGTCTTTAGGGAAAGATTGCGATCTGCTTTCTTTTCCTAAAATAGAAAGTGACTCCATTGACTGTCTCTTTGACTCGGAAGAACGAATCCTCACGATAGAGAATCTTTTGGAAGACATCATTAGAAAGTACAACACAACTTATCATGCACTTACACAGAAAGTTTTGGTTGACACTGATGTTCTTGGGAGGGGCTTTGACCACTTTCTTAAGTCTTTTTCATGGGATTCTATAAAATATCCTCTAACACTGAAAATGCCAGAGCTTCTTTCAATTATAGAGAATGAAATAATGGAGGCGATAGAGGCATTAAAAGAAAAGGAGAAGACGTACACAGATGAAAAAAAGCACCGGGCAGAGACAGCGTCTATAGTCTGCCGGATGTATGATGCAGATATAGATGAGATAGAGCACATGACTGTGGATGATGAGGCATGCGGGCCTTTTTTCAAGAGATACTACATTGGTGTATATGATAAGCTAAGGGATAAAGACATAGAAACACTTTCAAGCATAAATGGCCTATTTATAGAGTCTGGGAAGATGGTCAAAAAGTGCGATGATGGTGAGATATACCAGTCACTCGGCAGGAATGACTGCGAGGAGGATATCATAAAAAGTCTGGAAGAGCACGGCTTCATTGCTGCACAGCCCAAGTACACAAAGGAAGAATATTTACGCCAGAAGGAGGAAGAAAAAGAAAGTGCTGCGCATCTCATGGAGACAGAGTGCGAGTATGAACGGCTTATTCTGGGAAGGCTTCCTTCTTTGTATACTCTTCTGCTTCATGTCAAGCATCTTGGGCTTTATATAGAATCTGTGCTGCGATACGGGCTTCCTGCAACCTTCTGTTTTTTCACACTTGAGAGTAAGCACGGGAACAAAGTAATACATAAGTGGAAAAAACTGGCAGCCTCCTGGAAATATTCCAATAGAATAGCAGCGGTGGAAAAGACAACCATCTCTGAAGACAATGCGGCTCTGCATGATTTTGTATACAAAATGATCGGAGACTTCAATTTGGAAGAGGTTAAAGAATAAAGATCTTACAGGATATATTTTCGGGTGCTATAGCTCACCTAGTTTACAGTGCATTAATTTGCAGGTGCTTGTTTTTATTTGGCATATTATTGGTGCTCAGCGAGCGTGCTGATTGGCTTATCTTAAAAGTTCATAAAATATACTTGTCCGTTGTGAAACAATCTTAAGCCAATTCTCGTGGATTGAATAAATAGAAAATGAAACATATTTCACATAATGGATGAAGTACAGCGCATAAAACCGATACTTCAGTTGGAGAAATGTAAAACACTTGAAAACACGTTAAAAAAAAGAGAGACTAATACACCAGAAGATTATGAAACAGAAAACATAAGCGCGAATAGAATAGCCCTGCCCACGCATGTGTCACAAGATGAAGAGATATTTTGTCGCATATGCTACTCATATGAGAGTCCGCTTGGGCTATTAAATGATTTGGTAAGTCCATGCGGGTGCAAGGGAACCATAAAGTACGTGCATAGGTACTGCTTGCGCATATGGAGGTTTAAAGGAAAGATGGTCAAAGACATAAAAGTGTGTGAGCAGTGCTTCTGCGAGTACGTTGTTGATGATGAAAAACAAGTGGGAAAAGTTATAGTGGCAGTGTCAACAGTTGCCATTATAATTTCTCTCTTGGTTTTCACGAGTATATTTATCTCTTCATCAGCAGACACTGCTAAGTTTATTCTTAATGATATTTATACGTATATGTACGGAAATTCAAAAATGGTTTCATTTGATGAGCCAATCCTTGTGTGCAATATGGACAGTATCATTGCAAAAAAGAACAGTGAAAATCCTCTGCGGAGTGCATTTGTGCTTAAAAAAATAGAAGGCACTGCATCTGGTGAGCACGAACACTTTGCAAGTGTCAAGAAAAAGTACATATACAACTTAAAGAACATTCACCTGCTGGATGTAGAAAAGAGTGACTTGTTTTTAACATGCACCACACTTGGTGTCACATATACAATTCTTTGCGAGGACAACCCTATTCTATTCATTAACTTCATGCTCTCATTCTGGAGAATTATCTCATTTGACACACTCTTTGACTGGATTTTATACGGAATGATAAATCTGTACATATACATTCAAATGTTTGAAAAAATATATAAGTGCATAGACAATTATTGCATGTATGTAATTAATGTCTATTAGTGAGTATACTTGTTCAGACATAATAAAGCATACTTAAATCTCAGATTGTTTAATTTCTGATTATTTCATGTGTTAATTCTGCATTGTTTAAGAGTTCATGCAGTGCTTCACGCCCTTTTTCATTATTTTGGGTTATTTTCTCTATGCGTTCTATATTATTTAAAATGTGTATATGAAGACTTTTATTTATTTACTGTGGGCTGCTAAATAAAAAAAATAAAGAAATTGCAATTTATTCTGATAGTACTCAAAGAAGAATATCCGTATACAAATCAGCTGCTGTACACCTGGGAGAGTCAACGGATATTGCTTTGATTTTACTCATTTCACTTTTAGCTGATTCATTAAGTTCATCTACTATTTTATCTGCATCTGGTCCAATGTACTGCTTAATCCATTCAATTGAGTCATTCTTACGCCTTTCATCTACCTCTGTTGAATTTCTATATCCTGTGAATGCATCTGTCATAGAATGGTTGTTATACCTGTATGTAGAACATTCTATAATGATGGGTCCTTTTGTTAGTGCATGTTCTTTTGCATACTTAAATGCACCTGCAACAGCAAATACATCAGTGCTATCTAAAAGAATTCCTGGCACAAAAGAGAATCTGTCATATATGGTTTTTGATGCACTTGCTCTGCATACGGGAGTACCCATTCCGTACTGGTTATTCTCACACAGGAATATAATTGGCAGCTTCCACAGTGCTGCCATATTAAGAGACTCGTATACCTGGCCTTGGTTTGATGCACCATCACCAAATGCAGCAATTGTTATGTTCTTGCACTCAAACACATTCCAAATATTATTTGTCCACTCACCAACTACTTTTTCATTAGCTGTTTGTTTTTTAGAAAGCGGATTGTCTCTTACTGCACGATACTTCTCTGCAAAAGCAATGCCCAGACCAAGAGGTACCTGCGCACCAACAATCCCGTGCCCACCAAAGAACCTGTCCCCATAAAGATGCATTGATCCCCCCTTTCCGCGGGCACATCCGTCTATAGACCCAACTTGTTCACAGACTATTTCTTTTGCATCTATTCCTGAAATAAGTGCAAATGGATGGCATCTATAACTCGTGATTAAAACATCTTTAGGATCAAGAATCAGCTCAATCCCTGCTGAGATAGCTTCCTGCCCCATTGCAAGATGACAAAATCCTCGAATCTTTTTATCCTTATACAAATCGTGCAGTATAAGCTCCATATGCCGAATTCTGGTCATTGTTTTACATGCAGAAATTGCTTGTTCCTTTGTGTGCGGCAGTACTTCTGGCCGGTCATTTAAAAGATGCAACTTATACATATTTTTAAATAAACAATAGGATATTTAATATGAAAATAGAATTTGATTATTAATAAATCATAAACCTAAAATGCACACATTGCTTATTATAATAACACCACTAATTAATAATAATTTTATAGTACACTGCATATATTGAAATGAATTCTATTCTCTGTTCTATAACTGTACAGTATTTGTATTAGAAGAATCTTTTGTTTAAATAGTCATATAAATTAGTACTCAATTTATTTTATATCTTTGGGTTAATTACTCTCTGTCTTTTTCCCAAATTTTGCAATCATATTATAGCATGCATTGTATCCTCTGCATATATACATGTCCTTCATACTGATACTCATTTTTTTCAGTTGTTTCTTCTCTTTTTTACTAATCTTGGATTTCATTGCTTTTTTAATTTCAGTCTTCTGTGATATGTATACTCGCATACCATCAAACACAATCAGTGTAAATATAACACTAAAAATCAACACGCCAATAGATGGCATGACAATGGGTACGCGTGTTTTCTTGTGCGTTCTAGACTTGTAGTTCTCCATGAACTGTGGGTGTGCTTCATCTAGTATCCAATCATATGCCTTTCTTAATTTTGGCTGTGTGAGTATTTGGTACCCATTGACTATTATTGATTTTGCTTCCATTTCAGATAGGTTCTTTCCCACTGGCATGGGTCTTCCCTTTATTTTGGATATGTAGCACTCTTTTATAAGCTTTGATTGGCTTCTGGTAATTTCTTGTCTGCTTGCACTTCTGTCTATATTAAATAGCGAAAATATAGTTGTGTATCCTGCGTCTTGTAATGTCTTTATGTAGAGAGCCACTTGCTCTATTTCCTTATATGACATGCACTGGCACATTCCCAGGAAAAACAGTAGAAGTATCCCCAATCTCATATTTATTCCAGGATAAAAAATTGCTGAATTTAAATAATTTCAGCTAATTAATAAATTAAATGACTTGCAAGTGCGTATAAGTTTATTCAAATATGAAAAAATAATTTGCATGGATACGCTACAGACGCATAAAGTAGTAATTACTGAAGACAAGCTGTCCAACTCCATAGAAATCAGCATAAGAGATGAAGATCATACAATTGGAAATGCACTAGCATCTGAACTACAAAAAGAAAAGGATGTTTCTTTTGCTGCGTATAAAATACCGCATCCATTGCAGAATATTCTAAAAGTGAAGGTTGTTGTTGAGAAGTCAGAAGATCGGCCTATTGAATTTGTTAAGGCATCTTTAGACAATCTTATTAGTGATTGTGATTCTATGCTGGCCCAAATATATAAATAACTACTCTTCCAGAATTGGAATGCTTGTTCCTTTCTCTATTTTGCCTGCTCCAATGAGCCTCCAGTGCCCGCTGAGTTTTCGTGAGATACTTAGGGTGGCGCCTATTTCTGCGCATATTGGGGTGGCTAAAATGAATGAGGCTTTATCTTTTGATGCTGCGGTTATTTGTATACGGCTGGAACTGCTGCCTATGTTTATTAAGAGCTGTTCCTTTATTGCGAGCGGCTTGCCCAGTGCGGGCATCTGTGCAGTGAGTTTTTCAAATAAATGGTAAGTTATGCTTAGCTCTCTGTATACCTCAGGGAGGGTTCCGGGCCTTCCCAGAACTTGCCCAACTAATTTATCTCCTCTGCAAAAGAATGGGTCTAATTCAGTTCCAATTCCCACAAGTCCTCCTGGAACAGCTACTTTAAGAACATTTGACTCTGCAAAAAGAGAGACAATTTTTGTTCTAACTGGCTTACATACTAGCTTTCCCTTGACTTTCTCTAGTACACCTGGTCTTATTTCTAATTCTTCTCCAGCCTGTATGTATCCGCTGGTTAGACATCCTCCAATAACACCTCCTTTATAATCTGATGGTTTGCATCCTGGCTTATTTATATCAAATGATCGAATTACTTGTACTTGTGGTGGCCTATCATACTCTCTCTGTGGTACTGGGATGTAGTTAACAATGTAGTCCAGAATTGCATCAAGATTGCAGCCGATCTGGGCTGATGTGGGTATAATGGGAGCCTGGCTCACTGTTGAATCTTTTATGAAGTCTTCAATTTGGTCGTGATTTTCTAATGCCTGCTCTCTTGATAGAAGATCTATTTTATTCTGGAGTATTATTACTCTGTTAAGATCTACTACATCTATTGCATTAAGGTGCTCTATAGTCTGTGGCTGTGGGCACTGCTCGTTTGCTGCTATGATTAGTATGGCAGCATCCATAATTGCTGCCCCGGTAAGCATTGTGTCCATAAGCACTTCATGCCCTGGGCAGTCTACAAATGAAACGTGTCTTTCCAGTGTAATGGTTCCTGTACAGTTCTTTGTTTTGCAGGACTTTGGCGGTTTTTGGGTGCTAGATGTGGAGATGTAACACTCTGGCCTTTTACATATTCCTCCAGTGCATTTATATATCTTTGCATTTGCATATCCCAGCTTAATAGTTATGTTTCTTTCTAATTCACTTTTAAATCTTACTGTTTTTACACCACTGATTGCTCTGACAATGGTTGACTTTCCGTGGGCTACATGCCCAATCATTCCTATGTTGACTGTTGCCTGGTTTTTCATGATATCCTGGCTAATCGGTCCTAGCTCTATTCCTTCAATGACTGTTGTCTGCATAAAATAAAAAAGCTACGCTATAATTAAATACACACAAACAGCTTAAATAATAAAAATACCAGAAAATAAAGAAATTCCAAAAAACAAAGAAATACCATTTAGACACCAAAACAGCATACAAACACATTATACAAATATAATAAATCGTATATTATTGGACTGTTCTATGCATTTCTTCTGTATATTCATAAAATAGGTTATTATTACATAATAAATTGGTTTATTGTACGTATTATAATATATCTAGAGTAATTTCCTAGATATCTGTAGATTTATTAGATCGTTTCAAGCAAAGTATACGTTAAAATACCAGTATACACTTTCTAAAAATTCTTGTTTCTATTTATGCATATAAAATATGCTGTAATGCTCCTTCAAATGAGAATATAGAGACAGATGTTGCATCTATAATAGGATACTCCTGTGGCGCATCAGATTGCAACTTTCCAATGACCTGTAGCTGTAAATTTTCTCTGCCTTCTTTTTTTATTATTTTGTTAACTACTTCATTTGGAATACTTTCTAAATTTAGAATACCCTTTCCAGATATATCCTCTACTAAGTATTTAGTCCTTGTCATTCTTCTTTCTATTACTACTCTAAAAAGTCCCTCCTCAGACCTTCTTCCATGGATGAATTCAATTGATTTGCGACAGAATATTCCACTCTCACTCATTCTGCTTATACTGCCGTATGTCTCTCCCTCCATTCTTATAATGCACCCAGTGTAGTTAACTTTCGTTTTTACTTTTAAATTAAAATATGCTTATTCTTGCAAATATTACCAAAGCAGCTATTAGTGCACTGAAAGAGTACATCACATTTATGGGTGCAATGACCACAACCGAAGCAATGAACATTTTGAACATTTCAGTCGAACAAGAACTATCCCACAGCATAATTAAACAGAATGCAGAAATACTAACAAAAAAGAATAAAAAAGCATTGCCAGCTTCTCTCTATATACTAAAGAAAATAAAAAGTGCCGAGACAGTTCTTCTCAGAGAGATAGAATAAGTGTAATAAATAATATTTAATTAATTATACAATTTAAAATCATTTTTATATAATTTCTTATTATATTCTATTATTAAGGCGTATCTCATGAAAATAAAAATAGTTTATTCTTGCGTATTTATGCTTTATAAAAATATAAAAGCATTTGCTATCATGGGTGGCTTGGATACATGTTTTCTCTAAAGAAATAATTTTTATAAAAATAATATATCTCTTATCTATAATGAATTACTTAATTTAACAGTAAATGCTTGGTATGCCCTGCTTCAAAGTCTTCCCTGGTATTTACCTCTTTTATTTCAAAGTAGTTTATCATTATGGTTAGGACTGCTCCAACATATACAATATCTGAGTCTGGGAGCAGATTATGTGGCATGTAAGAAGAGAAATAATTTGGGAATAAGGCCAATCTATATCCTCTATCAGCACATTCATCAGACATACTTTCTTCTAATATAGATATAATACTTCTCTTGTTGAGTTCTTCAAGCATTTTATCTACCAATGGTTTTGTTCCTTTAATGAAAATGGTTGGTGTAGAGCTTTTGTACACAGAAGAGTGCAGTGTCTCTAAAATTTTGTCAAGGGCTACATCGTATGTAGATGTTCTAGTAATGGAGTGTGCGCAGTTTAGACTGGACTTAACCACTAGATCTACAGACCACAGAATAGAGTCATTTGGTGCATTTTCAACAGAGACCACGCATAGATTCTGAACACCCAAAGCAAGAGAGGTTGAAACAGAAGAGTACATGACAGACATAGACTCTATACTGGACTCTTTAAAGAAGTATTTTGATATCTTGTAAATATCTATCTTATCAATGTTGCTACTAACAAGAATAAATACATGCAGCTTTCCTTCCAAGTGACCAACCACCTCTTCCTTTGTGCACTCTTTAAACGAAATACCAGTAGAAAACACCCTATAAACACCAATCCCATTGATCTCAATTATAATAACCTCTGGTTCCATGCTAATAGCAAATAAAAAGAAAAAAATTTAGGGGAACAAATATGAAAAATAGTTCTGCATATGAAGGCGGGCAAAGCAAGAATTTCTTAAATAATGCGCATATAGAGAACAGCGAAGTATTATTAAGAAGCATGGAGGAGGAAAAGAACAAGAGCACAAATCTTGCAAATGCAAAACAAGAAGCCGAAAGCATTGTAGACATACAACAGGCAGTTATAGATAATACAGAAGTAGCTAATAGAGGGAATAAAGACCTAAATATGAATGAAGATGTGAAGAAAGATGAAAAAGAAGATGAAGATGAAGAAAATAAAAATAGAAAAGAAAAAGAAAATAAAGAACAGAAAGTAGATGAACCATCTACAGGAAGAAATTCTATTCCCAACAGAAATAATGCGCAACAAACACCGCCAATGTTTGCACAAAGAGGTATGCCTGCTCCAAATAGAAGGCCTCCAGTCTATCCAAGCACACCTCCTAAAATGCCTATGAAGAGTCCAATTAGTCTGCAAACAATAGCCACAATTATTATGATTATATTCTTTTCGGCGAGTCTATACTTTTTGTTCAAGCAGCATGGCGGGCAGGGCGGCATGGGCGGCGTGTCTAAGAAGGACTCATACTTCGAGAAAAACTTTAATGAGTTAGCAGATAAGTATAGAAGACTAAAACCAAGTCAGTGTAAGCAGAGTGCGTATTATGGGCTAGACGAGCAATTCAACAGTTATATTAAGTTAATTTTGCCCTACATAGAAGGTGGAGAAAATTCAGCCAATTTACGTAATAGTAGAATGCTTACAAAGAATTTAATGGTGTATGGTATGCCTGGTACAGGAAAGTCATTTTTTGCTAGAAAGTTGTTCTTGTTAACAGCACTTAATATAAAAGCAGAGAAGCTTAAGAAGAAGTACATGGTAAAAAATCTGAACATCAAGAACAAGAAAAATGCACACAGCATTATCAGAGAACTGTACGACTGTGATGACACAATCGAGTTGTACCAAATAGATTCTGGAATGTTTTTGAACAAGCTAGTTGGTGAGTCCGAAAGAGAATTTAGAGAATTCAAGGAGTTTATTGAGTGGAGACAGAAAACAATTCCTGTGATTGTATTTATAGATGAAGCCGAGTCGGTTTTCAGCACTAGAAAGTCATCAGATACTGGCGGTGGTGGGCAAATCGCACTAAACTTAAAGACAATGTGGCTTACTTGGCTAGACGGAATAGAGGCGAAAGAAGAAAGTCGAAGATTTCTTATAGCAGCGACGAATTTTTACGAGTCAATTGATGATGCTTTAAAAAGAAGATTTGAATCAAAGCTTGGTATTCCTCTGTCAGTTAAATCAGACAGAAAGACTCTTTTGGAAAAGGAGCTTTTTAGAACAAAAGTAGTTGATGCAAGGAACCGTATGGATAAGAATAAAATTTTAGATGCAACTGAAGGAATTCAAGGGAACGACATGATGAAAATAGTTGATGACTTGAAAAAGAAAAAGAACAGCACTAAAACTCCGGTTTCTTTGAAAAAAGCACTAAACCACATACAAAAGCATAAAAAGATATTAGATGAAGCAGAAAAGGAGAAAAAGGAAAAAGATAAAATGTATAAAAAGCATCAGATCCATGATGATACGAAAATGTCAAATCCTGACTCAATAATAACCACCCTCTATTGGGAGAAAACAGATTCAATCCCAGTTACCAAGCAAGACATGATGAGTATTGAGGAGGAGCTGGCTATGCAAACAGAAATAGACATTAAAGAGAATGAGGACAAACAAACAATCATGTCTAACCTAGGCATATCTTTGAACCATGATGATGGATCTTCTGATGGATTAAACAAAGATAGCCAAGACTCAGAAAGTAGTTTGGAAGAAGACGAGTCATCCAACCAGGGCATGCTTACAACTGCAGGAAACTGGCTAGCAGGTGTTCTTGCAAAAATATCTTCCTAGTACAGCTATTCTTCATGTATTAGAGAACCCGTGTCAATAAAACTAGCTATTTTATATATCTCAGAATTAAATCTCACCAATTCCTTACTTATACCGTAATTTAACTATTTAAATAATACCCATCAACGCATTTAGACAGATTTATTAATTCACGGATTAAACCGTGTGATACTGTAATTATAGCCATCTTTAGGCAGTTATTCAATTAAATCTAATTTTAATTATAGAATAAAAATAAACGCGTATGTTATAATTGGTTTCATGTACATATTTATTTTTAGGATTACAATGTGTAAATTTATACTAAATTATATGTGTATGGTACAGCAGGAAATAGATGGATATACTGTATTTATTAGTTATACTGGAGTATTATAGAAATTTCTGTATATGACCTAAATAGTAATTTAAACAGAGTTTCTGAAATGTTTCAGATTTCGCTTTAATATTAATACGGATAACACATACACAATAATGAATTCTAAAGCCAATGAAGGAGAGTTTAAAATAACCACCACGCCATCACAGCATCCATTCACTATTGATATCACAGAGTCATCAGCACAAGAATCTCCCAGAGAGCAAAAAAGACAGCGAATAAAGAAGGCAATTAAGGGAAAGAGGGAAAACACGATTAAAGCAATACTTGGAGTTATTTTAGTCATAGTAGGAATAACCATCTATTTTATGCTAACAAATGTATATACAAGTGTGTTTCCAAGCAAGTCTGCTGCAGTCTGCTGTATTATCTCATTCTTAGCAAGTGCGTTCTGGTCTCTTCATATACTGCCACTAGAAATTACTTCAGTTGCTCTTATTCCAATAGTAATTATATCTAATATAATGGTGCCAGATAAAACTGGTGTACAGGGATGGCTTAGTGGCTTTGTAATAGTCACGAAAATACTAGTATCTCCTGTTGTATTGCTACTAATGGGGAGTTGTCTTTTGTCTGTATACTTTCAGTGCAATGGTGGAGAGAAGATGGTTCTGCCGTATCTGATTGATGGAGGGAATATATATTCCAGTCTGTTCAGAAGTATGTTTCTATCCATAATTCTTTCATCAATCATGTCAAACATCACTGCTCCAATTATTATAATATCAATTCTTCAGAGCAGGCCGCGGCCACCAAGCCCAGCAATTATTATGGGTGTGGCTATGGGCTCAAATATTGGGGGAATGGTTCTCCCCATAAGCAGTCCGCAGTCCATTCTTGGATCTGGCATTATAGGTGTCTCCTGGAGCAGGTGGATGTGGGTATCCCTTCCCACAGTTGCTGTATGCTTTTTATTTGTGTTTTCCTTAATAATTGCATATTTCCCAAAACAGCCGCAGAGTGAGAACAATATTGTTATTGTAGATGAACCGCAGAATTCTTCTCTTTTAATCATTGTGACAACTCTTTGCATTATTTGCTGGTCACTTCCATCGATTTATTCAGGACTAAAGTGGATATATGCACTGCCAGTGTGTGCACTTCTCATAACCAAAAGTGCTCGGAAAGTGTTTAACAGGAAGACTCTTGAAATTATTTCTATTGCTGTAGCAGGAACTGCAATTGGAAGGGGAATAAAAACCACTAAAATGCTAGAGAGTATGATCTCTGGGCTAATCATAAGCAGCAAGGAAAGGAGTCTTCTATTTCTTCTAATTTCCTTGTCTTTTGTTATGCTCTGTCTCTCCTGCATAGTCTGCCACACTGTGAGTGCAGTGGTACTTCTGCCTATTTATGAGAAGATAGGTATGTTTGTGGGAAGACCAAAACTCATTGTTGCGATATCTGCACTGGCTTGTTCTTGCGGCATGGCCTTCCCTGCAAGCGGATTCCCAAATATTTTAGCAAGCTCATTTAAATCATCAAATGGGAAAAGATTAGTGAGCTCAAAAGATTTTATTTTAATTGGAACAATTTCAACCATTGTCTGCTGGATTTCGATTTTAACTGTTTCTCTGTTTTTTATGGTCATAGCAAAGTTTTAAATTTTTACATGGCAACTGCAAATTGCTTAGCTCAGAACAAAGAGAAAAAAGAAAGGAGAGAAAAAAGAGATGTTCCAGATGACATTCAAAATTACAAGCCAGAGCCATTCACTGAGAAAGAGCTCAAACAGTTTTTAGAGACAAGCTCATTTGAAGTTATGTTCCCAAAGCACAGAGAGAAGTACATCAGAGAGACAGAAGAGTACATAAGAAAAGCACTTGCCCAGAGAAGGCTTGCACTGATTGTGGACTATCACGAATTAATACTTAAAGTAGAGACCACACCACATACAAGAGATCCATATGTGATTATGGAGGGAAGGGATGTTCTGAAGTTAGTGAGCAGAGGTGTACCTCTGGAAAAGGCAATAAGAGTATTTGAGGATGGAATAACACATGATATCATTCCCATAAATGTATTTACCAGAAACAAAGAAATATTTTTAAAAAGAAGAGAGCGTCTTATAGGTCCACGTGGGAATACTATAAAATCGCTAGAATTACTAACAGACTGTTACATTCTTCCATTTGGGAACACAGTGAGTGCAATAGGTAATTATAAGAGTTTAAAAGAGGTAAGAAATGTTGTTACAAAGTGCATGGAGAACATACATCCGATCTATGAGATAAAGAAGTTAATGATACGACGAGAGCTTGAAAAGGATCCAGCACTTAAAACAGAAAACTGGGAGAGGTACATGCCGCAGTACAAGAAGACACACAGTAAAAAGAGAAAGGTCACGATAGTAGAAAAAACCTACAGAAATACTTTCCCAGAGCCAGAGCAGAGAAAGCAAGACAAGGAGATGATGAGTGGTACGTATGTTCATAAAGACAGGCCAAAAAAGAATTCCAACCAAAACACAAAGAAAGAATCCTCAGAGAATATCTAAAAGTGAATATTAACAGACAAATAATAGAAATAAAATTAAAATAGGTAATTATATACTGATTTAGTAATTAAAAGAAGTAAGAAGGACGGGATATATTAATACCGCACTCTTTCAGGGCATTCTCTACATCGGACAGTGTGAGAGTGAGCTTCTTCTCTTTTGGTGTTTTTTTTTCTTTCAGCGATGCTCTCTTTGCGATCTTGTGGTATTGGTAGGCACATGTGGCCACGTCAGTAATTAGCTTTTGTGCTATAAGAGAGACCAGTTTTTTAATCTTTGGGTCATCTGTTGCCAGTCCTGCTTTAGTAAAGCAGTGGTCTAGCACAACATCTGGGATTAAAGGAATAAAAGAGTCAAGTCCCTCATTTATTTTGTTGAATGTGCTGTCGTCCATAAAAGAAAAAAACTATCCAATTCTTGTACCAATGGATGGGGCAAGGGCAGTGGCCATATCTATTGTATCTCCCCATTTAAGAACATTTTCTTTTCTTACTTCTTGTTTCTCTGTCTCTTCAGTTATTTTCTGTGAGAGTTCATCTATGGACACTCTTTGCAATATAAACATGCATGTTCTAGTTTTTTTATGCGTTTAATGGAGAAAGAAAATGACATCTTTGAGGAGCAGTCAGGAGAAATGATGCAATCGTATCATACTCCAATTGAAATACTTAAGGAAGGAGGAATATCTGCAGCAGATATAACAAAGCTAGTAGAATGCGGGTTCAGGAGTGTAGAGAGTGTGGCATTTTCCCCCAGGAAGAAGCTTTTAAGCATTCGAGGATTTGCTGAGGCCAAAGTTGACAAGATAGTAAAGGAGGCAACCAAGCATGTTGAGCTAGGGTTTCAGACAGCCGAGGTAGTGCACCAGAAGAGGCTGCAAATGAAGATGATCACCACAGGATCAAGTGAGCTAGACAAGTTACTTGGTGGAGGTATTGAGACAGGATCTATTACAGAGCTATTTGGAGAATTCCGTACGGGAAAGACTCAACTGTGTCACATGCTTGCTGTTACGTGCCAGCTGCCAACAGAGCTTGGTGGGTGCAATGGGAAGGCAGTGTACATAGACACTGAAGCTACATTTAGATCAGAAAGACTGATTGAAATAGCCAAAAGATATCAGCTAGATCCAAATGTGGTACTTTCAAACGTATGTGTTGCCAGGGCGTATAATGTAGACCATCAGATTGAACTAGTCAAGCAGGCAGGAAGTCTAATGGCATCTGGTGAGTACCGTCTATGTATTGTTGATTCTATTATAGCCCACTACAGAACAGACTTTTCTGGCAGAGGTGAGTTAAGTGCCAGACAGATGCACTTGGGAGTATACTTAAGATCACTAATGCAGCTAGCAGATGAGTACAATGTTGCCATTGTAATAACCAACCAGGTTGTTGCACAGGTAGATGGTGCTGCATCTATGTTTGGAGGTGATACAAAGAAGCCAACAGGTGGGCATGTGTTAGCACACGCCAGTGCCACAAGGCTGTACTTAAGAAAGGGAAGGGGTGATTTAAGAATATGCAAGGTATACGACTCACCTTCTCTTCCAGAATCTGAAGCCACTTTCAGAATTATTAAGGAAGGTATCACAGATGGAGAAGAATAATAAACTAATTTATCCAATTTTAGATTTTATATTGTATAAGACCGTAATAAACCGTATACCTTATAAATAAAATCAGAAAGGGTTTAAAATAAATTTATATCCAAAATAAATATTTATAATGCATTTTATATACACCCTGTTATAATGGACAGTAATGCAATGTATACATAAAGGAGTATACGATGGAATTAATAAGAATATTAGACGTATTTACAGCGGATAATATATATAAATGGAATAATCCACAAGTAACAGATTATATAAGATATACGTTATAAATTGGATTATTTCGGGTTATAGTATACGTATATTTATGGATAAGTGGTATAATTAGTTATCTTTATGATTTATTTGGTATTTCAGAAGAAACAGTTGAAGCATGAATTATACTAAGAGTATTCCATTCACGCATCCATCATTTTCTGGATTATTTGTTATCTGCGCGTACTTACCCCAAATAATTCTTCCAGACTCAGAGACCATTCCAATTGCACTTGTATTAACTTCTATAATAGTACCTTTTGTAAGGAGTCCGAGTGTTGTCATTAAGTGAGAGTTTGGGTTCTGTTTGACTCCCATTATAGGGAGCAGGAATGTAGACTTCATTTCTGGGTGTGTGATATTAGCAAATTTCATTCGAAGACCAGTTGGTCTGATGAATCTTTCAAACTTTGGTGGCTTTCTTGTGTAATTGTCACCAACAAAGCACGGCTTAGTTACAACTCTCTTCCACTCGTTTTTCTGTCTCTTTCCAGTCTTCATGACTTTGAAAGCTTCTGCTTCAGATACTCCTCTTACCTGTGGAACTGGCACAGTGTACTTTCCTGCTTTATTCTGTCTCTGCTCCTTTAGCTGTGTGGTTATGGCCTGTATAGCCGCCTGCTTTTCTCTATCAAGCAAGTATGCAGGGATTGCACCATCTGCTATTTCTTCCTGTGCAACCTTCTTCTGCTTCCTCTCCGTCTGCATCTTCTCTTTCTTTAGCTGTATCTTCTCCTTTCTTCTCTTTTCATGGAATATTATGGCCTTTCTTCCATATAGCTCCTTTGAGATCTTTGAAAGCCTCTTGCCAGCTCGAGATTCATACTTCTCTTTTCGTACGAGGTAGTCTTCACGTCTTCCAGCTAATTTGATAGCCTCTTCAACGTAATTATGTTGCGACATAAAAAATTTACGTATGAATTCCACCAGACTATATTTCTGCGAAAAAGAAGAAGACACTTCCCTTCTCAATAGATTCTATCAGGAAATGCGGGAAAGAATCATCAATAACACCCTAACACTAAAAGAAATAGAAAATACTCTGGAAATTGACACATTCTATCTTGAGCAGAAATTAGGCGAGGTTACTGTATATGGCATAAATCATCTACGAGCAGCACTATCAAAGATCATAGAAGAAGAAATGGGTGTAGCACAGAAAACATACATTAAAATAGTACCATTCCCTGCACCAGTACCTTTCTCTACACTGAGACATGAGGCAGTAGGAAAGTTATTTTCTATTGCAGGTGTTGTATCCCGTATAGAGAGTGCCAAGCCCATCCCTACACTAATTATGTTTATGTGTGGAAAGTGCAAGGAAGAGATAGAAGTCAGACCCAAGATGGGTGTGTATACTAAGCCAAGCAAGTGCACACTCCCATGCAAATCAACTAATTTCATTCTTTTAAAGGACTCGTATAAAAACGAGTTTAGAGATGCACAGAGAATAAAAGTACAAGAACTTTTCTTAACAGAAATAGAAAGAAGAAAGGCAGGTTCTATAAATTGCATTGTACAAAGAGATTTAGTAAATACTCTTCTACCAGGAGATGCAGTGCACATTCTTGGCACTGGTATTGCTGAGGAGAGTGGTGAAGATGGGTATACTATCGGGATTAAAGCGAATAACATAGCCTTTTTAAAGCAAAAAGATATACATAATCAATTCGTATTCCTTCCTGATGATTTAGAGAGAATCAAAAAGCTTTCAGCTCAAGAGAGTATTATTGATATATTAGGAGAGTCTATATTCTCTGAAATAGTTGGGAATAAAGTTCTGAAGAAAGGTCTTCTTCTTTCTTTAGTAGGTGGTTCACACAAAAAGCATAAAAGAAAAGAAATACATTTAGTTGTAATGGGTGATCCAGGCATGGGAAAGAGTAAAATAATCCGGCGAGCATCAGAAATACTTCCCAGGAGTAATTATGTATGTGGAACCACAACCACCGCAGGAGGACTAGGTCTTTCAATGCAATCAAGTGGTGGTGGAGAGTATGTACTATCAGCAGGTGCACTAGTTTTGAGTGATTTAGGCCACTGTTTTATAGACGAGTTAGACAAGTTAGAGAATCCACAGACATTATTTGAAGCAATGGAGAGTCAAGAAATAACCATTGCTAAAGCCGGTATGGTTTGTGCTATGCCCACAAGAACAGCAGTAATTGCAGCTGCAAATCCTTTATTCGGCAGGTACAGGAGAGATAAATCCCTTCAGGAGAACATTAATCTTTCAGGTGAGTTTCTGTCTAGGTTTGATTTGATTTTCATTATGATAGATGAGCTAAACACAAAAGAGCACTGTTCAATTGCCAGACGTATTCTAGGGACAGTACATGAATTAGATTCCAATGACTCTATCCTATCTGTTGATCTAGCACAGAAGTATATACAGTATGCAAGAGAACAAATTCATCCTGTACTATCATCAGGTGCAAAGGAAAGGATTATAGAGTTCTTTAAAACAATTAGGACACAGAAGGTTTATAACAACCGTATACTAGCACAACCAATTACACCAAGAGTAATAGATTCATTAATAAGAATATCTGAATCTGTAGCTAAATTACACCTACGGGAGATATCCACTCGATCAGATGTAGACCAAGCAATAGAAATAATAACAATGGAAAATATTCCCGTCACAGAAAAAAAGAAAAAAGAACCTCCACATACGGCATTTATGCAAGCAATCCAGCAGACGGGATTAAAAGAAGTATCTGAGAAGGATTTAGTAAGACTGGGTCATTCAATAGGACTAGACATAACCACAGTAGATAAGTTAATATATAAGTTTAACAATCAAGGCATTATTATTAAAAAGGCCTCAAATATATTTAAAGTAAAAATATAAATAATCATTACTTATTACACATTGTTCAATTAATCTTTTGATAGTTCATTATATATAACACAATATGTAATATATTCTACTACTAATAAATTTATAATTATAATTATATAGTATATGTATTATAAGTAATAAGTAATAACAACAATATTATTTATAAGCAATTATATTATAATTATTATAATTATATAATTATACAACGAGTATAACAGAACATATAAACCATACAGTAATAAGTTATAACAAATTAGCAGTATATGACTAAGTATACATTATGTTATAAGTACTATTATTTATTCCTATATGTACTATTACTTATTACACAGTGTATAATAAATAATATGAAAATTATCCACAGCATATAGCTAGAAATTCTTTTATGAATTAATTAATGTCTGATTTGCCGTACTACTGTCACATATGCGACAGGGTGGTTTATATTGAGGATAGAGTACAGTGTCCACAGTGCAAGGAGTCCTTTTTAGAGCTACACACAGAAGACCTTGATGAAGAAGAAGAGAGAATATCAATCCCAGCCACAAATTGCATGGGAGGGTTTCTAAGCCTAAGCTTTTTCGGGTGTACACGGCAGAGAGTCATGCGACCAGAAAGGAAAAGAACAATTACATCTGACAGAAGGAATTATGCGATTGGTCCAGAGATAGATGATATAATATCCAGGCTAAGGGACGAACGAGGTATTGATGAGAATCCTGCAACAGAAGAGCAAAGATCCAGACTAATCCTATCAGAACTAACAGGGACTGATGAAGTATGCACGATTTGCTTCTGTCCATTTGAGAGTTCTCAGAAGGGGTACAAGTACCCATGCAGTCATAAATTCCATGTGGAGTGTTCAGATGCCTGGCTTAAGTTACAGTCGGACTGTCCAATGTGTAGAAAATCCTTATAATTAATTTCTGGTTATTGTATAATAAATACAGTCAGTGTGTCAGTATTTTATACACTATATGTAATAAGTATTATTTAAAGTACATAACACAATAAGTAATATTTAAACAATCAAAATAATTTTATACACTATATGTAATAAGTAATATACTACTTTATACACTATATGTAATAAATAGTATTTTATATACTATATGTAATAAGTAATATACTACTTTATACACTATATATAATAAATTATATAATATAAAATATTTATACATGGAAGAGGATCAAGACGAAGTATTTTCAATAGAGTCATACGCGTCCCTTCTTATTAAACGTATTCATATCAGTAAGTATCCATTAAAACCAAAGGATCTGCACAAAATAGACCAAGTACAGAATATAATGATAATTGATGCATATTTAAATTTACAGCGGATACGGCACCAATTATACGGTTGTACATTTAAATATTTTATAATCCCGGACAGGGACAAGGTTACATTAGAACCATTGTATAAAAAGAAGTATAAGAGAAATAGTATACATTTGGATAAAAAAATAAGTATACCAAATAAGGAAAATTCTTTATTAAAAATAACGGATTTTCCTAATATAGAAGAAATAATTAATTCCACTGTAAAAATCAAAAAATCCCAGGAGATTTCTTATATATCAGAAATAACTCGAAATAACCTGAATTTCAAAATATTCCATGAGAATAATTTATTCTGTGATACTTCCTTGGTTTTATTCTTATCACAAGATAATTTACTCATACCAATAACCCGATATAACCCGAAATAAATTCATAAATAATAATTTGTTTTATTTATTATGGAAGAAGCAATAAGAGCCGTAGAGGAGAAAGAAGGGATTCGCTTAACATGGAATACGCTGTCTAATAATAAAGCAGAAACAGCCAAGAATATCATACCATTAGTGTGTTTATATAAGCCCATGCATGGGTATAACGATAATTCATTATTACAAGTAGGATATTCAGCCATTAGATGTTCTAAACCAGAATGTGCTAGTGTACTATGTCCATATTCATCATTGGATTTTGGTGCCAAGCATTGGGGATGTATTTTCTGTGGGCGTATGAATATGTTACCACCTCATTATAGGGACATAACCCCAGAGAATTTACCATATGAATTATTTGGTGATAGTACTACTGTATTCTATAAGGGTAATCAGACAGCTGGATATAAGAGAACTTATTGGTTTGTAATAGATGTATGCAGTTTTGATGAGGAGAGGCATCTTTTATTAAAGGAAGGTCTTCTTACAGCATTAGATGGGATGAATGATGA
The DNA here is from genome assembly GCA_001642415.1 of Nematocida ironsii. Lineage (NCBI taxonomy): Eukaryota > Fungi > Microsporidia > Nematocida > Nematocida ironsii. Next base: position 210,153 of record LTDK01000174.1, read on the forward strand.
TGATCACATAGGTATAATACGGTACAGTGCTAATATAGAGATAATAAGTCTGGAGAATTTAGATGTACGCAAGGTGCACGTATTCCCTGCTGTAGAGTATACAACGACAATTCTTCAGAAGACATTCTCTAATGGGAGCAATGGGACATCTCCATTATTTAAATTCACCAGGAGGAAAGGTGACTGTGTAGAGTATATCCAGCAAGTATTCAAGAATTTACAGATAAATACATTCCCAGTCCCTGCTGTTGAGAGACCCAAGCGGTGTACAGGGAGTGCAATAGAATTAGCAAGTAGTATAATTCAGAGTACGTGCTCAGAGGGAACTGGTCATATGATATTATTTACACAGGGACCGTGTACGTACGGTCCTGGTGCTATATCATCACTGAGTCTTAAACAATCATTAAGAACAACTGGGAAGGATTTAACTAAATTATTCTCTAAGGAGTCCATATACGACAGCATAGCTAACAGTATGGGCAGTAAAGGACATGTAATTGATATTATAGCAGCTGGGATTGATGATTTTGGGTTTGCAGAGATGCGCAGTCTTATTGAGAAGACATCTGGTGTATCTGTGTTTGCCAGGGACTTTAATCCGTACATATACAAGGAGTCCATAAAAAGGATATTCATGAAGGATGATAATAATTGTGCTATGAGGAGAGTGTTTGATGCACGTACTACTACAAAAGTATCCAAAGCGTACAGGATAAAGAACACGATCGGCCATGGGTTTGAGCACGGTATAGATAAGAAACAGAATTACGTATGGAAGCAAGGTACACTATTTGACAGGACAACAAGTGCACTTGTATTTGAGCAGACAGAAGATGCCCCTGCTGGATCAGCAGTGTATATCCAGATATGTACACGATTTATTGACAGCACTGGTAATGCGTATGAGAGGGTAACCACTCTGGCCAGATCATTCGGGAATTCTTCTAATATAAACCAGCTAGCACTCGGATTTGACCAAGAAGCTGCGTGTGTGTATAAAGCCAAAGAACTCTCAATTAATGCAGATAATGGTGATGGGATAGATGTGATCAGACAAGCAGACAGGTGCTTAATCCGGTTTATGCAAAGGTTCTGTACATTCGAGAAGGACAGTGCCAGTTCAATTAGGGTACCACCAACTATTTCATTCTTCCCTGAGTTTATGTTCTTCTTAAGGAGACTCCCTGCTCTGCACACAGACGGACTGAGTTTAGATGAGGTAGCTTATCAAAGGGCAATCCTTATGTGTGAAGATTCTCCATCCACTATGTGTATTATAAGACCATCTCTAGTTGCATTCCATTACACTGGGGAGAGATCTCCTGTTGAATTAGACTCACGTTCATTAAAACCAGATGTAGCCCTTCTTGTGGATACTTTCCATGATGTAGTCATATGGTATGGTGAGAATATTGCTGCCTGGATTAAAGCCGGTATAAAGGAAAACCCTGAGTACTGGTTCTTTAAGGACATGTTAGAATCCCTGGATAAAGAAGCCAAGGAGATTGTTGATAAGAGACTGCCTGTACCTAAACTTACCGTATGTGACCAGTACAGTTCACAAGAAAGGATCCTTCTGTGTAAAGTAAACCCAGCCTCATCTGTTGCTAATAGTGCATCGGGTGAGGGTCAAACAATTGTAACAGAAGATATCGACTTTGAAAGGTTTTATGAGTACCTGATAAAATTAGTGGTAGCTTCATAATAAATGTGATTGATTTAATTTATGTATAAAACAGATTTTAATGAATTTTTATTAAATTTCCAAATTAGGATATTTCCGTTATAATTTTATTATGGCATACAAATATTCTTACGTGTACAGAGTTCATGTGCTAAATTATTATAAGAAATGTATAAGTTCTGATATTCTGCTTTTTTCTTAAACAGTGCCTGTCTTATATTAATAATACTGTCACTGATCACATAAGTAGAACTATTAGCAAGTTCTGATGGAATTTGAATATTCGTTGAACTCGTGCCAAGAGTCCTTTTTAGTTCATTAATTATATCCTTAATATTATTAAGTACATCTTTAATATAATCCTCTGGGTTATTCCGTGTTGTTATATATATTTGTTCTACTTCCTGTGGTGATTTAGTTATGAATAATTGTGGGATTGTACTATACTCTGTAGAAGTATTTGTTATATTCGGGTTATTTCGGGTTATTGGTATTTTTATATTAATTAATTTCTCATTTAATGGTCTCATTTGATTTGAAATTATTTCATTTTCTGGATTATTCTGGATATTATTAATAATTGAATCTACCACAGAAGAATTATGGCCAGTACCAGTAGAAATTAGACTGGGATTAGAACCAGTAGAAATTGGACTAGGATTAGAATCTGTGATGGTCTTATTTGGGTCACTTATGGTTTCATAAAATAGACCTGCAAAGTGTTGGTCTATCTCATCAAATTCTGTAACTATTTTCTGGATTAGTTCATATTCTGTGAATAATTGTAATACGGCAATTTTAAATAATTCTTCTTTCTGGAGTATTTTAGGATTCTTTGAGAATAAATATAAAAAATGGTAATATCTGCTGTATACCCAGGAAAGTGTATTAATCATATGGTTCCTTAATAAGTCTCTGGTTACACCACCAACAAGTAATGTACACCTGATCCTTTTACTTTGAGGAGATTCTTGTATTAGATTGGCTAGACAGTACGTATCAACAAAGGCTTCTAGCATATTATAAAATTTAGCTGTTTCTAAATGTGTATTTGCAATTTGAAGAAGTGCTTTAGATATGTACTCCTTTGGTAAGTAGTTCAATATAAGTGGTATTTCTGGTGTTAGTACCTTATCATCATCAGAGAGTTTAATGGGACTTCTTGGGATAATACTTGAAATAACATCAATTAAATCTTCTTCTGATATTTGACAGTATAATTGTTCTAATGGTGTATTTATGTGTAATTTATGCTCACTAGGACCAGGTGGTTTAAGGCATAATGGAGAAGATTCTTCTTTCCTAAGGAAGTTTCTGAGTTTACGCCCACTTGATATTGTATATGAGAATTTCTGGGCACTTTTATTATTTAATATTTGATTCTTTGTACTTCTCTTAATGTCTATGAAAATTCCTCCTGAAGAATTCTTTGTATCTGCCATTATACACATATGACTACCACGGACACTTCCTGGGTTTACTTGTGTACTGTCAACTCTCTCATAGCATTGATATATTGAATCCACTGATTGTGATCCATTCAATAGGAGTGTACTCACAAGAGTAGTAAGTGCAAATATCTTCTCAAATATATTCATGGGGTTTTATACTTTGTATTATATAAGACTATGATTTGATCGCAGATCTTATGAGTGATTTATATTTATTGGATGTATTTGCTGTGTACATGGGAATTATTGTAAATTATTGAAGAATTTGGGTTATTACTTATTTATTCATATTTCCTTTCCACTGGTTTCCTTTGCACTTAAACTGTGTAACAAGTATAAGATGGTCTGACGGATAATGGTGCGTAGGAAATCCTACTATTTTAGATACATATTCTTCATCCACCGGACCAAGAGAGCAAATAGGTTTTAGTCTATCATTATACCATATATAATCAATCACACCAGCGAATCCTGGGGTGTAATTAGTGAATCCCATATTCACGAAAGAGTAACTCTCAGAAAGAGAAAGGGAGTGTGTATACCCTTTATTACTGTATGGCTCATAGGAGAGGCCTAGTAAATCTCTGCTGTTTGGTTTAAGCACGCCTTGTGAGTACATTTCGTACAGGGAAGAGTTAGGGAGGGAGTTAAAGTCACCGCATATGATTAGTTCTGCATTTGGGTACCTCTGCATGATTGCATCTACTTCTTTAAGAAGCATAATCCCCTGGAGAGTTTTTACGTCTGGGTACTCTGGGTCCCAGTGCATATGCGTATTTACTACAACTGTATGTCTCCCTCCTTCTCTTTCCAGTACTATTGCTAGTCCTATATTATCCCTGCTCAGTACTCTATTCGCAATATGTTCATGTTCTGAAATAGCTTTCTGTGAGAACAGCTGGGATAAGTATATGCACCTTTGCTCTATCATCTGAAAGAAAGAACCCTTCCAGAATATGGCGCATCCATCCACTAGCCGCTTTTCACCCTCAACCATTGTTCTTGCTCTGGATTTTTGGTAGAAGACAGAGTCGTAATCTGCTCTAATTTTAAACTGCTCTCTAAAGTAGTCTGAGTAACTGCCTGTATCCATCTCTTGGATGCAAAGAATATCTGCCCCATACGAAGTTGCTTCTTGAAGGATTGTTGCCTTCCTTGTCTCCCACTGCAGTGCCCATGCGGGTACATATGAGAAACTCTGACTATTCGCATATGTTGGACATAGAATATTATACGTTGCCACTGTAATTGTCTCTGTATAATCAATATTATTATCCTGTGGTGCAAATACCCACCCTCTCTCCCAGTGCGGGTAGTTCATTGCGACATTATCCCTGCAGTACCTAATCACACCAAGCCCACCAGAGGTGTTGTAAACTATTTGAATCTGCCCAATTAATGGATTATCATCTAAGTCTAACTTCTCCATCTGATAAAGCATGCCAAATTCCAGAGGAATTGAAGAAAGAAGATTACTCCCCAGCCGAAGCTCCTTTAAGTTATACAATTTCCCCAATTCTCTGGGAACTCGCTTTATTCTGTTATGCGACAGGTCTAATACGCTCAGTCCTGTCAGCCTGGATATTTCAGGCGGTATCTCTGATATACTGTTATACGACAGAGATAGAGTACTCAGTGTCTCCCAATGCATTATTTTCGGTGATATTAGTGTTAGTCCCTGCATAGACATATCAAGCCCAGCAGTTTCATCAACTGCCTTCTCAACAACTGTCTTCCTGCTTTGGTACGGCTTGTAGTGTCTGAAAGGCCTAGCCACCAATACTCCACCGCTCTTTTCCTTGTGCGCTGTGCTAAAGTTGTCACCATCCATAGAAGAAAACAAAAAGAAAGAAAACAAAAACCCAAAGAAAGTGAAATCGTAAAATAGCTGGTTTAATAGTAATTGGCCATGAAAAGAGCCTTCTTTCCAAACATCTCTTCAAAGACTACTCCCATTGGCTCAAATCTGTTTGAAAACTCATCCTTGTGCTTAGCTTCGATGATCATTTTCTCAAGTCTTGACCCGTCCTCTCTTATAACGGTTCTTCTATCTACGATGTGAGAAGGAGCAACTAAATCATTGACTACTCTCTCTTGGTATCCGGCATGTGTGATTGGTGACTGTATAACTTGTTTTCCTCCCTTTCCTTCTACCATCTGTACCTTTCTATCTCTAATTATGAACACTGTCCCATTTAAAACACTTTCTAACTTCTCAATAAGTGCGGCTTTCTGTTTTTTCATTGCTGCCATGATCCCCTCTGAAACTGCAACTGCTGTAGTAAGAATTCCTTCCTTTTGAATTGGAGTTACTTTTATGGTGGAATATTCTTCCTCTGGGATGCTTGCATTATTTACTGCAGCACGAATCAGATCCACTACTTGTTTATTCTGTGTTGTATTTGAATCTTCTCTCTTAAATGACATGACAGGGTGTAAAAAATAAAAGAAATAAAAATGGGATAAAATTGAAAGAATCCCAATTATAAAGATACTTTGATTATTTATGGTGTAATATGATGTAAACCACATTTAATGCATTAATTCTGTTAAAAAATCCAAGATTATGATTATGTTTTACTCTTTGAATTTCTTACTTTAATTTAATTTTTCATCCCCTGGTAAGAAGAATGGCCAAGTCAAAGAACCACACAAATCAGAACCAGAATAGAAAAGCACACAGAAATGGAATCTACAAGCCAAAGGACTGGCAGAAACTCCCAACCAGAGGTGTACCAGCAGCAGCACTTAAGGAGACCAGAGATGAACTGAAGCAGTTATACCCAGTGAGCAAGAAGAAGCTGATGTCCTTTGAGGAGAGGTATGCAAAGGAGATGGAAGACCCAGCAATTAAGAGAAGAAGAATGATAAAATCCATTGGAATCAGAAAGATGGCTCTCAACGGAATTTACTTATAAGAATTCCTGGTTAAATAAATAACTATAACGGTATTTTATAAATTGCAAATTTATGCACTCCTTCTCCAGAAAATAATTTATGCAATTTTTCTTAAATATTCAAATAGAAAAATATTAATTTTACCAGAGCATTAGCTTATCCTTTGAATATAAGAAAGTGTTATTACCGTGTATAATAAGTGAGTGTACGGAATATTCTATTAAATATTATAAAATTATTATTTTAGGTATATAAATATTTGATAAATATAGAAATATTATATATGATGGGAAAATAATGGTATTATAGTGATAATTAAACTAATTAGGAGTGATTAACTGTAATAAGTACGTTAATTACTTCAATTTGGAATATTTCTTACTTCTGTTTTTGGCGGGCACTTTACTATAAATTATTTCTAATTTACCTCCCCATGGGAATTGCAGGTTTATTGCCTATGCTTAAACCCCACATGGAATATGTGGAAGTGTCTGATTTAAAGGGGCTTAAGATTGGGGTGGATGGATACTCTTGGCTGTATAAAGCCATTACAGTGCATGCTGCCGATATTTATCTTAAGCCAAATGATCCTGCTGTAATAAACAAGTACGTAAGTGTTTGTGTTAAAAAGTGCAAAGCACTACTTGCACACGGTATAGAGTTGTTTTTTGTGTTTGATGGGGAAGAGCACCCAATGAAGAAGAACACAAACCAAAAGAGACGGGCACAGAAGGCAGAAGTACAGAAGAAAGTAGAGTATTTCCTTAAAAGAGGAAACTTACGTGAGGCTAAATCCTTAATGAGCAGATGCATGAAAGTGGATGTGGAGATGGTAAATAACCTTGCAATTGCTTTGAAGAAAATGAACATTCCGTATATGACTGCACCATATGAAGCAGATCCACAACTTGTATACTTGGAAAGGAATGGGCACATTGACTGTATCACCACTGAGGATAGTGACTTAATTGTGTATGGTGCTAATAAAGTAATATTTAAGCTAAATGAGCTACAAGGTGGAGAAATGTTTGACAGAGAAAGAATCCTTTCCAGATGCTCTATCCCCACTAAGTGTTTACTCACACAGCTAAAGGAAATTGTTTCTTTGTGCGGATGTGACTACACAAACGGAATTAGTAAAGTTGGTCTAATAACTGCACATAAGTTAATGATGATGCATAAAACAGTAGAGGGCTGTATCCAATATTTAGCACAAAAGCAAAGTGGTGTTATTGATCACATTGATATCTGCTCAAAAGTAATATGTACTTTTAATATGCATGTGGTAAAAGATCCTTCATGTGGTCAAAGAGTCTACTTAAAAGGTACATCAGAAAAAGAAGCAGATGACATTTCATTATTTGAAGATGTTTCATTTTTAGGATTACTTGAGCCAGTGTAATTCCTGTGTTCTTTCTACTGAGAATAGAAAATTTCTGTTTTATTGCAGTATAATACTTGCATAGAAATAAATCGTATTGTATGAACTTTCATTTTGGATGCTTTTAATTTTTATTACATTTTTCTATGCTGTAAAAATATATTTTATAGCTTATTACAGAATATCTGCAGAAATTCCAAATATTTCTCTGATTTTCTGTGATATAAGTCTGTTCTGCTTGTATATTCCCAGGAGACCAGTTCCGAAAAGTCTGTCTTTCTTTTCTAAATACGGCAGAATATAAAATACGTGTACTGGTAAGTATTTTGCATCTCTAAGGTCGTTTTTTACTTCTTTTCTTTCTAAGCTGTGCTGTAAGCTGAGAACTGCCTGCTTAAATGTAGATGTTCCTGTGTATATCGCAAATTTATCAATGTGAAGTATAAAATACGTTGTAATATACTCTATCATGATATTCCTGGTTTTCTGTATAAAGTATATATCCAGTAGTAAAAAGTGCTCTAACTTTCTGTCTAGTATGTCTCCCTTTATCAAAAGCTGGTCAAGGGATGCTTTTACTAAAGAAAGAAGGTGAACAGTAAAACATCCAAATATTTCACCAGATACTTGTGTGAATTCACTTTGTAAAATTTCAATTTTACTTTTTGTGGTTTTTTCTGGGTCTGAATTCTCTTCTGGCTTTATTTCAGACTTCTCTTCTGGCTTTATTTCTTTTTCTTTTATTGTAGGTATTTGACTGATTAGCACAAGAACTTCTTCTGGTAAGTGAATAAATTCAGAAATTGCAATGAATTTTCTACTTGTACAGTTTGTGAAGATAGACTGACCAAATACACATTCTTTGTTCAGAGGATGATTCCATCTTTCTATCTCCACAGAAATTGAAGAGTCTTTGTGGTAACTAATATTGTTAATGTCTACATCAGGTACTTTAGATATGGTTTTAAACACTCTTTTCATCGACTGAATAAGTTTTTCCAGTACTTCTTCTGCCATTTCTTCTACCTTTATTTCTAGTCCTGCAATGGATGTCTTTATAAATTTGCCAAGTGTCATTATAACCCTCTGCACACTTCTTTGATACTTTTTCAAGAATGGCGTAGTATGGTCTGCTGTATTTTCAAGCTCTGTCACTCGTGTGACTAAATCCATTAGGATCTTCTTTCTATTTTTAAAGCAGTTAGATGGTTCAATTCCTCTGATCTTTTCGGATATATTAACGTGTGTTGGGAGTACATCTGCGAGTACGTCTCTAACCACTGCAGCAATCTGCAGCGCGCATCCGTGTACGATAAGTATTGATTCTTCTGATCTAACTAAATGCACATTCATAAGCAAAAGATCCCCGCCAGCTTGTTTTTCTTTATTAGCAAGAAATCCGTACTTGTTTTGAAAGAGTTCATTGTACATAAGATTGGCAGAGTCTAGCCTGGTTATTCGCTGTATATTGTACGCCATAGTATCTTCTGCTGTATTTACAGCTTCCTTTGTTAGCTCTACTAAGAACCTTCTAATCCAGTCTACAATCTTATCAAATAAATCCTTCTCAGTTACTGATGAATCGTACAGTGGAAGTGTTATTTGTGCCATTCTTTTTGGAGAGCTTCTATTCAATTTTATTTCTTCGTATAAGTCTGTGTTATACCTGTACTTTTTATTCCCTGCACAATTCTCCTGTCTTTTATGCAAGATACTCTGTACATTGTGCAGTAATGCAGTCACTTCAGATGTAAACTGTGCTAATCCTCTAGAAAGTATTTGTGACTCATCCTCTCCATTGATTACCTTTTTTTTATGCATTGCCACTTGCATTTCTTTTGATACACCATTAATTATTTTTACCATACGCTCATTAACAGAATTATATACAGCAACAAGTGCACATCCTGCAATCTTCTCTAACACCCGAATGTCCATAGATGATATACGAATTATACCGTGTAAACTGTCTTTAATCCGTGTTTCTATCTCTTTCTTTGCCTTCCAAAGACTGTTCTCTGTGTAATACTTAATCTCTGACTGTACTGCTTTCTCCTCTACATACTGAATATTATTCATTATTTCATTCAGTCTTCCTGCATGTATGTCACTTATTGAAATTATGTCAACAGCAAGCGCCTGCTTTATTTCTGACTCATCAAGGTCTTTTTTATACTGTGCCTGTTCCTCTTTCAAACTGTCTATGTACTTTCCTATGTTATTGCTCTTAACAGTGCTAATAAGTGTACTTAAATGTGCCTCAATCTCTGAAATATTCTTTGCTGCTGTATTTACTTCCTTATGCACTTGGTGATACTTTATTGCTGAATTCTTCAGTGGCCCAGTGTTCTCTGTTATTAAAGACTCAATCCCTGCGAATAACATCTGATACGCATCCTCAAACTCCTCGCTCTTCTTCTCTGACATGGATATTTTCTGTATAACTGGCCCTGGAATGTATCCCTCCTGTAATATTTCTGGAAAATCTACTCGTATTTTCTTCAGTGCATTCTCAAGCTGTCGGTGGTTCTCTGGCATTCAAAACAAAATTCTTATTCCATTAATTAAATGCGTCTTTAAATAAATTCCATCATAATTTTATTCTGTTGCTTCCGGTGAATTTGAATTATTTCTATTAATTTGAAAATATCTAATTCTGCACTGTCTATCAGTTCTTCCGGTTAGATCCTTTGCTACTTTACTCCATACGGGCTTCTTTGAGTCATTTACAGCTTTAAGAAGCTTTTCATCCTCCTCGGGCGTCCATGGACTGTTATTCCTTGCTGGGTCTAAATAATATACAAACCTTTCTCTGCACTGAAATTGTGTCCTTGATGGAACGTATTTACACACTTCTTTCCAGTTACCTTTTTTATGCTTTCTCACACCTTCTAAAAGAGCTTCGTCCTCTTTCTTTGACCACTTTCCGTGTTTTATAATTGGGTTTAGTACTCTTTTGTATCTGTACATACACTGCTTTGCCGTTTTATTCTCAAAATCTGTGGCTATTTCTGTCCAGCTCTTCTTCCCTTCTGATTGAACTAATTGTGTGAGTTTTAAGTCTTCTTCCTCTGTCCACTGAGAAGTAGGCTTACTTCCTTCTAATTCTAAATATCTGGAGTATACAGATATAGGTGCTCTTCTCACGGTTTTACAGGTTTCTTCCCAGTTTTCCTTGTTCTTTTTTATTTCTTTGTCTTCCTCTAGCTGGAATTTGTCCTGCCTATATGCTGGATTCCGTGGGTGGTACCATAATTCCATACATTCTATAACTGGTCGTCCTACGTGCTTAGATACAATGGGCCATATAGAATGCTTTACATTCGGCAAGAACACTTTCTCTGCAATAAAATATGCATTTATTTGGGCAAGGATGTTGTCTCCTTCTGTTGGTTGGTTTGTTTCTATGTCTGTGTGCCCTGTTAGGTATTGATACACTGGTTTTTTTAAGCCAGAAGGAGCCCTCTTCTTTTTTGTTTTCTTTTTGTGCTCTGTCAATTGCTTCCTTAAGATTACCAGCACGTCCAGTTTGCTCATAATGTCTAAGTACTCTTCATGTAATTTATTCTGCATTTCTCTGTTCATTTTTAGAATTGCAGTTTCTTCTAGCCCGCTGGATGTTCCATCTGAAAAACTTAACAGCAAATCTTCATCCATAGAAAAAATTTACGAATGGGTGCACAGAGAAACATAGCTGGAATATTCGCCAGAGCAACTGGTCAGACAGAAAATTCACATATTATCAGTGCATGCAATATTCTACAGACAATTCTTACGGGTGGTGAAATATCCCGTGGATACGTTGAAAAGGTTCTCGGCATAGACTTGGGAACAACTAACTCATGTGCTGCAGTGCTAGTAGATGGAAAAAATCCGAAAATCATAGAGAATACGCAGGGAAAGCGGACTACCCCATCTGCCGTTGCATTCAATAAAGGGCAAGTTTTAGTGGGTGAGGATGCAAAAAAGGCTGCTTTTAATAATCCGCTTGGTCTTATTACTTCATCTAAACGGCTTATGGGAAGAAAGTATACGGATCCAGAGACTATTGAGCACATGGGGACTGTTCCGTACAAGATTGTACCCCACACAAATGGAGATGCATGGATTGAGGTGGATGGCAAGGCACACTCTCCACAGCAAATAGGTGCAGCTGTGCTCAAGTATTTAAAGGACTCAGTTGAGCATGTTTTGAAAGAAAAGATAGACAAGGCTGTTATAACTGTTCCTGCATACTTTACAGACTCACAGAGGCAGGCCACAAAAGTATCGGGTGAGATTGCTGGTCTAAATGTGCTAAGAGTGATAAACGAACCTACTGCGGCAGCTCTTTCATATGGCATAGATACTTCACAGGATGGAACTGTTGCAGTATACGATTTAGGTGGGGGAACTTTTGACGTATCAATACTTGAGATAAAGGACGGGATATTTGAGGTGAAAGCCACGAATGGGAACAGCCACCTGGGTGGAGAGGATTTTGATGCAGCACTTACAAATTACTTATTAGACAAAATAGAGAAGGAGAATAAAATACAAATTAGAAATAATCCTATTGCTGTACAAAAGGTTAGAGAAATTTCTGAGCAAATCAAGTGCACACTCTCTGAAAAAGATAATGCCACAGTAGCTCTAGATTTACCTGGCATTTCATCTGAGAGAAATAAACCTGTTGGTTCTATTCCTCTTTGTGTTACTAGAAGAGAGTTTGAAGAACTGATTTCTCCACTAATTGAAAAAACGCTATCACCCTGCAAAGAAGCTCTTTTAGATGCAGATATTAAGAAAGGAGCAATTGATAATGTAATTGTTGTTGGTGGAATGACAAAAATACCTGCAATTAGAAAAGCTGTTGAAAAGGTCTTTGGAAAGGCAATTACACCGGGTGTAAATCCAGATGAGGCAGTAGCTGCAGGTGCTGCTGTGCAGGGGGGCATACTTGCAGGACAGATGCAGGACTATTTACTTATTGATGTGGCACCACTCAGTCTTGGAATAGAAACTCTTGGTGGTATTTTCAGTAAAATAGTTGAGAAGAACACTTCCATTCCCACCAAGAAAACACAGACGTTTACAACTTCTGAAGATGGCCAGTCTTCTGTTACAGTAAAAATATATGAGGGAGAAAGGCCATTAGTCGCACATAATAAATATCTAGGGGAGTTAGTCCTTTCAGGCATACCTCCTCTTCCCAAAGGAGTGCCAAAAATAGAGGTCACTTTTGAAGCAGATGCAAATGGAATGTTTACAGTAACAGCGAAAGACAAAGAAACACAAAAACGCCAAAATATTACAATTAAACCATCCGGTGGTCTTTCGAAAGAAGAAATTGCGTCTCTTATCAAAGAAGCAGAAGATTCACGGCTTCTCGATGAAAAAGAAAAACTTCTAATAGAAACAAAACAGAAAGTGTCAGAGTACATCAAACAACACCATGAAATACGTAAAGGTCTTAAGAGCCCGATTTCTGCAGAAGATTCTCATAGATTAGATAATAAAATATCTGATCTTTTAAGTCTTATAAAGAAATCCTCTACCACAAAGGAGGAAATAGAATATCATTTGTCGGATCTGAGAAAGGATGCAGGAAGTGTCTGGAGAAACCATAAATAAATAAACTAATTTAAAAACAAAAAAATGCCATCTGGGACAGAGACCATGAGCTTAAAAGAAATAATTGCCAGTACAAGCGAGAATAAAAAATGTGTTGACTGCAATATGACCAGACCCCAATGGGCCTCAATTACTTATGGAGTATTTTTATGTCTAAACTGTGCTGGTGTACACCGATCATACGGAGTAAAAGTGAGCATGGTAAAAAGTCTAAGCATGGACATGTGGAATGACTCAGAGAAGAAAACAATGGAGCTGGGCGGTAATAAGCGATTTCTAGAGTATGTGGAAGAGAACCAGCTGGGAAGTCTTTCTAAAGAAGAATTGTATACTTCAAAGAAAATGGTAAAGTACGCTGCAGAGTTAAAGAAGAGTGTTCAAAAGATATTTCCAGAAGCAGCTGCAAGTAACATGCCATCACCAAAGGAAAGAAGAAAGAAGCCACAGGCCACTCCTTCTCCTCCTGTGGTAGATGTACATCCAGCCAAACACACAGCACCCAGCAGTACCGAAAGTACTCAGAGCAGTTATATAAATATGTATAACCAAGCATCTTTCAGGGCAATGCCTGCTCTGGAGAACGTACAGTCGGGAATAACAGACATGCTTGGTAAGGCAGCAGAGTATTTTAGTTATGCAACAACCACACTTTCTGGACACATATCAGAAAAAGTTCTTACACCAGCCTCAAGTATCATTAAAGAGAAAGGAGAACAACTCTCTGAATACATTAAAGGCAAAGAAACAAATAGACATACACAGGATAAAGACATAAGTAAAGAAACAAAGAAATCTTCACAAGAAAAACCACCCAAGCCTGGTCATTCAAAGCCTTCATTTGATAAATGGGATTAGATTGAATAAAGTGATGCATATAACCAATTTTTAATAATTTTCTTAAATTTTACTTTATCCATGCATTAATTTATTCCTGTGCAAAGATCTATTTTTATTAAAATATTTCTATTTCTATATGTAAAATAGTCTATGATTTAATTAGTATTTATGCTATTCATTAGATGGGGAGATTCTACATTTGATGATTTCTGTTGTATTAGTATTAATATAGTAAGATTTCATAAATATTGAATAAACAATTCAGTAGAATAATACTGTAATTATTAAGTATTCTAGTATTGAGTATTTAAGTGGTTTTTATGGATTTTTAGTGTATTTTAGAAGATCTTTTATTTTTCTTTATAATCTATCTAATTGATTTAATTCTCATAATTAGAATAATGTGTGATATGTGAGCTGAGCTAAAATTAAAAAAAAAGGGTTTTATGGACATTTTTATATATGGCACGATTACTTCTTCTGTTCAATAGTTCTGCACTACAGAGAGGATTAATGATCTTTTTGATTCTTTTTACTTTAAGAGTGGTCAGAGAAACGAATGTGTCATTTTACATGGATTTTTTTTATAAGATAAGAAATAATGGGTAATGAAGGTAATACTAGAAAGCAAAAGATAAGCATGCTTCTTACACTGAAGAATATACAGGAGCTAAAGGACTATCTTTCTCGGGGATTGTTCCCTGTGTTTAATACTCGATTCCAAAAGCGCGATTTTAAGAAGAAAGCAAAGATGTTCATTACCACAAATAAGGGCATGCTTATGCGGGAGGTGAATGGATTATTTCTAATGGCAGTTGCAAACAATGATTTAGAAAGAATCCACAGCATATGCAGGTATGCACATGATGACTCAGAGCACTGCAAGTCTGAAGACAGCTGGAAAAAGATACGCTCTCACTGGATGGGCTTCAGAAAACAGCACATAATTGACTGGGTGGCAAAATGCCGTGTATGCACAGCAGCAAATCAGATAAATGAAAATACTATCTTAAAGGATACTAAACCACAGCATAGAATGGCATTTACAAGCTTTTCTATGGAGAGATTACAGATTGACTGTATAAACATGAGCAGCCACTCTCTGCATAATAATGGATTCTCTTATATTATCCACTGTATGGACCTTCATACATCATACCACTTTGCATTCCCTCTCCAAAAAAAAGACAGCCATGAACTTTGTGAGTGCTTAATTTCTTTACTAGGAAAAGAAGGGTGGCCTCACATTATCCAAACAGATTTCGATTCTGTATTTCTCTCCGATGAGCTGTCCGTATTATTTGCTACTAATAAAGTTATTCATGTATATTCAAATAATGACTGTTCCCCATCCATTAATATAATCAAGAAAACCAGAAGTGTTTTTAAAAAAAAGCTTGTATCTCGAATGAAGCTGAAAAAATGTCTTTACAACTGGACTTCTGTACTCTCTGATGTTCTCTCTGATTGGAATTCAGAATTCTCATCGAGTGTCATGAATAAACCCATTAATATTTTCAGAACACATCCTCCAAATATAGAGAAGTATATGTGTCCGCCTCCTGACGATGATCTACTGTCTTCTTAATATTTATGCTGCAATAAGCTGGTTACTGCTCCTGAGTAATAAATGATAAATCTTTACACTTCCTATTATGAATAAAAATATAAAATATTTCTGTATTTTCTCATAGAAGCACTCACATGGAATACCTCAAAATACCATATAAAAATATTAAAAAGTACACATTCTCAGCTTATTATGCAATATATCTCCTCTTATATAGACTAAATCCTATTGTAATTACTAATTATTCTACTAATTTTGGGTTATACCCCTGAAAATCTCAACTGTATACTTTCACCAGGCACATAACCAGGAATAGTTTACTATTCTTTATACTACTACAGCACGTATTACACTATAAAATATAATTATTAATTTTACTTATATCTCTATCCTGTCCATCCCTATTTTTAAAGTATTTTTATATAAATTCTCTCTTCTTTACTCTTCTATTTCTGTTCTCATCTTTTTTATTTTATTTTTTGTGAATATTTATATTAACATTATGATATTTATTATAATAGATTATAATAACCCGATATAACCCGAAATATCTAAAATATAAATATTTCTATTTTTCATTTATATTCTTAATAATGAACATATTCTCACAGGGAAAGGAGAAACCAGGATTATCACAGAAAGAGAAAGCAGAAGTAGGCAGATCAACTTGGAATTTATTACATGCAATTGCCAGGAGATATCCAAATACTCCATCAAAAAAAGAACAAAAAGCAGTTTATGATTTATTTGAGTCTCTTCACATTCTGTATCCATGCAAGCCATGTGCTTCTTCTATTTCTGCGTTTAAGAATAGTAATTTATTACGTACACAGAGCAGATCTTCTCTTATTTTTTCATTTTGTGAATTTCATAATTGGATTAATATTAAGCTGAATAAACCCAGGATTGACTGTGCTACATTCACAGAAGCAGAATTAAATCCAGGAATAACTCAAAATTCGCACAGTAAATTTATTAGTACAATAAAAACAAGAATTATTTCTGTTATACACCAAATAAAAAGTATTTTATAAATGAAGTATTCTTCTGTTATTCATGATTTATTAATAATATTACTATTTATGTGTATATCCTGTGTATATTTATGTCTAATTATGATCTATAAATTTAAATTTCTAAACTCTTCAGTTATTTTATATTTTAAATTTATTTTCTGAAGGGATTTTAGAAATTTAAGTATAATAAAAATATAATTTATAGATGATTTAGGTTTATTAATAAGAATAAATTTATAAAAATCAGATTTCGGGTTATATCTGGATATTACTTGGTATAATGAGCTAATCACGCCATATAACATCAACAGTATCTGTTCTATACCTCTGTGATACATGACAGGAATTATCTGTACATTTATATCCAGCAGAGATCATTTTATATGCTGTATGTGCTATCATTAGACCATTATCAATGCAGTACCGTTCATCTGCGCTGTATCCAGTACCTCCTCTTTGCTCTGCCATATCACTTGCCATTTTTTGCAGTCTTTTATTACATCCAACACCTCCTACAACTAATATTTCATTAGATTCTGCGCATGCCATTGCTCTCTCAGACACTTCAACTAGCATGGCAAATGCTGTCTCCTGCACTGAATAACATATATTTGCTTTTAATTCATCCGTTAATTCTTTCCCCTGTAAGTATTTCTGTACGTAAGAAAGTAACCCAGAAAATGAAACATCCATTCCCTTTATGATGTACGGTAGTTTTATGTACTCAGTCCCTTTCTTTGCGAGTTGTTCAATATTATACCCAGGAGAGGGATAATTTGAAATATTCAAAGTACGTGCAAGTCTATCTAAACAGTTTCCTATTGCTATATCCAGGGTTTCTCCATATACTTTATATTTTCTGTTGTGGTATACTATAATTTGTGTATTCCCACCACTGACGTATAAAATAGTTGGATTATTTGACTGTGTAATAAATCTGCCCATTTCTATATGAGCAACACAGTGATTAACAGGCACCACAGGAATATTATACATCACAGATAATACTTTAGCAAAAACAGCAACTGCCTGTAGGCAAGGTCCAATCCCTGGTCCTGCAGTGTATGCGATATATTCAATATCTGCTACTTTAATATTTGCTTTTTCAACCGCTCGTTTAAACACTCCCATAATATTCGTCTGGTGGTGCATTGCAGCTTCTGTTATTTTAAACCCTTCTCCCTGTGGTGGTACGTAAGTATCCCTTTCATTTGCTAAAATGCACTGACCATTAACAATCCCCACACCAAGCTTATTTGCACTGCCTTCTAATCCAACAATAAGCATAAAATCTTTCTTAATTTCTCATATTCATTTATTTCAGATTATTTAACACCAACGTACTATTTATAGAGCAAGAGCACCTGCCATGCATCCCATAAGAACAAGAGGAGAGACTGCACTGTTTTTTCTGTCAGTTCCTGTTCTTTCTGTTCTATCACCAGAGCCTCCTGAGGATCCAGCTGGTCCGTTCATATCCACACCAGAGAGACAGTCATCAATGTTAACAAATGAATAACCTGCTGCACTTCCCATATCAACCACATCAGGAACTATTCCCAGTTCAGACTCTCTTTGATCATGCTGCAGTACAATGTACGAGGAAGACTGTGGTCTTACAGACTTTAACTTCAATTTCCATCTGTTAATCATATCTTCTGAATCATCATCTGTTCCGTACATGTCATAATTGTAATTAATCAGAACCAAGTCTAAATCATCAATCACTTCAAGAACTGTCTGGTTAGTTACATCTGGCTGATTAATAGCAATGTATTTAGTCTTCTGTCCTGCTAATTCATCAAGTACGTTCAACTCCCCCACAATTGCTTCTTTTATTTCTTCACTATCCATTTCACTGAAGTCATATATTGGGTTAGTTCTGAGGCCAACTGTATGCCCATCATCTACAGCCTGCCTGATTATATCTGCCACACCAGAGTGATCAATATTAACAGTAGAGAACATAAATGTTGCTGTAATAGATTCATCAGATAAAGTCTGCAGAAGTTCCGGGCTGCTTTGTACAGGCCCATCACTGAATACTAATGCAATCTGTCCTGGTTTAGCACACTGACTTGGTGCTCTTAAACAATTCACCACTCCCATCATCATAGTAAATAATGAAATCTTCATGTTCTCAAAATATTCTGATCATCTATTAATACCAATGCATTATTCCCACATAAGAGATATTAAGGTAATTTACACATAGACCAATTCTATTTTTACACTTTCTCAATTAAGCACTCAATTAATGAATTATACATTAAATTCAAATTAAATGAAAATAAATTAAAATCAGAAATAATTAAAATTATAAAATTATAAAGCGGGTTAATTCGGGTTATAATATTTATATATAAAATCAATCGTACATACAGTCAGATAGACAATAAGTCATTCAGTGAGTCAATCAGCTGCATAGTCAGCCACTTAGACACTTGCATATTCATGCATTCACTCAATCATTCACTGACTTCATCAAATATTTGCTTATTCACATAATCACTTATTTGTTTATTCAGTCACACATTTATTCACACTTATTTGTTTATTCAGGGAGGTCCATTGAGAATGGTCTATCACAGTCATTAATTCCCACTTTTCTTTCCTTTCTAAATGTGTATCCATCTTGTTTTCTGAATATACCACGTGGTCCATTCTCATCTAGAAGAAGTCCTTCATATGCATAAATCTTCTTTTCTATAGAATGTAATTCCATCTCTAATTTCTTCTTTTTACTTATGTATACTTCTAATTTCCTGTGCAAGTCATCTGTTGTCTGCGATGAGAGACTTTCCAAAGACATTCAAATTTTTTTATGAGAGTCCGTCATATGACTGTTAAAGACGTATATTACGTCAAAGAATGCAACAGAAGAAACCTTCCAGAGAACTATCATATTCTATTTTTGTTGTATATGCTTGTTATGTACACAGATTCATGCTTTGTAGCAGAGAACAAGAAAGGTGAAATTATAGGATACTCCATAGGGAAATTAAAGGATTCTTTAGAAAAAGACGAAACCACAAAAACAGAAGATATTTCTGGGTATATTTTATCATTAGCTGTGGACAAGTCGTACAGAGGAGTAGGTCTGGGCAAGATTTTATTCAGTTTATCATTATACAGTCTAATAAACAGATTAAAAAAGCAAACAAGCGTATTTAAAGTGTACTTGAATGTAAGAGAAACAAACACGGCAGCAATTTCAATGTATGAAAGAGTATTCCAATTTTCAAAGGAAAGTGAAGAGAAGAATTATTATGCAGATGGAGAGAGTTCTTTTCTAATGAGCAGAGTTTTTAACATAAATGAGAGTGAGTGAACTACAAAAAGGAAACATTCTTATAACTCACATAAAGAGAGTATCAATTGAGTATAAATATACAGTATTTGATTATGAACCAGGAGAGTATTTCGGTGTACTTCACATTACACTACATCTACACATTAACTCACCACAGTATATATTCAACAGGATAGAGCGGATTAAAGATACAAAAAGTACAAGAGTACCAATTATTCTACTACTGATTAATCAAGATATAACCACACTTTCTACATCATCAGTATTTACTAAATTACAGATTGACTGTATGTCATTAAATATACGCATAATACCAGCATATACTCCTGTAGAGTGTGCTAAGTATATAGAGAATATGCATTTGTATAAGAATGAATTAGTACATTTAAGGAATTATCAGAGAACATTAAATCAAGCAAAGAGAGAATTATCAGATAAGTTATCAACAGATGAAAGTATCCGTAAATTATTATTTATACGCTCTATTCCTAAAATAACAAAATCTGATGGGATAATTCTTCTGAGTACTCGTACGATTTCTGGTGTATTAAATGATTCTATTATGTATAAATTATCTCATGAGAAGGGTATTGGTAAATTAAAGGAATCTTCAGTGAGAGATTTCTTTATGCAGAAATTCAACTAGTCACTCTTTTTTATTTTGATGGATTGTGAGGGAAGGGGTCTTGAGCCAGAACCAAAAATACCAAGAGCATCTGTAGAGAAGATAATTTCAGAGACTATAAAGCCTCCTATGATGTGCAGCAAAGAGGTCAAGCAAGTTCTTTTAAACAGCTGTGCTGAGTTTGTACACATAATTGCAACAGAAGCCAATGATGTATGCGAGAAAGAGCAGAAAAAGACACTTACGCATGAGCACGTATACAAAGCATTAAAGCATTTAGGGTTTGAGGAGTACATTGAAGAGTGCAATGAGTCGTATAAGGATCATATAGAACAAGCCAAATTAAGACCATCAAAACAGAACAAGTTAAAGGAATCAGGACTAACTCAAGCAGAGCTAGAAAGAGAGCAAGAAGAGTTATTTAGGAAAGCAAAAGTACTTGCACAGGATGAGGAGCGATATCAGAAAGAACAGTAATAAATTCCATTTATATTTAATTTTTTACTTCCCCTGCAATGCATTCAGAAAAAGACTATGAAAAAGAAGTAGAGCAAAATAATGAGCAGGAAGTGCAAACACTACGAGTAACCATGATCAGCAGGAACAAGAGTGAGATAGAGCGTGTTGCATATGCTATATACCAAATGGCAAAAGCAGACAATCCATCAAACAAAGGACCAGTATCTTCCAAGAACAACAAGTTACAGGTGACTGTTAGAAAAGCACCCGGTGGTAATGGTACTAACACATACGACAAGTTCGCTATGACAATTAGAAAGAAGTACATTGACATAACCGTACCATATGAGTCATTCAAGGCAATTACTTCAACTGTGCTAAGCCCAGAAGTATTTATTCAAGTGGTTATAAAGGCATAAAATAAATAACACGTTTAATTCTTCTTATAACTTATGAGTGATTGTGTATAAATATTTAAAGAGAGTCCATAATTTATTACACATTGTATTATAATAACACACAATATAAAATATACTAATGTATGTGTAATAAGTCATGGTCTGTTATAGAATATATAGTTATATGTGTAATAAGTAATAGCATATGTGTAATAAGTCATGGTCTGTTATAGAATATACTAATGTATGTGTAATAATTAATAGCATATGTGTAATAAGTCATGGTCTGTTATAGAATATACTAATGTATGTGTAATAAGTCATGGCTAATCATAGAATATATAGCTATATGTGTAATAAGTCATGGTCTGTTATACTAATAAGATATATAACACAATATAGAATAAATTATAGACAGTTATAGAATATACTAATATGTGTAATAAATTATAGCTATATGTGTAATAAGTTATGTTATATGTTATACACTGTGTAATAAGTTATATACTATATAATATACATTGTGTAATAAGTTATATAATATATAATATACATTGTGTAATAAGTTATATAATATATACTACTATGTGTAATAAATGTATGTAAAATATTCTTTTTATGTTTAGAGCAGAAAGAATAACAAAATTAATCACAGAAAAGTTCCCTTCAGCAAAGGTAAAAATAACCGACAGAACAAAGGAGCACAGTGGCCATAGAGAAATGATAAGCAAAGATGATCCACAAGAGACTCATTTAGACATATCAGTATGTGATGCATCCTTTGAAGGAAAGCCAATTATAAACTCAATAAGAGAAATAAACAGACTAATAAAAAATGAATTCACACAGGGCCTACATGCAGTCACAATTTCATGCACATACACTGATAAATAATAAATATTACACAATGTATAATATATAGTATAACTTATTACACAGTGTATAATATATAGTATAACTTATTACACAGTGTATAACATATAACATAACTTATTATACTATGTGTATTATATACTATTACTTATTACACAATACATACGATATATTATACCATTACTTATCTATAACTTATTACACAATGTGTATATTATATAGTATATAACTTATAACTTATTACACATATACTACTAATTGTACATAACTTATTACACATTATACATAACTTATTACACATTATACATTACTTATTACACATTATACATTACTTATTACACATTATACATAACTTATTACACTATGTGTATTATCTATTATCATTTATTACACAATATATAATAAATATTTTATATTACACATTGTGTCATATGAAAGAGTGTGAGAGAACAGAACCTTTTATAATACAATCAGATACTTATTTATTACACATTGTAGCATTAGTTAAGCACATCATAAAAATATTAAACAAACAAATTGAATTAATTAATAATTTATATATTACACAATGTGTAATAAGTAATGTATCAGATATAATCATAAGAATATCATTAGAGATAGAGAACTTAGAAGTATTCATAACCACATTCATTCCGTATATAACTGACATAATAAGCATGAATAAGCAGAATATTACACTATTAAAACAAACAGAAATGCACATAAACCAGAAGAGAGCAGAACTTATTACCAATATGAATATTTTATTCTTAGAGATAATTAAAGTGATAGAACTTATAAGTAATAGTATAAAAAGTAATAATAATAGTACATTAAATAGTATACATAGTGTAATAAGTAATAATAATAATACAATGTGTAATAATAATGTATTAAATAGTATACATAGTGTAATAAGTAATAATAATAGTACAGGATATAGTATACATAGTGTAAATAATAATGATTTAAAGAATTTATGTGATTTATTAATAGAGGATACGTTTAAGAATTTAGAATCCATACAGAAGTTTTATTATACAGAGGATATTGATGTAAGACTAAGTAATCCAGTAATTAATAAGGTTAAGAAAGTATCTATTATACGTATAATTATATCTGGGTATTTAAAATCAGGTATCCCGTATATAATATTATTAATAGGGATAATAATAGGGATAATTCATGTGAATGAATTACTTACAGTAAGAAATACTATTATAAAAATAATGATAGAATATATTATACAATTACCAATAATTATTATTACTAGTGCAATATTTATTACACATATGGTAAATAATAATATAAAATATTATACACAATGTAGTATAATTAATAGTATAATATTAAGTATTATACAGATAATATTTATAATATGCACAGGTATACAATTATTATTATTACTATCAAAATTTATGATACATTATGTAAATAATAATACTTATTGTACAATGTGTATATATTCTTTTATATCATTATTTATGATATATACAGGCATAAGTTATGAACGGAAAGTGTTCAAATATAAAAACACAATGTGTAAAATATTTTATAAATATTTATATTTTATGTACAAGTATTATTGTACGTTGTATATTATATTATTAATACACATATTTATGATACAATGTGTAAATAATAATGACATACTTGTATATAAAATAACAAAGAGATTTATAAAAATAACAAAATATATTATATAATGTGTAATAAGTAATGTATTATGTGTAATAAATAATAATAAATATGATATAATGTATAATAAGTAATGTGTGTATGTGTAATAAGTAATGGTCAGTTGTAGAATATAGTAGCATATGTGTAATAAGTAATAATAACTTATAGTATATATTGTACATTGTGTAATAAGTATTATTATGTGATTATTGTGTAATAAGTATTATTATGTGATTATTGTGTAATAAGTTATGCATAATGTGTAATAAGTAATAATAACTTATAGTATATATTGTACACTGTGTAATAAGTAATGTTATATGTGTAATAAGTTATGCATAATGTGTAATAAGTAATAATAACTTATAGTATATATTGTACATTGTGTAATAAGTATTATTATGTGATTATTGTGCAATAAGTTATAATATATTGTACATTGTGTAATAAGTTATAATATATTGTACATTGTGTAATAAGTTATTCAATAGTTATTTATTAAATAAGTCTTTAACTGTATTTATACTTGATAAATCAGAATAATTATTGTTCTTTATCCACCCCTAAACAAGCAGCCAGGAATGCAATAAAACACGGCCGTGGCTCAGTCGGTTTCGAAAGGAATTCTGGGTGGAATTGTACACCACAATAAAAAGGATTCTCTGATATTTCAAGTGCATCTATGTAATTCTTGTGACGAGCAGCAATTTTCAAACCGTGCTTCTCAAATTCCTGAATATATTTCACATTTACACTGTACCTGTGCCTAAACCTCTCAGATATAATCGATCCATTAGGATTCCCATAAAAAGTAGCCATACGTGACCCAGGGATGGTTTCTGTCTCATGCCTACCAATCCGCATTTTATTTGAATGTTTAGATATAATCAGTGAATACCCAATAATCCCATCTGTGGTATGCTTCTGGTCATTGATTTTATCATCAATTATTGTGTGAATGTCTTCTTCAGTGACAAGTTCTTCACTCGTTGCATTTTGTATTTTTAATACGTTCCTGGCATACTCGATCGCAATTATTTGCATACCCAGACATATCCCTAATAATGGTATTTTATTAATCCTGGCATATTCTGCTACAAGTATCATTTGTTCAACTCCTCTTTTACCAAACCCACCTGGTATGATTATACCATCAAATACATCCAGGGATGAAAGATTCTCTGATTTCATGAATGAAGATGTGTCAAAGTATGTCGTATCCACTTCTGTGTTTAAATCATCAATGGCACCTGCAAATTTAAGAGATTCCTTAATGGATAAATAAGCATCTTCATGATTACTGTACTTACCAACAATAGCGATCCTGCACATGTGCTTCTTCTGAGTGGTTATTTTTAAGAAATAGTCACCCTTCCCTGGTAATTCTGTCTTACACATAGGGATACGTAACCTGCCCTGTAAATATTCAAGTATACCACTCTTATGAGCAAGTTGTGTAGGGACTGATAATACATTACAATCGGGCATTTGTACGATCTTCTCTACACCAGTGAATAAAGCTATCTTATCTAATGGTTCTTTATCAATGGGTCTCTCCGATCGGCATACTATAACATCGTATGGGATACCTAATTCTCTGGCTCTTTTAGCTGATGCTTGTATTGGTTTTGTTTTATGCTCATTATTTAATTCTAATGCATAATCTACACCTACAATTACGAAATTATCCCTGCCTTCTTCTACATGCATTTGTCTGAGTGCTTCAATAAATGTGATTGATTCGATATCTCCTACTACACCTCCTAATTCAATCACACAAATAGTTGGTTGTGTAGTGTGATTCTCGATCGGAATACAAGCTGCATTTCTTATACTGTTCTTAATGTGATCGGTCACATGAGGGACTACTTGTACTGTCTTACCTAAATATTCACCTTCTCTTTCTCGTTTGATTACTTCACTGTACATCCTCCCACTGGTTATACTGTTAAATTTAGTAAGGTTTGATCCTAAGAACCTCTCATAATTTCCTAAATCTAAATCTGTCTCTGTACCATCATCTAGTACAAATACTTCACCATGGTCTTTTGGTCCTAACGTGCCCGCATTGAAATTCAAGTATGGATCAATCTTTACAATTGTTATGTGATGTCCTTCTTCCTTTAAGATTCTTCCTATACTGCTTGATACAACTCCTTTCCCTACTCCGGAAATAACTCCTCCGCATACTAAAATGTACTTCATAAATTTAAAAATTTTTTTTGTATTTATAGATTGGGTTTATCTACGTTATTAATTTTTATGTATAATAATCAATACATATCATAAATTATTATACATAGTGTAATAAATAATAAATATACTACATAGTGTAAAAAGTATGACTTATACTACATAGTGTAAAATATTATGTACTTATTTATTTATATACTATGTGTAATAAATACTATTATAATTTATATGATTAAATACACTATGTGTAATAATTAATACTTAATATTTTTATTACTGTATATGGTAATATTAATTAATTACTGTATATGGTAATATTAATTACCATTTTATAGGATCCTTCCCTTGAGAAATTAAATAATCATTGGATTTCTTGAAATGATCACACCCAAAGAATCCAGTACGTGCACTGAATGGACTCGGATGTGGTGCACATAATATAAAGTGCTTATCACCATCAATTAATGATTTCTTCTTCTGTGCATCCTTCCCCCACAGCATAAATACAACACTCTCTGAAGTATCATTAATTATCCTTATGATCTCATCTGTAAACCGTACCCAGCCGATCGAAGAGTGCGATCGTGGCTTATTCTGGGTTACAGTTAAGATCGTGTTAAGTAAAAGTACACCTTGTTCAGCCCATTTAATAAGTGACCCAGTACCACACACAGAATGTACACCTGTTGAATTGAATATCTCCTTCTTTATGTTAATCAAACTGGGAGGTATCCTTATCCCATCTCTGACTGAGAATGATAAACCTTCTGCTTGATTATATCCATGGTATGGATCCTGTCCTAATATGACTACTTTTATATCTGTACACTCCTTATACGTAAGACATCTTAAGATATGTTCTGGTTTGGGATAGAATTGTACGTTATGTAAGTGATCTAAGATATTTTTAAAGTACTCCTTGGAAAATTCTTGGTTTATGTGGGTTATCCATCCTGGGAGGACTTCTTTATGTAATTGGCATATCGTACATG
Source organism: Nematocida ironsii (assembly GCA_001642415.1). Lineage (NCBI taxonomy): Eukaryota > Fungi > Microsporidia > Nematocida > Nematocida ironsii. The sequence goes on from LTDK01000174.1 coordinate 237,139, forward strand.
TACTGGTACACATTTAAGAGTAAAGGATTTCAGAAATTTAAATTTATTTTATGCAGGAGAAGTGCATGGGACAGGTACCAGATGAGGAATCGGTCTCAATTCGTAAAGTATTACGTGAGAATAAAGCAGAAGAATGGACTGAATTATTAGAAGGGCATGGTATATACAGTGTAACTGATCTTCGTAGGGTAAAGTATGCAGATCTTGTACAATTCGGGATAAGTGAATTTGAACCCAGGAAGAGGATATTTGAAGTTATTAAACAATTAAACACGGAGTATCCGTATGATAAAGACAGGAGAGCATCACTCCATCAGAGAATGCAAACATTAGCCAGATCTAGTATAGGATTCACACATATACACACAGAGAGTAATACGCATAGTATGCATAATATACAAGACAGAGACAGTATATGTATAAATATGGATAAGGATAATAATAGGGATAATAATATGGATATGAGTAATAATACGGATACGGGTGGTTCATGTAGGGATAATAGGGATACGGGTAGTTCATATAGGGATAATAGGGGTATGAGTAATAATAGGGACAATAGGGATACTTCATATGTAAAGTATTCAGATGGTGTACAGGATACTTCTAAGGATGACAGTTTTACTTATTATACACAGTGTAATAACTTAAGTATGGGTAGGGAATCATTGGATATAATTGATAATCACAGTACAACCACAGAAAGTATCCATAAAAGAGATTCTGTTATAAGGGAAGGGTACGGTATGAAAAATACTTGGAAGAGGAAGAAGGATTTAGTTAATGAAATAATGAAAGAAGCAGAGGACAGTATAATATTAGAAGGTGATTCAGTGCAGGATACTTCTATGATAGAGAATACGTCAGAATATTCAGGTATATCAGATGTACACACAGAATCAGAATTATCTGAGTGTAAGGATACTTTAGAAGATAATAGGATAACTGTAATTGTAAGAAAGCGACCAATTAAACCGAATGGGAAGAGGGACACAGTGAGTATATCAGGATCACAAGTTATCCTCACTGAGAGTAAGCAGAAAGTAGATTTAACCCCGTATATGGAACCACATACGTATACATTTGATAGGGCATATGATGAGTATAATACGACCATGGATATATACAAGGAGTGTGTTAAACAATTAGTGAACTATTCATTGACTGGTGGTAGTTCTACATGTATAGCATACGGTCAGACAGGGAGTGGTAAGACGTACACTATGCTAAATGAGCATAATGGTATGATCGTATTAGCACTTAAGGATTTATTACGTGAGAGTGTACGTGTGTCATTCTATGAGATATACTCTAACAGTATATATGACTTATTAGAGGATCGTAAGAAGATATTCGCACGGGAGAAGGATGGGATTGTTTCAATTATGGGTGTAAAGGAGGTTTATGTGAGTAGTATAAATGATGCCATATCATTAATACAGCAAGGATTACAGTGCAGGATGACTGGTAAGACAGGTGCAAATAATAATTCATCACGATCGCATGCACTCGTTCGGGTTCGCACTGAACGTGGATTATTTACGTTTGTGGATTTAGCTGGGAGTGAGCGTGGAACTGAGCGTGGCATGGAGAGTCAACAATCTTTAATAAAAAGAGAAGGTGCTGAGATTAATAAAAGCCTACTGGCACTAAAGGAGTGTATACGTGCCATGGATAAATCTGCTACACACCTTCCATTTAGACACAGTAAATTAACACAGGTTTTGAAAGAGTCGCTGGTCGGAGAGTCAAAGTGCTGTATAATTGCTACAATTTCTCCTGAAGAAGCATCCACTGAACACTCACTTAATACGCTAAGGTATGCACACAGAATACGTGGTTTAGGGAGTAAAAAGAAAGATGAATCTACTGGAATAAATCTACAAAGTACGGGAAGTATCCACAGACAGTATAAACAGACACAGTCTATAAATAAACCCAGTAGTACGTACACTGCACATGTAAAGAGTGTACCTGTCACAGGCACTGTGTTTAATACGGTACAATCAACCCCTGTCCGAACGAGGATCGATCAGGAGAAGGTTTCTGTGTCTAAACAAGAATCACCAGTGGCTCAGAGAGTACTTGTACAGCAGGCTTTAGCATCAGTCGCCAGTAGAATAGCACGTGAGAGAGATCCTGAGACTCTTGAAGTATTAAAGGAGGCTTTGCTTGATATTGCAAAGTATCAGAAGATATCTTAATTATTGGGCAGTATACAGCTAATAAATACATTAATATTGATAATAAGTTTTGGATGAGTGTACAGATATAATATACAATTGAAATGTGCATTATTTATTACGTATTGTGTACTATTTATTGTATTGTGTATAACCCGAATTAACCCGAAATGTTTATGTAGGTATTTGATAGAAGCACAGTTCTGTTTTTACCACGTCTGATGATGCCCTGCCCGTATCAGCAGCGATTCGATTCGATTGTACTGTGCACATGTTAAAGAATTCTTCCATAAGACCAGTTTGTAAGATTTCCTTTAGGGTTATGTCCTTCATCTCAGCTGATCGCTCAGTCACCCAGTGCGATCGTGGATTAGTCCCAAGAGTCATCCAGTGCGCTGATTCTACAGCATGCTGTAAATCTAAAAGTGCAATGTACTTGTTCTGTACGACTGTTTTATGTGAGTACACATACCCATGCTTTGTATACAGTGCTGTCCTGTACACACCCTTCTTCTCAATCAGGAAAGATCCTGCAATATCATCAGGTAATTTACACTCACCACGGGATATCAACCTACTCCCATCCTGTGATAGAATATGCTGTGGTGAGTACGTGTATATACACACAGTCTTTAAGGAATCATATGAAATAAGACTCAGTGCAGTATCATGTAAAGTCATTCCGATCCCTTTAAGGAGGTATACACCACCACTGCTCTGTGATAACATATGAAGAAGTGGAGGATCGCTCTGATAAAACAATAAGAAAGTCCCTTTATAAGCATCACCACATACGATAATATTCCGCATAACCATACACGATGTAAGAAATACGTGTATGTCATGAAATGCGACTGCTGTAAGTCCTTCATTCCTGTCGAACATGTATATCATAAGTTTAGTACCAACGCATACTACAATATTCCCCTTTACAATATCACAGCATGTAGTGGCACCTTTTGTTTTCTCAGCTGCAAGTGCCTTTAACTTATGCCGTGTCTCAATCCTGTCCCTCTGCGGTACTACTGATGCAATTTCCAATACGATCAGTCTACCACGTGCCATAAGGTCTTCATCCGTTATGTACGTAGTGCATACAATCACAAATTCAGAGAATCCTTCTGTGTTCTGCTTATCAGGGAGTGTTACGATCTTATGATATGCAATATATTCATTATTCTCTAATGCATACTCATCCACTGCCATAAGGACACTTTCTGTTTTACTGCATACTTTCATCTCCTCATGTGAATATATCTTTAATGAGTACGCTCTAGTCAGTGGATTAACAGATATTTTAGGTATAACAGGTGCAGGTACTGGTTCTGCATCTAATTCAGTTGTGGATTGTACTGTAAATGGTATCATATCTTCAGTATACGGCTTATTCTTATACGTGGCAGCAACAATCACTTTCTTTGCTTTAGAATACGATATTTTCTCACATATACTGTCTACCTTTGTCTTCCTGTACAGGACAGACTTATCATACGAGTATAAAGGAAGGTTCCCCTTGGCTATACTCCCCTTTGCCATAACAATAAATGACCGTGTACTGTTGTTATTCTCAGTTATTTCTTCAATTGAATCTATCCTTATGTTGGTTGTATGTATACAGTGCGTATACTCTGTAAATATAAGTATACGTGTCTTATAATGACCAGGTATAAATACTAAATTATCACACATTCTCATACGCCCGAAATTCTGTACACCTTCTGAATCCGATCGTTCATAATAAAATGCATTATTTGTGACTAGTTCCTTATAAAGTATTCTATCACGTACTGTGTACAGGATTATTTCATTATTCTTTGTCTGTGCTAGTAAATATATCTTAGAAAATTGCTCCATCACCAGGATATTAAGTACTTTTTGTCTGTGCTTTATGTTTACTTCAACTGATTCATTCTCTTCCTTGACCACTGATGGGAATACTGAGAATAGCTTACACTCTGCATAAACTGATTTATCTGTGATTGAGTACATAAGAAGACTTCCACATTCTGTTGAGATGTACAAAATATTCGCATGTACAGAAATTGCAGTTGCACCTGTTACTGATAATTTTGATTTTCTACCTCCTGTATACTGGTAGATTAATCCTGTCTCTGTGAGTATAAAGACTTTCTCACTGGATGAGTACACTGCCTGAATTATCCTTTCTGGGAGTGTGAATGCCTTCTTTTTTTTGAACTCTTTTGTTATGTAAACTATCTCATGCGTGGTTATCTGGACGTATCCCATGGTGGATATTAAGGGTTTGAACAGAATGGTTTTATTATTGGATAATTCTGAATCTACTTGGTTTATATCTGTGTCCCATTTTACGATCGTACTCTCCTCATGCTTTGTTACTAAATATAACTGATTCGCTTTATCTACCACGAATAAATCGGAATATCCAGTTATTTTAGCTGTTTGTGAGCATAAAATATCCACTCCATCCTTACACACTATAAGAAGAGGTTGTCCAAATGATCCTGCTGATATTAAGTATTTATACGTCTTATTAATCAGTGGGAGTGGTTCTATGCTTAATATCTCACCAAGGGATGGAATCGTCTGTAAAATGACTATTTTATTAGTGATGGTGGCTTCTCTGATTAATTCACTCTTCTTTTCTGTTTCTCCTGCCATTTTGAACATATTCTCGTACTCCCTTTCAAATTCTGATTCACACTTCTTGTCTTTCTCTGGTTCTGGTGTACTCCTGGTACTCCGATTGTGTTTTCTGTCCCTAATGGTACTCCTGGAATGACTAGCCGTACTTACTAAGTCTGATTCTTTCTCATCTGAATCGGAGTGTGATGGTGTTTGACTAACCATTTCTATGCTGTTCATGAAAATATCTGCATATTCCTGTGTAGCTGTGCTTTTTTCTGGTTTTACTTGTTTCTCCTCTACCACGGAATCAGGTGCGAATGTTACCAGGAATAATCCTTCTGCTGTACTTATACACGCATGGTTCTTATACACAGCAGTAGAATACGGTCGGTTATACCCTATCGGAAGTTCTATCTTCTCTGCGACTACGCTTGATATCCTTGAATTACCCCCAAGTATTGTAAACCTTAAGAATATTTCATCTGAGAACAGGAATACGTCCCTGTCCTTTACTATACACATCCCATTCTCAACCATAAAATTCTGTTCCTTTAAGAACTTCTCCTCTATCCCGAGCATCTCAAATGACCAGAATTCATTAAACCGTACACCGAGCATCTCCCACTGCGTATAAAATAAAGCACCACATGCACCAAGTACCATAAATGCCATTTCATGCGTGGCTGCAAGTAAGTAGCACCCATGTGGAACTGATTCTACCTCAAAGAAAAAGGAAAGTTCACTCTCCTCATTCAAAATGTACACAAGAATCCTCGACCGATCAGCGACCGTATCCTCAAATAAAAAACAAAGTGTCGGAGAGGAGTACCCCCGTAGAAATATTGCATCTTTTATTGCACAGTGCCTCGGCCGTATATTCTGCATCTCAAATACTTTACTCTTCCCAACTTCTTTTGATGAGAATATCGCAAAGTGCGTATTCGAAATCTGCAAGAATGACACTCCGTGCTCCTCATCCACTCGAATAAAAGAAGTGTGCTTCTCTGACCCAGAAAAGAACCCGTACTGCTGTTTCTCATAAAATCGCAGTGCACGGCATACAAACTCATTCTGACCCACATCAAAAATAACTGCAGACACTCTTGCATGCTCAAAATGTACAAGAACTGAATCTGCCTCCTCCCCTTGTGAAGGAATCATAGCCAGCCCAAGAATACACCCAAATACTCTTTTTTCTTTTACCTTCACAAGAACCCCTCCTATAATCTCATATAAAACTATCCGGTCACACCCAGCAGAAATAACACACTCCTTCCCTTTAATAAACTCTCCCATTACAACGTGCTGATTAGCACTCCCCACATACCTCTCCTGTAAAAGATGGTTCATTCAAAATAAATTTATTCACAGTATATACGCATTAATAAATAATGCACTCCTTCTCCATTTGTTATTCTCTAAGTGTGTGCGAGCTTGGCGCAGTCGGTAGCGCGTTAGTCTCATAATCTAAAGGCCATGGGTTCGAATCCCATAGTTCGCATTTTTAATCTATAAATAACATCATACCCCATACGTTCGCACCCTCATACACGCAGTGGCTCCCTCTCTATACGATACTTCTCTAATACGGTAATACTGCTCCATGCAGCCTTCCCTATAAGATTGAATATCTTATACATAAGATACCCTGCTAGTACCACAGAAATACAGAACATCCCCAATACGACTGACCAACCAATTACGCCAATATCCCCATGGCTAAGGAACACTATCAGTGCACCACATACACAGATACTCCCACTGACTAGTACAGCAGATACTGCACTGTACTTGTACTTCATAAGGAATACCAGTGCATACACTGAAATAGGCACTATGCGTAAATATGGTGACGTACCCGTAAGTAGTAACCCAGATATAACCACCCTGTTTATAACACACAGTATATAAAGCAGTGATAGTACACTATCACACGTCCTTTTGCATATAAATGACCATGAATTTATACTCATATACTGATGGTTCTTTAATACTTCTGATATAATATACCCTGCCTCTATGCATATACCTGTATATATAATACACTGTGTACTGATTAGTCCATCTATATACAGTGCACTAATTATACACTGTATTAGGATAAGTGCAGTGATCACTGTATAATTGATTATTCTATGCTTTACATCTGATGTGCACACTGTATACACCATACACATAATAATCGTATATAACAGGATGTGTGGTATGAGTGTGAGTGTAAAGTATGGAAGTACTTGTACACCCACTAATATGATCATATACGGATAGAATACAGTACATAATAAGAACAGTGTAAGGGATATTATAAATATACTCATGAACCTTTTTGTTATGATTATGTCTATATAATCAGAATATCTCTTTTCTGTTAATAATGGCAAGATATTATCACCAAACATATTATAAAGGATCCTTTGCTTCTTATTTGCTAGGATACTGTACGCCATGTTTACTTCTTCAAATTTCCCTGGGATTGAAAAATGTGCATCTGGATGGGTTTTCTTTGCTGCTTTTTTATATGCCATTCTTACTTCTTCATTACTTGCTGTTTTAGATATTTCCAGTAATGTGTAGAGACTGCCACCATTTGTTTGTATTTCTGTTCTGTTCATAAAAAATTCTATTACATGGCTAGTATATAAACACAGAATGAGTCTAGAATAAGAAATAATAAGAGAAATACAACCAAAAGAAAACATCAAAATAAGAGAATGGCTGTGTAAGTGAATGACTGAATGACTGACTGACTGGCTGACTGACTGTGTAAGTGAGTGCCTGACTGTGTATGTATGTGAGTGGATAGTAGAATAATAATATGACTAATACTAGCATAATAAGAGAGACAGACAGAATAATAATATGACCGAATGAATAACATGAATGACTGACTGACCGAATGAATAACCGACTGGCTGACTGGGCTGGCTGACTGTATAACATGACCGACTGGGCTGAATAGCTGTATAATAACATGAATGACTGACTGGCTGAATAGCTGTATAATAACATGAATGACTGACTGAATGGCTGAATGGACGGCCGACTGACTAAGTAATACTAACTAAGCAAATAAGTGAGTGAATGACTGACTGAATGGCTGTATAATAATATGACAGACAGACTGGCTGAATAGCTGTATAATACTGACTAATACTGTATAATCCCATTTATTATATTTACTACTGCATCACTCTTAATATTAAGATATATCCAGTATGTCCACGTATTATACTGCATGGAGTTGTTCCATAAATAATTCCTGTATTATTCTGTATAAGTGCTGGTTTGTGTGATACTTCTACATTCTCAAATACTCTTTCTATGCATAAATTTGAAATACTCTCTGTCCTCTGGATAACTCTCTGGACTTGCTCTATACACGGAATGAAACAAGATATTTTACCTTCTGGGTATAAAATACTTGCTGCTCCTGTGAGGACACTTTCTGGTTCTGGTACATCTAAGAATATCCCATTGACTTTCTCCTTTTTATGTACTACAGTATTAATATACTCTTCTATTGTACTGTGATGTACTCTTACATTTACCATACCTGCTGTGATTATATCACTCTGTGCTGCTGTAAATCTTTCATTATTGCACTCTACTGTATCTATAACACCATTCATGAAATAATTACTTAGTGCATATGTTAAACCAAGTGTGCCTGTGCCTGATTCTATAACATGAGAATTATTTGGTAGTGCCATATGGTATAATATTGATGATGCATCTGATCTGTATATTATCTGAGTCCTTTTCTGACTGGTTTTTATCCAACGGTCACAATTAATTTCTAATAAAATCCCTTTTTTATGGTTATTTCTGGTTGTGTCCCTTTTTTCTGTGCTGTATAATTCTGCCTCTTTGTTTTTTTCTTTTGTCTCTTTCCTTTGAATGACTCTGCATAAATTTCTGTTCAAGTATTCAATGTGCATGTGCATTTTTTTATGCAAGGGAATGAAAAAGAAAATCTGCTAAGAATATACTACCAGTCATTATTTCCTGTATACGATATCATGAGATGGCTTCGGTACATTAAAACCAGAGAATTCTCATTTACTCTGATGAATGAGATATACATACGGTACATAACAGTAAATACAGCAGAAGAATTGGGTATAAGACTAGTTACAGATACACCACAGAAATTAGACATAGGAGGTGTTTATGTGCATAAACCAGCTGCTGTTACAAGTGATAATGCATGTATGATTAAAGAACTTGTTTTTGACATAGATCTGACCGATTACAGTAGGAAGTGTTGTACAGATAAAGATATGTGTGAGTTATGCTTTCCCTTGATAAAGTGTGCAGTGGAAGTACTTGAGAATATACTTAAGAATGTATTTGGGTTTAAGCATATACTATTCGTATTTTCAGGTGGGAGAGGTGTACACTGCTGGGTAAGTGATGCAATTGCACTGACACTCTCAGATAAAGACAGAATTAATGTGACTGAGTATATTAACTCTATACAAAAAAGAGCACACCCAGGGATTGAAGAAATACTTAGGAAGTATCAGGATATAATGAGTATGGATAAGAATACATCTATTACTGACTTATATTCAGAATTATTCCCTAAATTAGATGTGAATGTAACCAAGCAGACTAAACACCTTCTTAAATCTCCATTCTGTATTCATCCTAGGTCTGGAAGGGTGTGTATACCCATTGATATTACAGAAATTGATAAATTATCCTTAGAAAGTGTACCTACAGCAGAGAGTGTAGTAAGGAATAAGAGTCTTTTAATGCCGTACATAAAATACTTCCAGAGTTACATATCACAAATACAGTGAAATATACAGTCTGTATATTAAGATATAATATAGTAATAAATTTCTGGTTATAATGACTGACTAACTGACTTATTGTGTAGCCGACTGACTGACTTATTCAAGGAATGGAATGGATTCTGATATTCTCATATTCTCTCATGTTTTATTTAATGTGTAATAAGTCTTGGTATATGTGTAATAAGTTTTGTTGTATGTGTAATAAGTCTTGGTTAATGTGTAATAAGTTTTGGTAATAATTAATTTTATACTTTATTTGCTGGTTACTTGTGTACTGTACAATAACTCACTTGTACTAGTAGATATTTTTTACACTTAAATTCATAAACCATCTGCATAACTGATGTATGCGTGTTAATAAAATACATAATATTAATGAATAGTAATAATTCTACTTAAATAAACAATTTACTATTTATGAATTAATTATATTTGATGCTTTCTATGCACTTTATCCCATATTTACATAAATTATACTCTGAATTTATAAAAGTGTACATTTAATTTTCTAAAATTTAAATATTTTCTAAATGTACAAATATAAAATAATACAAAATAGTTAATATTTGTTATTTATTAGCTCTTAGCATATACACCTGGTCACTCAGAGGGTTGCTGATGTATTACCCGATGCAATGTTGGATATTATATCAAATAGAATATTCTTCCGGGTTTGGAAGTACTGGCCCTTACCTGTGGACTCTTTAGCAAGCTTTTCTCCGCTTTGCATGTGCCCACTGTGCACTAGAATGTACGAGAGTTCAAGTAAAAAGGAGCCAACTAAACTAGCTGTCTGCTCGTTTGTAGATGCCTGTGCATATATTTTCTCAACCCATTTTGAATCACTCTGTACTTTTGCAGCAACTGATTCAATTCCTTCTTTTATGTGCAAATACTTCTGCAGAAGTGAATATGCACTGCTTAGTTTTACTTGTGATACAAAATACTTAACTGCTAAATACGCAAGAAGAATATTCTGCGGATTTGTTGCTATGGCTCTAGTAAAACAATATTCTGCACTTTCCTTCTTTCCTATTTTTTCGTATATTAAACCACACCCGGCTATTCCACTGTAATTCTCTGATTTAATTTTCATTGACTCAATAAAGCACTTGAGACTCTCTGTAAGATTGCTGTTCATGAATTGCTCATGCCCTAATAAACATAAGACATAAGGATCCTTACTAATAGCTAAACTCCTCTCAAAACACTCTAGTGCTTTTTCAGTTTCTTTTTTCAAGCTGAAGTGATTCCCAAGGACAGCCCAGGAAATATTTGATGCAGGATTAACACCGAATATATCCCTGCTAAGAGAAGTAAGCAGGCCTTTATCTCTATTATGCCATAAAATACTGGAGTAGTAATGCATTGTATCAATGTAGTAAGAATCACGTACTCTGATGTACTCAAAGACAGTGCCTGCTTTCTGCATATACCCACACTCAAATATATGTACAGCTATACTTGCTATGCTGTATATGGGCATCTGGTTAAACAATGAAATATATGAAGAAACAGAAGAAAGAATCCCCATAGATATATTCTTTAACAGTGAGCACTCCTGTGCAATGTTTCTTATAATACATTCTGTGCTTTTACCCGTCTCCTTTTCTAGCCTTGCCATAATCTTTCTCTCAATTTTTGTACTTTCCTCTAACGAACTTTTTTTACTGTCTGTAGTCTCCTCATTCGACCGATTTTCATCTACTCTCTCCTGCCTTCTGGCCACTTTAGTACTCTCCTCTAGCATAGGCCTGTACACAGAGTATAAAAGACTCCCGGCTGCCGCAGATTCAATGCATCTTTTTAGCCCCATATCTGGACATCCCGTCTCTGTCTCTGCTTCAGCCAGCAGAGCCAGCACAAATGTTCTGTCCATTTCTAAAACATACATATTCTCTAATGGCGTGCACCTTCTTGAAGGCTCTCTCGTCTTTATCTTTTCTAGTAGCTCAACTGCTATGTACTTCACTTTTGTATACTCCTTTAAGTGCCTGTGGCAAAGTGCTTGGTAGTAAAGAGACGTACACGTATCATCTTTGCATAAGTACTGAAGGGCCCTCCGGTACTCAGAGTTGCGCATAAACAAATACCCCAACAGAAGAGACCTGTCCTTTTGCTGGTCTATTGACAAACACTCTACTATATATACAGCGTCTTTAAACCTTTCATATTGTATACATTTACAAAGGAACTCTTCCACTCGATGCATAACAAAATAAAACTCTTTCATTCAATTTATTTGTGGGTATAAATAATGGATACTTAATGAGATATTTACTACCTTTTCTATAATAAACCAAGCTACTTGCTTGGTGTAAGTAATCCTTTGATATATTCGGTTGTTTCGGCTAGTACACTCTGCACCAGATACTCATCTTCAATCTCCTGTACTGCCCTGCCAATTATTTCATAAATAGGATTTCCTTCAACAGACTCTCTGCTCTGCAGTACATTACCACAGTACACAAGAACAGAATTTGCCAAGTCAAAAAATTCTCTGATTTTCAGCATATCAACAGATATTTCTGCTACAACAGAAATATTTTCATCTGTTAAAGAAGAAACAGAAATAAGCAACCGGTCTATTCTATGGAGATAATCCATTACACTGGTTATGGTTTCTACATTTTTTAAATCTATTGCAGCCAGTAGTGCTTTTCTGTACTGGAAAGTGCTCATGAAACGGCCAAACTTTCCTTTCTTATGGTCTGACTGCATGTGCACAGAAAGTGTGCGGGTTTCAGTTGTGTCTTGTTTATTGTATTCGCGTATGTTTTGTGGGCCGCTTTTTTGTATTACAGGCACTGGAGTGACTGGCTCTGGTGTCCACCTGTCTCTGTATACAAGAACATTTCCTGTAGTTGTGGATATAATATACTGTATTCCAGTGATGTGTGAGTCTTTGGATTTACTGAAAAGTGCATTAAATGCTTGAATAGATGATCCTGCGTATAATGAAGATACTTCTCTTAAAGTGTGTGTGGATACTCTCAGTCTTCCGTCTAGTGAGGATGTAATTAAATACTCCCCGTGCACTTCTGCCTTAGTAAATCCTTTAGAGTGCATGGAAGATGCTATTGTTATTGCTTTCTCTTCCATACAGTAAATATATCCCGTACCGTTACACATACCAATGAATAGCTGTGTTTCATTAATAAACTGCACTATACAAGACTTTTCCACGTATAAATCAGCCACTTCATTTACGGATATTTTCACTTTCTTTCTTCCTACAACACCAGAAGCACCAGTGTCAGATATCGCATACTCATATATATGTAATTCACCACTTGCTAATGATACAGCCATGTACTTGCCGTTTGAAGATATACTGTCTACATAGTCAGAGTACGTAAGTTCAGTTAGTCTGCTAGTGTCGTATATACAGTACACAAACACTTTACACGACTCTCCTCCAGCACACAGCACATCACTCGATAGAAAAGCCAGTGCTCGCAAGGGAGCATTCCCAGTGTCTATAAAAGAAAGTCTGTTCCCATCATAGTCAACCAAACGTATCTTGCCTTCTTTGTTGAATAGAGCTATGATCGAATCGTTTGTTGCAATACGAGCATCTGTTCCAGATGAACGACTGAACACTTTTTCGCTGTTCTTCTCAGTATCAGTGTCCAGCGATTTCTTACATAAACTGTCGCGGTTTGAGTACACCGCTGTGTTCTGGTTTGTTAATACCACTGCATAGCACCCAGAAATATTTCTTTCTACTTCTATTATAGTTCTTGTTTTTGGATGTTTCACTCCATAATTTTCAATACGAAACTCCTTTTCCATACGCTGTAAAAATTCTGCAGTCTACTAAAAACTTTTCCATCTTCACAGAGACACATTTACTGAGAAATTCTTAATTAGTACAAGACTCAACAGAATGACTATTTATACGGACTTGTCCTAATCTCGCCGTATATTAATTTCTGATAATTTACAGAAAATACTCAGAAATTCAATTTTACTTTAATATACCTAAAATACCTCTGAGTACCCAGAATATTATATTTATACAGAGTATACACATACAAATTATATTCTAAAATTTCATATCCACAGGACTATTATTCACAATAAGAAACACAATAAATGAGAAAATAGAAATATCCTGAAACATTCTAAAATTATAATAATAAAGTATAAAAAAGCAGTTCCTATGCAAGTATGTGATACAAAAGGGATTTACTGATTTAAAGTATGTTCTATTTGTGTATTTTCATTAGTAATTATCATATGCCCCGTTTTAATACAAATGAATATTTATTTATTTGTACAGGATTGGCAACATGTTTTATTCTTTCTTATAAAACCCAGGGAAGTGTATCATAATTATGTCATTTACGATTAGAAAACTTAAAAGAGAAGACTTAACAGAAGAATACTTCTCTCTTCTGTCCATACTCACTGAAGCACCATTCCCAGGAAAGGAGCAGGTTGATAAGATGTATGAATATATGCAGGCACATGAAGAGACATACAATGTGTTTGTTGTCTGCTCTCCTGAGGGAAAATTAGTAGGATCAGGCACTCTGCTTATAGAAAAGAAGTTCATACGATCACTAGGGAGTGTAGGGCATATAGAAGACATAGTTATTTCTAATGAGTGCCAGGGAAAGGGACTCGGTCATAAACTGATAACATTCCTTTCTGAGAAAGCTAAAACCAGTAACTGTTATAAAGTGATACTTGCATGCAGTGAAAAAAATCAGAAATTCTATGAGAAGTGTGGATTTGTTAAGAAAGAAGTTATGATGGCTTTGTATAACAGCTAAATTTAGTTTGATTCCTTTGTGAGTGCACGCAGTTAGTCGCGTATTTTGTTAAGCAATAAATGGGAATTCAAAATATTTCATTTTGTGGCAGTTATTGTATATTTTATTTCAGTATTTCAGTTATGGGTTATATCTGCATAAAGTCATCAAGTCGTCTTTTACTGTCTTCTAAATCATTGAGGTACCTTTGATAAAGTGGATCATTTGGAGTTTCTATTCTGGATATTTTCTTCTTTAAATCTGATATTCTCTCCTTTAACTCCTCTTCAATCTTAGACTTTATTTTAGTCTTCTGACTCTGATCCGTTCTGGTCAAATGTGTACTCTTTGCTGAAATACTTTCATTGTGTGCATTGGAGTGTGAGGAAGTATTCCCCTGGGGGAATCTGCTTTTTAATAGTTTTATTGCTAGTCTTTGCTTGTTGATTATTGCATCTTTCTCTTCCCGGATCTTTTCTGACTCTTTGATTATTTCATGGTTCTCTTCTTTAAGGTGCTCTAGCTCTTTAGTAAGTGCATTTAACTGGTTACTGATGTGCTGCTTGTCCTTTTGTGTTTTTTCAAGAGTCTCCTTCTCTTTCTGTATTTTCTCTCTGAAAAATCCTTCTATGGCCTGTAATGAACTGGTTAGTTTCGCAGTTTCTCCTGCAGATATTTCCTTGTGCAGTTGTTCAATTGCATCTGGCATGTCTAAAAGAAGAAGAATTCGAGTTATCTGGATAGATGCACAAGTGGCAAGTTTTGCAAGTGAGGCTTCAACCTCTGCACACGCAGTGAAGGAAGACTTAATTTCAGATATTTCCTTTTTTCGAATCTTCAACCGTGCACGATAACTTGCAAGTTGTTCTTTTGCTTCTTTCAATGCCTTCTCTGCTGATTCTGCCCTACTCCTTTGATACGCTATCTCTGCTGCACTGCTCATTTTTTCACTCTGTGTTTTCTGCATACTCACTTCTTCTTTAAGTGCTTGTCTGCTTAGAGCTGCCTGCATCTCTGCTTTTTCCACAGAATTCAGTGCATTAATAAGCGTATTCTCAGCAGACCTTCTTTCCTCTCGCATGGAATTCACTGCAGAAATATTCTCTGGTAAGTTATACTCATTATTCTCTTCTTCTGGTATATATTCTGCCTCATCCTTTCCATATATTATTTGCTTAAGCTTCTTCAACCAGCCAACTTCTTCTTTTTCCTCCTGAATTATAATACTATCCAGACCAGTCTTCCTTTCTATTATACTTGGTTCTTCACTTTGCTTTTCTATTATGTGATGCAGATTATCTATCTTTCTGCATACTTCAGTGAAAGCTTTTGTCACATGATGGATTAACTCTCCATCCGCAATGGATTTCGGCTGTATATAATCACTCCTTCTTATAAAAGACTGCTCAATTGTTTGATTCTCCTTCATTATATCATTATCCTGAAGAAGACTGCTGATTGACCCTGTAGCCATGTCTGTCAAGTTGCTTCTATACGAAACTTGCGAATTCTGCTGGGTGGAGGGATCCATAAATATATTATACGGAAATTAAAATACGAAATTATATTTGAAATAATTCTGTCAAAGAATTATTAGATGGACGGGCTGTATCAGATGGCTTAAACAGGCCAGGAAGTGGTTTCTGTACAATTAGTGCACTATTAGATATTTAACACATTTATCTTTTATTTTTTCATGTTACATATTACACCTATAGAAGAAAAGCTATTTACAGAGTTATTAGAGTACAATGATAAAATAGGTCTACATATGACATTCAGAGTGGCTGGTGGCTGGGTTAGAGACAGGTTAATGGGTATTCCATGTGATGATATAGATATAGCCATAGACAGAAGTAGTGGTGCAGTATTTACAGCAGGGTTTATTACACACTTACATGGGAAGTCTGAAGAAGTACGGGGGTACCATGTGATTGAGTGCAACCATGAAAAGTCAAAACATTTAGAGACAGCCAGTTTACGGTATATGGACTTATCCATAGATTTTGTTGCATTAAGAACTGAGGAGTACACAGACACAAGAATTCCCACAATCCGTACGGGAACACCTCAAGAAGATGCCAATAGAAGAGACATCACAATAAATGCACTTTTCTACAACATAAACACAAGAACCATTGAAGATTATACAGAAAGAGGTCTATCAGACATGAAAAATAAAAAGATCAGAACTCCTCTCGATCCCATGGAGACTTTTTTAGATGATCCCTTACGAATACTTCGAGTATTAAGATTCGCATCCAGACTGTCCTTTGAAATAGTACCAGAAATACTTAACGTACTAAATAAACCATCACTCCATGATAAGTTAAACAAAGTCGTATCCAAGGAACGTGTTGGATGTGAAATAAAGAAGACCCTATCACACACAGGATACAGTACAGCAATAAAAACAATGACACAGCACAGGATCGTACATGCCTTATTCCCAGATATAAATTTATCATTTGAAGATGTCTGTACATTCACAGACACACTGAATAAATTACAGAACATCACAGACCATCCATGCACAGCAATTCCATCAGAAGAGGTTTACATATTAAGAATATTTTCAATCCTTCAGAATAATTTACACATAAAAAACGGGAAGGGTACATTAACAGAATACATTATAAAGGAATTATTAAAATGGACTAAAATTGAAAGGGAGAAGATCACACAAATAGAAAGGAATTTGTTAAAAATAGATGTACTTATGGGGTTAACTTGTCCAGAGAATGATTGGTTAGTTAGGGTATCAAGAGAATTAGGACCAAATATAGAACATTCACTTACATTATACGATATCATACAGAAATTAAAGAAACAAGAAAAACTTAACGTACTTTCCGTATACAGTAAGATAATTTCTAACGGTTATAAAAATATATATTTAGAGAAGAGTCCAGTTGAGTGTTCAGTTATATTAGAAGCACTAAACATAAAAAAGCAAGAAATATCCAAGTACATGGAGAGATCCACACAATTATCAATTATACATCAGACAAAGGACACAGAATATATACTTAACCTACTAAAGAAGGAATTCTCCATACCACAGGATACATAAATAAAATATAAAACTTATTACACACATACTCATATATACTTATTATTACACACATACTCATATATTATGAACTACACATAATTTATTACACACATACTTATATATTATGTTACTTATTACACACATACTCATATATTATGAACTACACATAATTTATTACACATATACTCATATATTATGAACTACACATAATTTATTACACATATACTCATATATTATGTTACTTATTACACATAGTACATTAAGTATTCTTAATTCACCTGTTCATAACTTTCTGTACAATGTCTTTTAAAATATTTCTGTCTTCTGAATATTCATTCCTTGCCACTGAAATAATATGCTGACAAATTAAATATTCACTGCAAGTGCACCCGGCAATGCCCCCATCGACTAAAACATATTCACCATTGACGTAAAAGTAATCAATTCCATGCTGTGTGAGTCTCTTAGTCTGTAGAATATCTTCAGCACCAGAAATCCCGTATGAAATAAGACTAATCTCATGAGACATAAATTAACAACGGAAATGAAAATTTTTATTAATGAGTAGACCAGCAGAGGAGCAGTCTGATAGAATGACGAATATATTAGAAGAGAGAATAAAGAGTGCACTGGAAAAGAAAGGAAAAGAAGTCACACCACAAGAAATGTGGCTGGCCTCATTTGATTTATTAAAGGAAACAGTTGAGACAATGGGTCCGTATACAGAAGAGTGTCTTAAGATATCCTGTAAGTATGCACCAGAACAATTAGGAGATTTAGCAAATCCAGTAAGAATGTGTCTTAATAAGATATCACACTCTACGAATGGGAACAGTTGGAGTGATAAGGGATTCTTTACACTTATGCTTAAGACCGTATGTACACCTGAGGCGTACACTGACCAGAGCATTATAGATAATATAATTGTTCTGTGCACTGCAAAGTCACCTAAAATCAGGAAGAGAGCTATTCCTGTTCTACGCAGGATAATTATACACGAAGAAAGCAGTGATACCACAGGAGGGAAGAGTATTACGTTTTCTAAGCTAGTAATGACAGTAGAGAAATTATCAGAAGTTAATTTAGAGCACTCAGGCAGGGTTATCTCCATACTGAACCAGTTCATGAGAGAGATTACTAAATACGGAATGACTGAGAGTATGTTAAATATTGCAGTAAACCTACAGAAGGAGAGTAAATCCGTGAGTGTACAGGCAATTACATTTGCAGAAGCAATTTTAAAGGCTATCCCACAGGAATTATTAAGTACACATTTAGTGATTGTAGAGGATGCATTATCAAAAGGATCTGATAAAGAAGATGAAATATGCATTCTTATAAATTACGTATCTGATGTGATGAGGGCAAGTGCGGGTGTATCCCTTCAGATGGGATGTGAATTTATCGTATCAGAGAACTCTGCAGTAGAAGAAGGCATTAAAGAAATCATAAAGGAGCACATAGCAAAGAATAAGAAAATCACACAGGCCGTATATGAATCAGTACACAATTTATTATTATCACTTAAAGGACGTGTGTCTTTGTTCACTAAGCTTATAGTTGTACTAGCACAGTACTGTTATAATGAAGAGGATGTAAGGATGAACAAAAGCATAGAATTAATTATAGGGAATATAGGTGTGGACAGGTTTATGTGGAGTGTTAAGGAGAGAGAGTTCTTCTACTGGCTACCAATGATAAAGTCAGCTGTACACTCAACGGATATTGAAGTGTTTATACGCAGGTTTATGCCTGAGATAGAGGTAGAGAAGAGGAATGAGGACAGTACGCAGTATGAAGCACTTTGGTCATGTTTCCCTTCATTCTGTCGGGGTATGAAGGATTCAAATGGAGTATTCTCTCATTTTGTAAGACAACTACCTTTCTTCCTGTCGAATAATTCAGTAACTGGGTATATCGCACAGGGTATAACAATTCTTATAGAAGAAGCACATAGAAATATTGGTGCAGATCCAGAAACAATCACTCTTAAAACAAACATTCTGAAGACGTTCTCAATTGCGATCGATTTATTCGAAAGACTCGTACTTAAGTTCAAGCAGACACAGGCAGAGAATGAGAGAGAAGCACTCCGATCATTCACAAAGGTTTTAGACAGTGCATGGCAGAGGAAGTACTATACGAATATTATAGATACTGCATTCGTATTCTCAGGAGAATTCTTCAGTGGGGAGTTAAAGCCTGAAATAAACAGGAAAGAGAATGACGTACCTGCACCAGAGAAAGTATTCATAGAGAATGCACCTCTCCTGGAAATTGTAGCACATCAGTACGTTAAAGATGCCAAGTTCACTGAAGGTGTACTCAGATATGTCATATCCACACACTTACGAACACAGAAGATGGGGTATAAAGTACTACTGGCACTCGTACAAAGTGGATTCTGTCCTAAATCACTGTGTGACTTCTTCTTAGACCAGCGAACAGATGATGTCTTATTCCAGTGCAGTAGGCATTTAAGACTCTCTGTGATGTACGAAATACTCAAGAGACATAATATAACAGAAGGTGTCCCCCTGTGCAGACTCATATTCGAAATGGCCAGAGCCGTTCGTACAGAAGGTGGCCGTAACAGGAGTGTATCATTTGATATAATAAATGAAATGGCAGCCACTTACTCACCAGGAGTACTTGATGAAGTAGCTAAAATGATCATGGCAGGTATCCCAGGCAAACCAGTTGATTACCAAGCAGGTGCAATAGCCATCCTCTCCTCACTCTTCTACCAGGGAAGAGAAAAGGTTTCTATTGAAGTGGTTGAAATGGCCATGGGAATAATTGAAAATCTCTCAGCTGAGAATAAGTACGCTGTAGGGAAGGCTTCAATCGGATTCTTATCCATTGTACTTATAGAGATGGATCAGATAAATAAGTACTTAACAAGAGCACTGGTCTGCCTGGACAGGATTATCTTCCACTTTAAGCTGAAATTAAGCGAAAACCTGAAATTAATCTTAAGAAAGATTGTTGAGAAGAAAGGTGCTTCTGTCTTAACACCACCACAGACTGAGTTAATAAAACAGCGATCCTCAGCGTATAAGCAAGAAGAGGAGCAAAGAATTGTCGTGGATGGAGATGGCAAAATGCGAATAAAAGACCAGAAATTCATTAAGAACAACAGACAAAAAAGAGTAAAACGGTCTTAATAATTTCAGTTACAGAATAAATAAACAAACAGAAATATTCAAAATAACCCGAAATAACCCGAAATTTACAACTGGAAATAACTGAATTTGCCATTTTTAGCAGTTATGCATTTTTAGCAGTTAATGGCTTATGGCTACTTCATGCGAGTTTTATTTTTATATACAGCTGAATATTTTTTATTTTTCAGATGTGGACTGCAGCTAGGCTAAGAAATGCATTTATTGAATATTTTGAGAGGGAGGGGCATACGCACTGGAGATCTTCATCAGTGAGCCCGGACGATCCAACACTTCTATTCACGAATAGTGGGATGGTTCAGTTTAAGAAGAAATTCTTAGATCTAGCCATTGCTGGTACGCCGTATGGAGAGTTAAAAAGAGCGTGTAACTACCAAAAGTGTATTAGAGCGGGTGGTAAGCATAATGATTTAGATGATGTAGGGAAGGATACGTACCACCATACATTCTTTGAAATGCTTGGGAATTGGAGTTTTGGAGACTACTTCAAGAAAGAAGCCATTCATTTCGGGTGGATATTCCTGACTGAAGTGCTTAGACTGGATAAGGAGAGAATATATGTGAGTTACTTCCATGGGGATCCATCACAGGACTTACCATGTGATACGGAGACACAGAATCTGTGGAGGCAGTACTTACCAGATTCAAGGATACTTGGATTTGGTGCTAAAGAGAACTTCTGGGAGATGGGTCCTGTTGGACCGTGCGGACCGTGTTCAGAGATTCATTATGACAGAGTGGGTGGAAGAGATGCATCTGGGATAGTTAATCAAGATGATCCAGACGTACTTGAAATATGGAATATTGTATTTATTCAGTATAACAGAGAGGAGAATGGACTGACTGCACTTCCAAAGAAGCATATTGATACGGGCATGGGATTAGAGCGTGTACTAAGTATACTACAGGGAGAGAAGAGTAATTACAATACAGATTTATTTATGCCTCTGTTCAGGACAATTCAGAAAGTACTTGGTGTAGAGGAGTATACGGGTATACTTGCGGATAAGAAAGATATTGCGTACAGAGTAATTGCTGATCACAGCAGGACATTAACTATATCACTAATGGATAATGTCATGCCAAGTAATGATGGGAAAGGGTACACGATCAGGAAAATACTCAGAAGAGCACTTGGGTTCCAGTACTTGCACTTGAAAAAGTCTCCTGGTTTACTTCCCCTTCTTGTAGAGCAAGTATTCAATGAGTTCAGTCAGATATATCAGACAGAGCAGCCACTTAGCACAATCGTACAGGTTGTGAAGGAAGAAGAAGCACAATTCACAAAAACCCTTGGGAAAGGATTATCAATTCTCATGGATATGCTTGCAGATGCAAAGAAAGAAGGAGGGGAAAGAATCCTCCCAGGGAGTTCTGCATTTATACTTTATGACAGGTACGGGTTCCCTATTGACTTAACCATGGCAGTAGCAGAACAAGAAGGAGTGGCTGTGGATAGTGATGGGTTTAAAGAAGCCCAGGCTGCAGCTAAAGCCCTGTCAAAGAATAACCAGAAGAGCAGTGAAGGTTTACATCTGACAGTGCATGACCTTGATGCACTTGATAAAAAACAGAACAAAGAACCAACTGTGGATAAGTACAAGTACAGTAATGATCCAATATTCGCCAGAACAGTAGCAATTAAGTACTCAGGAGAGATGATCGACTTTACAGTAAAAACAGAGCACACGAATAAATCAGAAGATGAGTGCGGTATAATCCTTAATCAAACATCTTTCTACAGTGAATCAGGTGGACAAGAAGGTGATAAAGGCACTATCCTGTTCACTGAAACCACAGAATCAGATGGAGTGGATATAATCAAGAAATTCTCAAACTTAAACATATGCGCAGCACTCACTCAGAAAGAAAAGAACGTACAGGGCGTATTCACTGTCCAGGACACTAAGAAATACGGGAGGTATATCATGCACATAGGAAAACTTGAAGGGTCTATCACACAGAATGCATTGTGTACGGTGGACAGGAAGAGAAGAGAAAAACTCGCACATGCACATACTGCGACACACCTTCTGAACTATGCACTGTCTCAAGTACTGCATAAAACAGGTTCTGATGAAATAAAGCAGTGCGGTAGTTTAGTCAGTGAAGATTTACTCCGATTCGATTTCCACTACGGCAGTCCCCTCTCTAAAGCAGAAGTATCTAAAGTGGAGAGTATAATCAATGAAATAGTAGATGGTAAGGAGAAAGTATCCGTTGAATTCATGCCGTATGCAGAAGCAATTAAAATCAATGGAATCCGGCACATGAAAGATGAAGAGTACCCAGAAACCGTACGTGTAGTGAGTGTAAGCAATACATCCAGTAAGTCTACCAGTACACCAATTACATCAGCAGAACTCTGTGGAGGTACACACGTAACAAACACAGGAGAGATAGGGAGAGTACGTATAATAGGAGAATCAAGCATATCCAGAGGAGTCAGAAGGATTAGTGCCCTATGCTCTGAGAAAGCAGTTTCAGCCGAGAGTACAGCTAAACAGATCCAATCCACAAGAATAACACCAGAATCGATCCAAGGAATAAGAGAACATGTGGATTCAGCAGTAATTCCATTAATTGAATCAAGTCAAATACGTGACTCACTAGAAGACTTCCAGAAACAGCAGATAAAAGACAGAAAGAAACACTTTGATAATGAATGTGTCTTATTAAAGGAATCCTTGAAGGACACCACCAATCCCATACTTTTCGTATGTAAACCATTTAATGGAACACCCGTACAGCAAGTGAATAAACTCGTGGCAGGAATGGTTCAAGTACTTGAAAAATCAAAGAGGGAAGGATTAATCCTATACACAGCACAGAATGAGATTATCATAAACGGATTCTTACATGATGGTGTAGAAAGGGTTAAATCCGCATTCAGTAACTGCCACATAGAAAAAATGAAAATCGGTGGGAAGTCACCCCGTGTGATGGGCATACTCACAGTGGATTTAAGCCTAGTTGAATCTACGATTAAGTCTCAGATTTTTAAATAAATTTATAAAGTCTTCCATATAAAAATATAAAAATAATTTATGTACTGGTTTATAAAAATTTCGGGTTATATCCAACTGTGATGTACACAGCGTACACAGCGTGTACACAATCTATGGCATAATTTATATTTTATATACAATGTATATAAATAATATAAAAATCAGTAAATACGTATACGAATCATGTATAATACGGAATATAAACAGGATAATTCAGTATAATACTATATTAAACGTATACAGGTATAAATTCAGAATGTATTATCATGGATATTATACTAAATAAGCATAAACAATTATAGTTTATTACATAATGTATAATAAATTATACACATACTCATAAAATTTCAATTAGTCTTTTTTATACACTCATCAGGGGAATCAGCCCAGTGAGAATTAATTGTAAGTGCCACGCATATACTCCTAATCCCAATAAATCCGTATATACACAGTAATGTACATATAATACACATAGCAACATAATTACATAAATTACCAGAAACAGAAATAATCCGGAATGAGTCAAGTACTGAAATAATCATCCATGCACCTCCTGTGAACACCAGAAATAATCCGAAATATTCAGCATAACCCTTTTCAAAGAGTACTGTAAGAGGGAATTCCTTGGTTTTTTTCATGGTAAAAAAATGCATTTGTGTATTATAGGAGCAGGCCCAGCTGCTGCCTATTTCATCAGGGAGTGCATGGCGAGGTGCAGTAAAACGACTTTCGATATTTTTGAGATAACCCGTGAGACACTCGGAAATTTAAGGAAAGGAGTCGCACCCGACCAAATCCACATAAGAAAGACAATTCCTGGTTTAGAACGAGTATTCACAGACAGTAGAATAAATCTAATTAAAGGAGCAGACATAACCAAAATAATGAAAGTATCTGAAATAGAGAAGAAGTACGATGCAGTGATTATTGCGACGGGTGCTGAACCCAGAAGATTATCGGGTATTCCTGGGTGTGAGCATGTACTTAATGCTAGTGATATAATGAGAAGTATATCAGCGAACGAGAAAATCCTAGCGAATGGGAAGATCGCTGTGGTCGGGAATGGGAATGTATCCTTAGATGTTGCACGAGTACTTTTACACGGCCGGAGTATGAATCATCCTTCATTATCAGAAGTATCTGTGGATTCTGTTGATTTAATAGGGAGAAATTCTCCTGAACATTCTAAATTTACAAATCCTGTACTATCAGAATTTTTATCATATCCCATTATGGTAATTATAACGGAAAAAGTAAAAAACTGGATTAAAAAAACAATCACCCCAGAAAGTTCACGTACACTAAAAAGGAAAGCATTCCTTCTGTTGAGTAATCAAGCACCAGCACATAAATCAGCCAAGTTCATTTTTAATGAAGTCCCAGTGAGTATACAGAAGTATAACCCAAATGATTCAAATATGCCCAGTTTATGGACAAGTAATAATATACCACAGAATGTACATAATTTAACCGATAATGCAGTGAAGTATAAGCTAACCACACGGGACAGTGTCAGTGGAGTAGAAGCAGTCAGAGTATACGATAGAATAATTTCAGCAATTGGGTATACCAGAATAAACCCAGACATTTCGGATATGTTAAGGGATATATCCATTCCTGTATACAGGATAGGGTGGGCAAGTACGGATGGGACAGGTACATTAGCAGATGCTTATACCACAGCAATTAACACTGTAAGTAAAATACTTCCGTATAATATGAGTGGAATAGAATAAATTTAGGGTTTGAAATATTCTTGATATTGAAAATTCTTCATATAAATTAACTGTAAGCATAAATAAAGTAATATTTCAGGTTACTTTGTGTTATTTCCTAATTAGGAGATCCTTTACCAAATATATCCATGTGAAGTTTTTTTATTAAACTGAATTTGTATCTATAAATTCTTGTTTAATTTTTATTTTCTTGTATGTGGAAGGAACAGAGCAAATGTCTCCAAGAAAAGGATCGAACTTTCTCCAGCAATCTGTCAGTGACAAACAAAGAATTATTCGACAGGTTAAAGAGTGCACTGCGAAAAGACCAAAAGGAAAAGGAAGATTTCATTGAGGACCTGCTTAAATTAGAGAATCCCAAAGAGATTCTGCTTCAAATAGACAGCAATGACTTCTTAGTTGTATCAAAGAAAGAGGCAAGAGCGTACTTTGAGTTATGGTGGAAGGTTACCACAGAAGTATTCCCATTCAAAAGGATTTTCAAGAGGTGGCACCACACAAAGGCACAGACACTATTTCTTCACCATGTCTTATCACTCCCACCGGATATGGTACAGTTACACCGTGGGGATACGTCATTTTTAATAGACAGGTATAAGGACACGTATGAGTACACTCCTTCAGTAAAGGAAATGGCTCTGTCTAATTATAATACAGAAGAATTATTCAGCTTAATTGGAGAATTAGATGTAGAAGATGGTCATTCTATTCTTAGTCATGGGATATCAACAGTACCAGAACTGATTTGTCTTGGTCTTATAAAAAGTGCACAGAAGTATGAGCGACTGTTTATGGATACGTTCTCGTACTGTCTTCTGCAGAGTGAGAGGAGTAGGATTATTCTTAGGAAGATATTTGATAGGAAGCCTAAACTAACCTTATTAACCATGGAGAAATTACATGCTTTATCATTCTCACTTGATGAGTGTTTAATGGCATGTCTTGAGTGTAAGTTACTGCCGTATATTATTAGGGAGTTAGATCCATTAGAATTCTCTCTTGATTTGATTTTAGTGGCAATCACTCGGGAGATAATTGATTTGAGTGTTATTCTGTGTATGCAATTGAATGATGAGTTTGTTAACAGTTTTATACACCATATAATATTCAGGTATGGGAAGGGATCAACAAAAGGGATCAGTATAGGACCATTAACTGTGGATATTATTATTTCCACATGCATAACACTGGAGGGACTATCGAAAGGGTTACAGAAAAGCACTAATATGTTACTGTCTAAGCTTAAAAGTGCTCTTATACCAGAGATTAGAACGTGTCTAGTGAAGAGAGTCACATTAAAACAGCAAGCGAGTGAGTTCCTGCATAATGTAATTTCTGGGAGGACGATTAATTCAGATGCGATTGTGTACATGACTCAGATATCCTCAAATAAAAGCTCGTATGACATGGAGTTATTTGAGCATATTCTTAATGAAATGGAAGTTAAGTACAATTTATTAGACAGGTTGAGTCTTCAAGAGGTGATGTCTATGTCTATGTTTTATGGGAGGATGATTAAGTATGAAATACTCTCCAGTAAGAGAACAAAAGCAGCAATGCGAAAAATAGCACTGTTCCTTAGAGAGGATCCGTGCAGTAATCGGTTTAAATTTGCACTGAAGTGTTTAGAATCATTTGGAGATATTCTGGAGAAGTATCCATTCTATGCACAGGAGTATTCTCGAATGCCACAGGTGTACGCTGCGAATAAGTCATTATACACTTTCATACGGGGGAATTTAAGCATTCAAGAGCTTACCTCTAAAAATGAGATTGAAGGGAGTCTGCCATTCTCTGATTTAGTCGCAGATGCACTGGGTCACATAGAGGCGCATCCTAGCTGGCAGAAGTCTTTTAATATGCTTACACTTTCTAATGTACAGAGTCTAGCAGAGAGTATCCGGGCACAGAAACCATCAGAAGTAGAGATAGCTAAGTATCTCATTGCAAAGAGAATGTTTAGGGAGACTAACCATCTGAAGATATACATACAGTTTATTCTGGAGTATTCAGAGACACTTTATTTAAGAGTACGTGAGATGTTCTTTGTTATTCTTAGGGTGTATGCGGAGAGGCATGCAGAGATAGACAGAACGGACAAGGCACCTTCTCTTCGTATAATTGGAACGTATCTTGGTATGCTGACATTTACTGATCGTGTGCCTATTATAAGCAGCGATTTTAATGTGAAGGAGTACCTTGTAGACAGTGCTGGTAAGGAGTGCATATACTCTGCCGTGGTTTTTGTCTGTAAATATATTGAAGAGTGTGTAAATAGCAAAATTCTTGGGAAAACCAGTCCGTATGTATGCTCTATCCTGCGGGTACTGTCAGAAATTCATTTTCTTGCAGAGGGGAGTGACTTGATATCACTAGAGATTGAAATATGCTTCTCAAAGATAGAGATACCGATTGAAGATATCTATCCAGATATTTCAGTACAGGAGAAGAGGCTTGGTGCAAAGAGAAAAGCATCAGGAATAGCAAATTACATAGAGCTGGAAGGTGTCAGAAGTATGCTGGCGCATATTGCAGTAATGGGGCTAGACCTTGCGATAAGAGACATTCCGTACTTAATAGTGGATAAAATATTCAGTATATGCAACAGAACTTCATCAGAAGCAGTGAAAAAAGACTTTCCAGGCCGGCCAGAACTTGCAGTCCGTGCGTATAAGAATATGGTATGTGCACTGACGGTTTCTTTAGCATGTTCATCTACAGCAGGACCAATCAAAGCAAGTGCTGCAAATAATATTGCACACTTTATGCGGCTTGCAGGGATGGAGGATGCGCTCAGTAATGAAAAGATATCATACATCGTGGATAAGAACATACCCATTTGCTTGGGGATTGTAGAGTACATTGCCAGGGAAAGGGTCAGGGCAGGAATCAACTTAAAAATAGATGAGCTTGTAGAGGAAGTATCACAGCTTCCAATGCAACCAGTACCTGAGCATAACATAGACCTGTACAATTCAAAGGAGTATACTAAACCGAGTTATATCATTGCTGATGAGATTCAAACAATCACAATAGGAGAGTACCATGAGATATGTGCATACCTTACATCAATAAACTACAAGAACAGAGAGAATGCAGAGACACTTGGACCATTCACCAGCTCATCAGCACAGAAGAAGTGGGAGGATGTACAAAAGATTCTGCATGAGATTGAGAAGGCATCAGATGAGGTGGTTAAGCCCAAGCTTACAATTGATCTACTGGAGAGTGTACATGCAATCCTTAACTTTGCCTCATCGGGTGCAAATGAAATGGCGTGCCTGTTCTTCTGCCAGAACATCATTGGAAGTATATTTATGCTTAGTAACCAGTGGGCACGGACTGTCTGCATACAAGCAGTCTACCGCATATGTAAGATATCGTACAGTTCCATGCGAGAAGTCTCCTCCTGGCTTATATACGCAGAGGATGAAAGAAAGTTCAACCCAAAGGTAATTGCACAAATGCTTGACCATAAGATTATGAATGTCCTGGAGTACGATCAGCACCTTGGAAGTACGTTAATGAGAAATACGCAGCGGTCAAAATTCGCAGTTGAATTGTTGAAAATATGCATTGTATCAGATACACCCGTGGGAAGTCCATTTGACTACATCTGCACGATAGAAGCCGTTTCAAAGACAGCGAAAGGTTCTTCAGATGATAAAGTCAAGAGTCTGCTTAAGGAAATAGCCAGTAGAATATTCCTAATCAAAAAGGACAGTCAGGATAAGAAACTCTTTGATGAGTGGACAGATGCGTATTTCTGTAAAGTTCTGGGCGGGGAGCGATCGGCTGCACTTGATGTTATCCTGCGGGACATTAAAGAACGTGCAAATAATTCAGCAAGTCTGAAAGAGTTCATTAAGTGCGGATTCTCTGCTGCGATGGAATCATATCTTAGGGCACGGAAAGAGTGCTCTCCTATTAAGTATCTAAAGTTTGAGTCTCTTGCTGTGCTTATATCCACTATCTCTACTACACCAGATGTACTGTCTGAGTGTCTTTCGATTCTTGTAGAGATATTCATAGATGGCATTGATATACAGTACTACCAGATACAGACACTGTTTACTCGGACACTGCAGGTGATTCTGGAGAACATAACAGTTGATCATGAAGATGTGATATTTAACTTTTTAACTGTTATGCGGCCTACGTGCTTTGGCTTCTTCTTGTCTGGGTTTGTTGAGCTTGTTTTCTCTGATTATATTATTCGGAATATGTTCCTGCGAAATGCATTCCGGGGTGTAGCAATTCTTGACTGGATATATCAGGCACTTCGGTTGTTTGAACCATCATCTGCACTGAATTCACTGGTATATGCTTGCTCTGCTTTTGTTTTACAGCTGAAGAGGTATGCACCAAATTTCTACAGTCATTATTCGTACCTTGCACTGCTTATGGTACCAATAGGGCCATCAATGGTTCTACTGCGTAATGTGTGGTCACTGCACAGGCATCCTTCGTATATGGAGCTTTTAATGCAGCACAAGCACATTATTATAAACACGGATTATTATGCAGTTCTTGTGAAGGTAAATGAAGCCCTCCAAGAAAAGAATCCAGATGTGTTTTCAGTCACCAGCAATGAAGAGCTTCTCTCGCATGTTTTGGTTGATTCGCTTACAAACCATGCAGATTCATCGAAAGTATACCAGAACATCATCCTAGACTTATTCTCACAGCCAGGGCGGATATCATGCAAAGAGCAGATCTTAGCAAGATTGCTAGAGAAGAGCTGTGCTCCCTCACCAAGACCACTTTTTGTGCGCAAAACACTTGATGCGCTTCTCAATGCACAGGCTTACATGGAAACATTAGGCGAAATCGTGCGGAGAGACAAAGAAATCCTTAGCAAGCTTATAGTCAGGGTATCCACAATACTGGCAACCGATACTGTTCTAAATTAACAAAAACTATTTATAAATCACTGTATCATCTATTCCCCATTCATTTAAATTACTGTTTTATGCATTTTTCATAATAAAAACCGTTGAAATTACCTAAAATAGCAATTTTAATTAAATAAATTCAACTGAAAGTACAAATATTTGAATAATCCCGGTTATAATCCAGAATATAACAGAAATATTCAGTCTAAGCATGCCATATGACTATTTTTACTAATTTCTCTTTTATTCCTCATATTATACATATTACAGTATTATACTATAATCCACTTAAACCAGCTATAATTTTACACTCTTCCCATTTAAATAATTATAAATGTGATGATACCAGCCACACAGCCTGTTATTTAAATAAGGATTTTTGATGAGAATTTCATGTGGCAGTGTACACCCACAGAAAGTGAATTTCTGAATATTTCGGGATTTTTTCTTTTCTTTTATAATGCTACAAGAGAAATACAGGCCAGAAACACTGCATGACATGAAAAGAGTCCCTGCTGCACAGATCTTACACAGTCTTCCATTTAGTTCTATTTCAAATATTATTTTCGTAGGACCAGAAGGCGCAGGTAAAAGAACTCTTTTCTCTGCATTTCTTAAACACACATTTAAGAACACGCCGTCCTTCTTTTCGTATACTTCAACATACGAGGTATCCCCATCAAAAACAATTGAGGTGGAAGTCTTAGAGAGCAAAGAAGTCCTAGAAATAAAGCTAGAAGGAATGGGAATGTACGATAAAAAGATTCTTCAGAAAATTGCAACTGACATATCCGCAACTAAATCTATAAAAAACCTAATGAAGTCGTATGAACATGCACAGAATCAAAATGAAGATGGAAATGCCCATTCAACCACAAAGGTTTCCCATCCAAAAATACTTTTTATACCAGATGGGCATTTACTGTCAACTGGTGCACAGATGGCACTACGTCGTATTTTAGAAAAAGGTGCATGTAATTTTCAGCTTGTTCTACTGACGAATACTCTCTCACACTTAATCCCAGCATTTAAAAGTAGGTTCCTTATATGCCGTGTTCCTGCACCAAGTGACCAGGATATTTCCAGTGTAATTAGTCACATATCCAAAAAAGAGAATATTTCCATACCAGAGAATACTAAACAAGAAATTATTAATATGTCTAACAGAAATATGCGGAAAGCCTTCTCTTTACTGGAATTAGCAGTGCATAAAGAACCACTCGCTGTAGCACCATGGGATGTGATTATAATAGAAATTATCATAAGTATACAGAATACACCATCTGTTAAGGCATTGGTTGAGACTCGAGAGAAGATTTATAAATTATTGAATAATCAAGTACCATCAACATACATTTTTGAGACGATTTTACAGGGTCTCCTAAAGGAAGAGAAAAGGGTTAAAGTGGCTAAGTCTATCACTGAAATTGCATCTAAGTATACTGCCAGATTATGCGCAGGTACAAAGGACATGTTTCATATTGAAGCATTTATAGCAAATGTAATGAGTTTATACGCTGATTTAGAGTAGACACAGAATGTATTAGACTAATAATTACAATAAATACTGAATAATTCTGTAATTTCGGGTTATTTCGAATATTTTCGGTTATTCCATGACAGGAAACATTCGCTTACTTATAACAATAACAAACAAACAGAATTTCTGTATTTCTAGGAATGTTCAGGTAAACAATACAAATGTTTACTAAAGTGGAAATAGAAACGAGTGAAGGTACTGCACTACTTACGTATACAAGTCCATTACACATATATGATAGTAAAAAAGGACCTATTTTCTCTTTATCACAGAAATTTGGGTCATTAATTTTCAAGGGAGTATTCCTTAATTCAGAAGACCAGCTTATTGCAAAGCATATTTTATACTCAATGGTTTCTGATCTAGCTATTGGATCGGATGCACAACTACTAAAAAAACATGCCACTATTTATGCATACATTGATAATTACTTAACCTCAAGAAATCTTGCATTTCCTATTCCCAGAAGAAAAAGCAGTAACAGCATTGCACCTTCTTCTGCTTTAGCACCTAAAAAGAAAGTATTTGTAGAGGTGGCAGATAAAGTATTCCTTAGACTATCGCAGGGAAGGACTATTAGTAGCTGTTATGGCCAGATATCCACAAATCCCTCTGAGGATGTGGGACAGATGTCACTGAAAATAGATTCTAGGTCTCTGTGCAGTCTGCGGAATATACAGTATGATTCATCTGTGTGTAGACACCGGGAGGGAATAACTACTCTTCTTACATGCCCATCTAAAAATTCAACAATCATGACGTATACGTATGCAGGGAGTATATCTGATTTACCCATGGTCAAAGCTGTTCTTGTTGACACAAAGACCATTGAAATTCTTCTGTGCTTCACCCCGGATAAGTATCCCGATATGTTCAGTACCTCTCTTGTTTTTGATTATACTATTGGCAATATTAGCGTACAGTGCAAGGAGGGAGAATACGAGTACCATGCACCCAGCAGAAAACTTACTTGGAAACTATCCAAAATCATCAGGAATGCATCTCTTACCATCCATACAACTGAATCACACAGAGCAAGTGCCGTGATTAAGTACATGTGCAAATACGGCAAGACAGCTGTGTCTAGTGTGGTTGTTAAGAGTCTTTCTTCTGATGCAGATGAAAATTGGATTAAGCACACAACAGATGTCTCTGGTCTTCTGAGATTACAGGAATAAGCGCACTTACTTATTTCGGGCATACCCAGTGGATTAATAAAAGGCATACGCAGAATATTTTACATTTTAAGCTATTCAATTTTTCTGTTTTATGCACGACGCAATTTTCTGATTTACTCAGAATTAAACAAGAATTACTACAATAAAGACATAAAACCGTTAAATATTCCCTAAATTGGAAATATCATATTCTAAACCACTATAAATATCTTTAAAATCGCATAAAATATAATTTATACGTGATATAAATGGATTTAACTGGTACATTCACTGTAATAATTGTTATTCTGTATATTTTACCAGTATAAATCCGGATTCTGTAATAATTTGTGTTTAAAGGTGTATGCTCAGCAGGAATAAAAATGGCTTTTTAGATTTTTATTTTCTTTTTGTTTTTTTAAAATATGGCAGAGGATCCCACACTCACACTTAGAAAACAAATATCTAAAAATGCTGTGATTCAGCTGGATTCAGATAAAATTACCATTGGAGAGAATACCTTCCCTATCACCACAAAAAGCACTTACACAAACTCACGGGACCTGCCATATTCCCTTGCTTCTATATGCTATCTTCACATAACAAGGACTCTTGATCACGGTGAGTACATTGCATCGTGTAGGTCTTCTAATATTGAACCTGTCTCATACCTGGACAGAGAAAGGATTCTTTCTGATCTTCTGGCACCTCTCCCTCTTACAAAAGTATCTGTTATGAGAAAAACCAGGAAGCATCCTGTCTTAATATCACACTTACTTGAGTCATATGAGGAATTAAAGGCCGTGCAGCCGTCTGGTATGCAGTATATTTTACTCCCACGAGAAGACTTTTTAATAAGATCCACTTTATTCACAGAGTACATTAAAAACAGTGAAGACATTGTAACATATGGCAACTATAAATTCAAACTGATAAATGACCCAGAGGATGCAGAGTCTTTTGATAGAATTTCAGCTGTGTTCTTAGACGGCTCTGCATGGCAATTTAATGACTGGCCAGCCGCACTTACCACACGCATGAGTTATATTCCTGTATTCTTTCTAGCACAGGGCAGTGCCCCATCCGCACCGGCTCTTCCTTTTTCTGTGACTATATTAAAGGAAGGCGCACCAGGCGACGATTTAAATAGAGCTTCAGTTGCATTCTGGTCTATCATGGGTGTTCCCTTATTAGACTAATCAAACCATTCTTAGTAAATTATCTTTTTCTTCTCCTTTCTTTTTGTACATTGTTTTCATGCATAATTGTGGCTATTCCCGTTAAAATAATCGTTATCACATTACTCCAGCACAAGAAGTTCATGTTCCCTACACCACAGTATATAAGCATATACCATACAAGATACTCTATAAATACACCAATAATACATAAGCCCAAGCATAAATTGAACACTCTATCCTTAGAAGACTTCTCTAAGCTGAGTATACACCATAGAACAGCATATCCTCTGTGGCCTAAATCCTTAAACACCATTATAAGGTACAGCTTAGTACTTATTAACTGACTAAACAGTGTAAGAGATAAAAGGAAATAATGCGAGGCCCTAAACATATCCTGGAATAGTCCCTGATACTCTTTAAACATCTGCATATTTATGTACCAGTACGCATTAATCCCTGGTGCACACCTGTCATAAGAACCTTCAGCACATAGTAAAGCAATAATTGGTCCCACATACTTTGCCAGTCTCTTTTTTTTATAGCATACCACTATAAGCAGACAAATAATAGAATATATCTCATTCGGCAGTAACGATGTGACTAAAAAGTACACTGGGCAGTTCAGTAAATATCCAGCAGTAAAATCACACACTCCTGCTATCCCATACATAAACGTATGCACAGAGTACTTCTTGCTTATGTTTAATAATAAAAGTATCTTAGTAAAGCAGTATAATGTGATTGAAGGTTTGTCTGCAAAGGGATTCCCTTGGATGTACTGCTCTGCCTCTACTAAATCATAATATGAGTACCTAGAAAGGCATTTACTTATATCAAACCATCTGATTATCACAGAAAACATATGTGACATAATATTTCTATGCATGTACTGTAAAACACCTCTCTCCATTACCTTTATACAAATAAAAATATTATATCTGCTTCTATTGATATAACCAGGAATAATCTTAAATTTAATAATTACAGAATATTCTGTTGAATATTTGTTATTATTTAGGCGTATCGTATGCTTATACTGTAATTCTTGGTTTAAGTTATTTGGATTATTATTACTTTTTGAATTATTTCTATTTTAGTATTTATTGTTAATCGAAATATTCATTTTAGTTTATTGAAAAATATGAAATAAGTGCATTCTCTTGTACTGTCTCTGAAGCACCTCTGGCCAGACGGTGCTCAATCTCTGATAAATATTGCATTTCTTTGCACCTGCTTTGATTATTATTGTCTTCTTTTTTGAGTAACTCTGCTATTTCATTTACTATTTCCTTTAATCCCAGGCCGTACTCTACCCGGTGCTTCTCAAACTCTTTTTTTACTCTTTGGAAATTCTCTGTCCGCATTATATGAAGAGTCTCTGCGATTTCTTCTTTTTTTATGTCTTTATAATGCTCATTCACTTTTTCGGATGTAATTTTCCTGTCAGCTGTGATTAGTAGGCCATTTGTTAGATTTATGGCTTTTCTTATGTCTCCCTGTGATATTTCACAGATCCTTTCTATTCCAGATTTATCACCAGTACCACCCTCTTTTGATATTATTTCTTTAATAAACTCGAACATCTCTGATGGTTTTACAGGCCCGAATCGGAAAGGTGCACACCGTGACTTTATTGCTGGTATTATTTTTGTGAAGTAATTGCATATTATAATAAACCGTACATTCTTTGAATATATCTCAATTATTCGGCGCAGTGCATTCTGTGCATCTTTAGTCATTGAATCGGCCTCATCAAGGATGACCATCTTCATTTTATTGGATATTCCAAATGTAGAAGCAAATACTTTTACTTTATCCCTTATCACAGAAATACCTCTTTCATCAGAAGCATTCAATTCCATCACATTTCTATCAGATGTTTTTAAGACCTCTCTGCAAATAGCTTTGGCTGCAGTTGTTTTTCCAGTTCCTGGTGGACCAAAAAATAAAAAGTGCGGTATGTCCCCAGACTTTACAAGTGCCTGTAATCCAGCTGTTATATGCACATTCCCTACTAGATTTTCTAAATGAGTTGGTCTGTACTTCTCAGTCAGTGCTTGGCTGCAAACTCCATCCATGAAAATAAAATATATTTTCGAGATATACCAGAGAGCACAGACGTGCTTATAAAATACAGGACAGCAGAATACACTCGCAGTATACGCATAATAATATTATTATAGCAGAGGCGTATTAATAATACACTGTATGATATAACGATAACCATATAAGTAAATCATATTTATATAAGAAAAGACTAAATAGACCAAAGGCAGCTGAGTAGTAGTCTGATGGTCAAACAGTATACAAAGAACAATTGCAAACAGGTACTTAAATATGCATATTTACTGTATTTCATAACAAGCCATAATTTATTTGATTAGTGTATGTGTGCATGTACTGGCGGGAATATTTCTATCATCTCCTTGACCTCGTGTGCACCTATTTTCTTGCCTATTCTGTCTGCGTATACATCTAATGCTGATAGAATATTAAATGCATATCTCAGTCCGTAGATTACTGCTAAATCACCAACTGCGCTCACGCCTTCTGGTTCTAGATTTTCACTCTCCTCCTTTGCCCGGAGGTTTACTATTTCTCGGATTTCATTGTCGCTGTACTTACTGAGCTTAATCTCCAGAACACGTGAGTAGAAATCATCGGGCATTCCGTGTGGGTTGCTGCCTTTTTCTGTAGAATCCTGTTCTGCTGCAACCGTGGCTTTGTTTGTGCTTAGAATGATAATTGGCGAGGCAGATATCTCAGAGAGAGTGTTAAGGAATGAGTAACACTCTGCATCAAGTAAATCTGACTCATTAATAAATAGTACACCTGTAACAAGCGCTCCTCTTCCCTCTTCTATCCACTCCTTCATAGTGTTATTCACTGCCTCTCTTATCTCTGCTGGTATCTCTCCTGTAGCCATTCTCATAGAACTCTGCTTGCTGTTAAGAACATCTATCTCATGAAGAGTCACTGTATGTGTATCTGTCTGCGTTCTTAATATTTCTCCTTCTGGGCATGGTATATACTTACTTATAGGACCAATCGCATCGTGATCTCTGTTCTGACTCAGTGATCTTCCTTTCTTTCTAACCATTCCTGTGCTTTTGTTCACTGTGATTATGTCTCCTACCTCTATCCTCTCTGCATTCATTGCCTGTATAAGACCAGCACCAAATGTATACGCAGATTCAACCTCTGTAGTTTTCAGTATAACTCTGCCAGATGTTCCCTTTTCTCTATCGCATTGTATATCCACTACCTCTCCCTCAAGTACTTTTGTTGTCTCCTGCACCTTTATTCCGAGTGACTCTCTAATTGCCTGCGTAAGTGACTCTGTCTTGCTCAGTGTGCTTGAGAATATTTCACTTGCAGAAATTGTCTTGCACGGCACTCCTTTTCTTTTTAGATCAATAGAAAGCGCATATTCTAGCGCTGACTTCCCAGTTCCCGTCTCTCCAGTAATTAAAATAGTTCTCCCTCTGTGAGTTTCCACTAGCTTAGATAGAAGAAACAGAGTTTTCCGCTCTTTTTCTCTCCCAACGATGCCTGAACGGTTTTCTGTGCTAGATTGTTTGTCAAGCGATTCTAAACTCTCCTTTACTGATCCCTTCTGATTGTCATCTTCTATTCCTAGACCATGTATGTGCGAGTGCACACCAATTCTGTCCAACAATGCAATTCCACTTACTTTTTCAAACATAAAAAATTGAAGAGAATGGAAAGTATAAGAAGCATTACAGAAGCAGTAATTTCCACTATTTTAAAAAACGAAGGGTTTACTGCAGTAGACAATAAAGCACTTGATCTATTCACTACATCCATCCTTAATTATACGGTAT
This sequence comes from Nematocida ironsii, assembly GCA_001642415.1. Classification (NCBI taxonomy): domain Eukaryota; kingdom Fungi; phylum Microsporidia; genus Nematocida; species Nematocida ironsii. The sequence continues at coordinate 275,093 of LTDK01000174.1, forward strand.
ACACAAGTGCCTGGTTAAAGAAACAGTGCGAACTAAGCAGAAGAACTTCTCCTACACTAGTAGATGCATCCTGCCTCATGCAGGAAATAAACACAACTGCAAAACAACACGATAAATCCTCTCTAATGGAAATATTAGACAAATTCAACAGTTCCCCTCTTGCACAGCTAGAGATAGAAGAGGAAGTATCCTCAGATACTGATCATGAATTTATAAGTGAAGCCTGTGCACAAGTAGAGTACCCACAGAACTACTATGACTTCCTGCCGAAATTACCACCAGCACATACGTTTAAAAACAGTGCAATAAAGCGTAAAATAACTGATGATAGAGCTCAAAAAGCCAGAATTAGAAATGAACAGATAAAACAAGTCGTAGAAAATCTTTTTAGTATAATGGTAAAGAACAAGAAATCCCCTGGCTATGCGAATTATCTGATGTAAATTAAATCTTGCATAACCAGAAACAAGAAATTGAAATAATTCTAAAATACAAAAAATATAAAAAATACAAAAATCCAATTCTTTAATTATTATTATTATGAATATCAATGATTTTAGTCTTATTACAATTATATTCCACAGTAATATTTAGATAGGCCATACAATACAGTATTATAACAGATATAATATAGGATAAATCTGATATAACCTTAAATTCTAATATCTATGATAGTTTTAGTCAGTCCTTGGATATCTTGATATATTTACTGTTATGATTTATTTGGGTATACTTTATTCTGCTATGTTCTCTTTTTGTTTTCTTGCATTCTCCTCTTCAAATAACTCTTTCATTCTCTTTACAAATAAGAAAAAGTCATGGGTTGATTCTAGCTCATCCAATGCTGATTTATAGCACTTCTCACTAATACTGGCTTTAAGTATACTGTACGTGTCTGTCATACTTATTTGGAAGTAGTATTCATTTCCTTCTATTTTAAATAAGAATAAGACTGATCCATCCTCAACTGTGCTAATATACAGATTAAACAGATTTGCATAATACTCTATTTCTTTTTTCATTCTTTCTCCTTCTTTTTCTTCTCTCTCCTCTTCTTGTTTTAAAGTTCTTCTTAATTGAATTACTTGTGCTGTGGTCTGTGAAAGTGTTGTACTTAGTGCTTGTTTTTTAAGTGTTGCTTGTTCCTGCCTTTCTTCCATTTCTTGCTGTGCTACCTTTATCTTTTTTATTTCTTCTTGTTCTGTTTCTGTTTCCTGTGCTAGCATCTGTCTCTCCTCAAGTAGTTTTATGTGCTCCTCTTTAAGCTGTGCCAGTGTAGTCTGCAATAAACTTTCCTTTCTAATAGACTCTTGCTTCTGTCTTTGATACTCTCTCAGTGACTCGTGTGATGCTTGTGTTATCCATTTGCTGATTTTTGTTGTTTCTTCTATTATGCCTTGTGATACTTCTTTTATACTTTCTAGTAAATCCGCTCTTTGCTTTCCATTATCAGAGCCGTCTGGGTGCGCACTTCTCAGAATATCCATATAAATAAATCCGATTTAAATAAAAAATAAGTATGCGAGAAGCCATAAGAAAGCGTTGTGTTTGCTGTAAAGAAATGGCATCGGTTCTTTTAGCACAAAGCTCATTCTGTCCTGGGTGCTTTACAGAACGGCTTGAAAAGGGATTCTTTGCTGAGATTAGAAAAGCACTCTCACATACGTTCAGAAATAAAGTCAGAAAAGTTCTTGTTGTAATTGAAAAGAATCGGCTTTCTTCTGAAGTAATTCAGAAAATCATTAATAAGAGTGATTCTGCTATGATAGAGTATCACTATTGTACGTTTTCCAATGATGAAAATGATTTCTGTGGTAATAATTATATACGCATTGAGTCAAAGGAAAATACGCACAGTTCTCGAGTTGAAGCATTAAAGGAGTACTGCTTTAATAATAACTACAGCTGTGTTGTATTTAGTCACTATTCTGTGGAGGTTGCTTATGAAATATTAAAGATGATTACAAATGGAGAAGTTGTTCAGTATACAAAAGCTTTCAAGGGTGACCGGATTGTGTCTGTGTGTTATCCGTTTTATTCTGTTTCTTATAAGTCTATTGCTTACTTCTCTTTCTATTCTGGTATTTTGACAGAACCATTCCGTATTAAATCTGATATAATAAAGGAAAAAGAGAATCAGGCACATATGGCACTCCTGCGAGATTTATTAAAGAATTCCCCTGCAAGTATTTTAAACCTAATAAAAGTACAGCAAAGAGTAGAGGATTTATAGGATTTATACACATAAGTATAACTTATAGAACAAAAAATAGATTATTTAGATTGTTTTTACTATTTATATAGTACATTGCCTGAAAATTAGTAAAACCGTTTTATGCTTGCTTTTGATTTTTAGTATTTCTGTGTGTGCAGAATATTTTACTCTATTACATGATTTTATCACTATTTATTACACAAATACCAATAAGTACTCTTGTATTTGAGTTATTTATTACACAAATACCTATAAATAATAAATGTTTTTCTTTTATACTATAATACAACAGTAAATTTACAGTGTGCAGTTTTTTTAACACAATGCGTAAAATATAATGTAATATTGCACTTACTTATGACTGTTTGTCTTAAAAATAATATTAATTTATGGTATATGATTTAAATATTTAGTGTTTTAAGAAATAATTTATAATAAACATGGAAGAGGAGCCATTGTATAGAACAATTCCACTGCTATTACAGGCACTTGAGCTAAGAAAGAAATACATGAGAGTCAGCAAGCAAAACAAGTCTTGGCATAAATATCCTGTTTCTAATGACATATCTGCTACGTACAGTAATTTTCACTGGTCACTCGTTGGCGATGATGTTGATATACCCAGCATCACAGAGTACCATAAAGACGTTGATTTTATTAATTCCATGATACATAACGGACCATTAAAAACCTACTGCTACCAGCGGCTAGAGTACTTAGAATTACAGTTTAAAATCCACTTGAACGAATTTAACTGTAAAGAGAAGATGGAGCAGAAAAATCTTTCTAATAAAGACTTTTACAATGTGGTAAAGGTTGACACACACTTGCACCACTCAGCAAGCATGAACTCAAAGAAATTATTGATTTACATAAAAAAGAAGCTTAGAGAGAAACCATTTGATGTGGTACACAAGGATAAATTAGGAAATTCACATACACTAGTAGACATATTCACTGGAATAAATAAAACAGTGGACACTTTGTGCTTGGACAGTTTAGGCACACACTCAAACTTAGAGACATTTCATAGATTTGACAGGTTTAATTCAAAGTATAATCCGTATGGCACACCTATATTAAGAGAAGTATTCTTAAAGCATGATAATTACATCAAAGGTAAGTATTTAGCAGAACTAACTCAGGAACTAATTAATGAGGTTGAGGAGAAAGAATATTTAAAGTGTGAATGGGGAGTATCCTTATACGGAAAGAAAAAAGAAGAACTTGAAGTTCTAAGCAGATGGGTGTATGAAAACAGATTATACAATAAGAACATAAAATGGTATTTACAGGTACCGAGGCTATACGGAATTTTCAAGGGGCATGGTGCTATAAAGAATTATGGTGAGTTTCTTAGTAATGTATTCAGTGATGTTATTGAATCTGCTGCCAGGCCTAAAACAGAATTTATAGATTTATCTGGAGAGAGTGCAGTGGAGGATAAAGATGTAATTATTGACAGATTTATGGCTGATGTAGTAGGGTTTGATTCTGTTGATGATGAGAGTGTAAAAACAAAGAGGACCAGTATGGAGAAGGAGCATCCCTCTGCATGGACACATATGGATAATCCGCCATACTCTTACTATATGTATTATATGTACTATTACGTCACACTAATAAACAGACTGCGTGTGAGCAGGGAAAAAACCCCAATGGTATTCCGGCCGCATTCAGGTGAGTCTGGGGATATTGATCATTTGGTGTATGCATTTCTAACAGCTAAAAGCATTGCACATGGTGTGAAACTCAGAAAATCTCCTGTTCTGCAGTATTTATACTATCTGTCACAAATTGGGATTGCTATGTCTCCACTTAGCAATAATTCTTTATTTATAGAGTACAGAAAAAACCCATTTCCTCAGTATTTCCAGCGTGGACTGAATGTATCACTCTCAACAGACGATCCATTACAGTTCCATTATACTAGAGAGCCACTCATGGAAGAGTACAGTATTGCATCACAGATATGGAAACTCTCCTCATGTGACCAATGCGAAATAGCAAGAAACAGTGTTCTAATGAGTAATTATTCTAAAAAAGAGAAGGAAGAGTGGATAGGTGTATACGAAGTAAATGGCCGTCTTGTAAATGATCAAGCAATGACAAATGTTCCCCCAACTAGATTTAGTTATAGAGCACAAAGAATCTCTGAGGAGTATAAAATTCTGCATAAGTATTCATATACAAGACAGCACACTCCATTTGAGTAATAAGAATAAACCGTATTTTTTTGTTTAATTTTATACTTGGTTAATTCTATACAGTAATTCTTCTTATTTAATCATACACCATGTGTTTGATCTTTTCTATTATGTCTGATATGTTATAGATTAATTCTTCTTCCTGTTGTATTATAGACTAATTTTATAAATTTACATATTTTACAAATATTAAAGCGTATGTATACCCTTATATAAATATACAAAAATGAATGGTTTATAAAATTTAAATATATAATTTCGGATTATTTAAAAGATAATAAAAATAAACACTCAGCATACAATTTATTTAATCTAAGCAAACCAGTGCACAGACTGTGTACTGCTTAGTACGGTATGAAGCTGTTTTTATGTTGTTGGATTAATTCTGTATCCCAGTTAAAAAGATAGTAATTGATAATTCCATCTCCAGTCAAAAATCCTGATTTAATCAAAATATCTTCTGTGTTACACTCTAAATTCAATGCATTTAAAACATCACACTCATCTGAATCTTTCAAATACTTTATCAAACTCAGCATACTATTAACACCATTTTGCATTGTGTGATATGACAAATATGCTGTGCGTATGTTTGTTGTGCCAATAGCAGGTTTAGTCTCTAAATAAAACACAGAAACAAACTCTTTTCCGTCTTCGCTTATTAACATATCAGAAAGTCCCTTTCTTCCGTATACGTAATACTTAAACTGTTCAAGTGTGAAGTCTGCGGATATAGATATGTCTGGCTTACTGTACTTATCACAGTACATTTTATAGGCTAAAGGTACTTCTTCCTCAGTTATTCTTCGGTAGTGCATAATTGGTGAGTCTTGAAAAATAATTGTATCTTCTGTTATTTTCTCAATGTCTTCTGGATCACAGAACCCACTTTCTACAAGATTTCCTTCTTTAAGTATGCGGTGGTAATACCTAGACCGAGTGAATATATACGGTAACTTCTCTCCTGAAGTAAAAAGTGCAGTGAATATTCCCTTTCTGTTTACCTCTTTTGTTATTTCCTTAATAAGCAATGGAGCCAGTCTCCTTTTCCTGTACTCCCGGTGTACACATAAAAAGTTAACTATTGCTGTATTTGGCTTGTTATTTTTTATTCTAATATTTATAGCACATGCGGATATAAACCCAATTATTTCACCACCTATAAATATTCCTATATTCCACTCTGGATACACATAGGGAGACTCTAGCTGCCACTGTATAAATTCATTAGAATATTGCAGACTAAACTTAGATGCCTTGTCCTCTACATAATGATCCTGTAACAACTTACACACGCAGAATAATTCTGTTTGTAAATTTACTTTCCTAATGACTATATCAGTGTTATCCTGTATTTTTACTTCTGTAGGTTTCTGGTTGCTGCTATCACAGCATGTATCGCTCTTATCAGATGACTTCTTACCAAGTGGTTCGGCTGACCAGAACTTATGCTCCTTTAAAAGTGTTTCATTCACCATTTTATATGCTGTTCTCATCTTTTCTTCTTTTGTTCTGGCCTTTTCTGGGGTTTCCCCTTGTTTTTTTGTATTTTCATGCTTTTCTTCTTCTGTCATTTGTTTATAAAAAAGTGAATGTCTAAAGAAAAGAGAATGATTTATATTAATGAAAAGGAAATGGAATTAGACATAGAAAAGCTGCTAAAGGACTGGGAAGGGCCCGAGTCAGCCAGAATGAAAGAACAAATAAAAAGAATTGAAGACCAACAAAGTTTTTAATGAAAATTGCGGAGAGAGAAGGGGTTAAAAGAGAAGAAAAAGAAGAATCCGAGCAAACAGAAGTGGAATGTATACCAAAAATAACTACTAACAAAGTAAAAACAAGTAGTACAAAAGAAGAAATAATGGTAGAGAAGGGATATGCAGTAAATAATAATAAAAGCACAGAAAGTGAAGAGAGTATTAATGAGAGTAATAATACATCAAACAGAGAAGAAAGGCCTATGTCATTATCATATATTGACAGGTACTCAAGACAGATGATAATTAAGGAGGTAGGCGTAGAAGGGCAGAAAAGGATCAAAGAGAGTAGAGTACTAGTAGTTGGTGCCGGTGGCCTTGGTGCGCCAGTTCTTATGTACTTATCTGCAATGGGTGTGGGAACTATTGGTATTTCCGATTCTGATGTAGTTGAAGAGTCAAATCTTAACAGGCAAGTTCTGTATAAAGAATTGTCAATAGGTAAATATAAGACAAAAGAAGCCAAGAACAACTTATCTGGTCTTTCTTCATCTGCGGAGTATAATATACACAATAAAATAACCAGAGAGAATCTGTGGAGTGTTTGTTCATTGTACGACTTAGTGCTTGACTGTGGTGATAATAGGTCATTAAGATACTTACTTAGTGATTATTGTAGGTCTAGAAGTATTCCTTATATATCTGGATCATCTTTGAGATGGGAAGGGCATGTATACAGACTTACAACACTGTGCTATAGATGTGTACATCCAACAACCGGTGCGTATACAAGTGGTAATTGTTCGTCTGCTGGTATAATAGGAAGTATGTGTGGCGTGGTAGGCTCATTAATGGCCACAGAAGCCATGAAAGTCATTATAGGATTAGAGGGTGTGGATAACCAGCTAACATACATAAATGGTCTAAAAAATGAATTTATGAACTTATCACTTAAGAAAAGGTTATGTGTTCTATGCAGAGACACTTCTATTCTGACAGTTGAGCAGAAAAAAGAAAGAATATTTCAGGAAAATCAGGATTTAGAAGAAAAGGATGAAAAATTCTCACAATGCGAGTTAACGGATTTAATAAAAAAAGCAACGGAAATTAAAATCACAGAAACCCCTGAACTACCAGAAAATACATCTAAGAGTACAATTAAGCAGACAGACCATAAGACAGCAAGTAAAGATATGAGCGAAGATATCCTTATGAACAGTAAGAGTGCAGATGAGATTGATGAATCAACTGAAATAACATGGAAAACTGTATATTCTTCTCCTGAGTCATACTTTATTGTAGATATTAGATCACCAGCTGAGAATAAAATAATATCGGTTCCCAAGGCGTACCTCTACCCATTAAGTGAGATAGTTGATAATCCAAAAAAAGCACGCACTATTATACAAAGAAAAGCAAAGAACAGAAGAATCCTTTTGTGCTGCAGGAATGGAAGTACATCAAAGAAGTTTATACCTATATTTGGTGGGTTAAGTATATCGGGCGGTGCACAATCTTACATTAAATACACACAGTCTGTCTTAAACAAAGGAAATATCTCAGAATAAATAATGAACAGAAGGCTTAGAAAATTCTCTAAAATTTAGATTTATATGCGTATCTGTGTATAAATGAATAAAAATATAAATTCTCAATAAATAATTGTTTCTATATTTAATTATTGAACTGTTCAAGTTGGTTAATTGTCTTTAATATATAATTCGTATATGTCACCAGAATATGCGCATTTTTAATTAGCCTTCCTTCTTCTTCTAGTTTTACCACTACGGCATTTGACTCTATAGATATGTCTAAGCCATCTATTAAGCCTGTAAGACATTCTTTCAGTACGTCATTTCTGTTTGTCTCCAGTCTTAATTCTAGCTTGCTTTTCATTTATTTTTTAATGGACTATTTGCTAAAAGTAAGAAATAAACAAGAGTTGCAGGGAAAGGTCATTTTAGTAGATGAGTACTTAGGAGCAGATGTAACTGGATTTATTTCTGAAATTTATGATGCCTACCCCAATCACAAAGTTATATCTTACCACATGCTCTCTTCAGAATATAAAGCAAATTCTGTGATTTCATTATTAGATAAAAAAAGAGAAGAAATAACTGTAGAATATAAAAAATACGATGCAATAATAATAGATGGATGGTCACATAGAAACAACAAAATATACGACAACACAATAGAATTAATGAATGAGAACAATGAACACTTTACAAGACTAGAACCAGACAACCAACTTGTATTTATTATTAATAGATCTACAAGTAAGCCAAATTACAAAGACATTTATAGGTGCTATGGTGTAGTATGTCTAATGCCACTAGCAATTGTTACACAGCATACGCACTCACTTACAATTACTATTAGATCTATGAGCATAGAAGTACATTTATTATACAATTATTTACACCAAAGAGAATATAGACTATTTCAACAATAAAAATTCATCAGATATAACAAACATACCTGTTCATAGAATAATTTCAAATACTTCTGGTTATTAAGGGTGTAAATCAGTTAGATAGAGTATATCTATTAAATGAGTATAAATAAAAATTAAAATACTGAAAATAAAAAATGAAAGGAAACAGACTAAACCTTACTATAATAATTATTATAGCTATACTAAGTATTACAAAGCAAGTGTATGGAGATAAATCTATGTCTCTGGTAAAAAAGGCACAATATATTAAAATTAAATTGGATTCTGGATATGCATATATAAACCCAGGTGGATCATTAAATCTATTAAGAGGATATATAATAGATAAGATGGGATTAATTTATAACATAAGAGAATTTACATCAGATATAGATATTAAGTATACTGTGTCACCAGATACTTCAGAGGGCAGTGAGGGGAATTCACATGTATTAACTAGATTTAGAGATGAAGATAGGCCACTATTTAAAGAATTAGAGAATGGGATTAAAGATATATATTTAAACAAGTATTATATATCACTTATAGAGCTATTCCCATTTATATATAAGAATATGCCAATTGAAACATCAAATGAAGATAGTTTTATACGATTTTTAAGATCAAAAGATGTACAACCAAATATGCAATATATTCTGGCAGCACTTCTTCTTATTACTGAAGGAGTTAATATAAATATTGACATAAATGACGATCAGTATTCTCCATGTCTTACTATTAAAAGAAAAAACAATATTGAGTATATGAGCACTAGCCTAAGCATAAAGAAATCTGTGAGAAAATCAAAGGAGGACAAATGGATTTGCCAAAGAAAAACCATTGAGTTGGTTGAATTTTTTAAAACATTCGCAAGTGCGTATTTCTTATACAAAGAAAATGAATTTGCAGAGCCTATCACGTTAGAGCAATTTAAGAGTGGCAAGTTCCTTAATAACACAGGGTTTCTTATACAGACGTTTATATACTATGTACTAAAGACAGAAGAAGACATAGAAAGGTTTTATAATACAGTTCATAAAATGCTTAGTAACTATATAAAAGATACTATTGACTCAAGTGATACAACACATCTAGATGCATACTATGCTATCTATAATAAGTTATTTATACATGCAGATGACAATCTCTGTATTTCTTCTACTCTATCGTATATTAATGCATTAGAAAGCATTCCAGAAGTACTGAAGGAAGAAGAAGTGCTTCCATTTAGTAAGACTAGGCACATTCCTAATTTACAAAATATAATTAAAAATACGAATCCTTCATGTATAGATAGAGATGTAAGAATACATTTAGCACAGACTGAAAATAATGTGTCTCTTTCGGTATTAGGAGTTATTTGCTGTTTATTATACAATTCTAAGGAATGCCAGTATATTTTTACAAGAGAAGAATACTCACTGACATTAATTAAATTCTTTCAAAAATACATGCGCCCATTCCAAAGCATTGGTGTGAGCGCTTATACTGAATGGAGTAAGATTTGTGTAATTATTATGAAGAATAAAAAAGTATTTGTAGATAATAATAATAAAATCAGCCCGGGATTATTAAATATGCTGTATGCAGTAATAGATATCCTAGAAGAAGACGTAAAAGAGGTAGTTATGCTTGATGGTATTATTCAGAAAGTATGTAAATCAAAATGCACAGAGGATAAATTATTCTACAGAAAGGTAAACAAGTATCTTACAAGGCTATTTAGCAGGATAGGTGTTAATTCATATGTGACAGTACTATTTGGAGAAGTTAAAAGAGTGCATAAAAACGGCAGGTATGATTTACATGGGCAGTTGACTATATTGTATACGTATAAAGACAATCAGAAGGCCATAAATATAGATATTGGTGACAACGGCATGGATATAATACTAAGTGGAGCGATTACGCCCTTTTATATTACTAAGAAAAAAGAACTACTCGATTTAACCCATATGTACACAGAAAAGGATAATTTTACTGCTTGCTTAGTCACTCATTATATTGAGTGCATGGCAAAAGATGTAGAAATAAAACTGGGAATAAATAATTCAGAGGAGTTTATAAAAGAAGTTAAAAACCAAATAAGCACTGGATTTAAAAACATAAATTCATTACTAATAATGAGGAAAATAGATAGCTTACAGTACAAAAAGCAGATTATAACTGCAATGCTAATTAATTCCTGCGATAATAATAGAGAAATTACCAAAATAACCCCATTACTGCGGTTTTTATCTAATATCATAGGAAGCTGTGATTTGAGCATGCCTAATGTGCTTAAAGAAGTTATATGCTGTACTTCCTTTATAAACAAATATGATAAAATATTCCCGCATATACAGGTTAATCAGGAGTTATATAAGATAATCGACAGCACTACAGACACAGAAACAATTACAGATATAATATTGCATATAACCCGAAACAAATTACCAGGTCTTTTACTGGGCTGTATAGAGAAGTATATGAAAGAGAATAGTGACACAGAGAATAGGTGGTTTAACAAAATCTTTAAATCCCATAGTAAACAGCTATATGAGTGTTTCTTACAATACAGCAGTGTTGTATATTTAAACGCACTATCCAAGATCATGATGGATTCTGGGTATACAGATAAAATTATTGAAATAGTTAATGTTACATGGCTAGTATATGCATGTGAGTCAAAGAGCATATCACCAGCACAACTTAACCAAATATATAACAATATTAGCATAAAATGCATTTCTACTCTTAGTGATATAGAGCAGTATATTGAAATAGAAAACAATTACAAAAATGTAATAGAAATGCTTTCAGCTAAAAAGAGAGAAGTGCATAAAGAATGTGAAGAGGAGAAAGAGAAAGTCAATAAGCTTATTAGTCTTTTTAAACTTAAATAACCTAAACTGGTGAAATTATAATAAATAGTTAATAATATAATACAAAACACTCTGAAAATTATTATTTTAATTATTTTTGGATTATTTAAGTTATTTATTTTGTATGAGCACAGAAATTTCATATTCAATTTTTGAATAGAAGTAATAAACAATTGGATGCCTGTTGAATTATATAGGAAATTTTGTATTAAATGACTATACTGCATAGTTGATATGGAATAAGAATTAAAGTATAAGAGAAGAAACTCTACCATATACTGATCGTGTCTAAGCATATAATCTATAAGTTATATTCTTAAGTATGTAAATCTTTTTAAATAATTTATATAAATAGGCTATGCCATTCATAATAATGAAAATGTACAAATCGGCATGCATAAAAACTGTATTAATCATATTACATCAGTGATTATCAAGTGGGATGCTATATAATTTAGTGATTATTATCATTTTATTGAAGCTAATTATATATGAAAAACACCTAATAATTAACAAACTGTCAATTTGATTCGTTAAATATCTATATATAGCAGAAGAAGTTATTGAAATTAAATGAGATTTATTAAAGAAATATATACAGTATCCCTTATTGGATTTGGGGCACACTACGTTATGTGTGGGTTAATACCAAATGCCACACACATGCCGTATAATCCAATGGATGTGCAAGTACCCAATATAGATATATTTGACAGCCAACTAAACACATCGATGCTGAATAATATAAACAACCAATCTGAAATCATTAACTCAGCTGCAAGAGTTACCCATGCTATTAACAGTGCAGAGGCTGCTTATGCTACAGAATCCCCTCAGGAAATAATAGATGAGTTTATTTTAAGTAATGAGAAAAAATATAGAAATATGTTTAAAGTGTATAAGCATGATGATCCAGATGTTAACATGCAAGAGGACTATAGAAAATTAAATATTCTATTAAAATCATCAATGCAGGAGGAAAACCCATCTAAAGAAGAAATTTTAAGTAATATATATACCCAAACTCGGTATTCTAACAGAATAAGATCGTATGGATTTTCAGTAATAGGTCCTATGGATATAGAACTGGCAAAACTAATTACAACTGAGCAGGCAGAAGTACATACGGATGAAGAACACAAGAACATTTCACCTGAAAGCGGCCGTTATAAGTTTATTACAAGTGATATAGGAAGAACAATTGATCTTTTTGATTATAAATTATCTGCTATTAATCGGCAATTAGATCAGGCAACAAACACTTTAAAGTATCCATTTGAAGAAAAGGCGGCCGAATACAAGTGGTTTTCAAAAAATCTGGCAATTTCATTTAATATGTTTAATATGATAAATTCAATCAGAGTAAATAGGATTCTATCTGCATTCAAAATACAAAGATTAATGAAATTTAGCAATGAAGCTGTTGACCAGATGAACTACCACAAAGAAGTAAGGAATTTCGGGTTATATAAAAATAATAAAGAAATGACTGATAAAGAACGTGCACTAAATGAATTTAACTATACTTTAAAATTACCTGATATATTCAAAACAAGTGTTTTAAATGTTAAATACAAAAAAACTATTATTTCTTCCATGTGTATGCAAATACTCAATTTTATTTCAGAATTTAAAGAAGCTATAAAAACAACACCTATACCCGAAAAAATTAAAACTCCCATATTGCTTGATTTTCACCAGGCTTATGTATACGGATTAAAATCAATAGACGGTTTAAAATACGTGGATGCATACAGCTTCAATAATGACGAACTGCTTAAAGTAGAAGATTCTTTTACGAGATTTATAAATAAATATTTAGAAGGTGAATCAAAACTATCCAATTATATAGAACGCCTCAAAGAAAAGATAGATGCGAGATTATATATGTCTGTATCTAAAGAAGAAAATTCTGATCCTACAGAAATTACATTGTCTACAGAAAACCAAGATGACAGAGAAACATTGCATTTAATTTCTATTCTTAGGTGGTTTTTATCTATTGAAAAAGATATATGTTATAAGGAAATAGAAAACTTAGATAATATAATTATTGCAATTTCAGATAGACCGCAGAAGGATGCATATCCCTCCATGAGATATTTTACATATCTTAATAAAGTAACAGAAAATAATGATATAATCGATCAAATAATAGAGAAGTATCAATCAAAGTCATGAAAAATAAGAGCATATGGAATACTGCGCATAATATAAAGACTTTAAAGTTTGTCTAAAAATAAATTATTTTATTTTAAATGTGTAAAGAATAAATAAAATTCACATTTTTTCTAATGCAATATAATTTATAATTTTACCTCTTAGAACAAGCAATTTACTGTTAAATTTATCTTGAGATGGGATTAATAGGATAATTCAAAGGAATCACATAATTAAACACATACAGAAATGATATACACTTCTATAGATTAAATAAGTATGGCATTTACTTATAGCAATAAGAGTGTACACATAAGAAAAGAAACCCGGCTTAATATTACATTAATAATAGAAATTACTAGAAATATAATATGAAATATTTCAATATGACAATATAAGTTAATAATAGTAAGATACAACAGAGCCTAGGATGTTTAAATTGGGATTTATCCTTATGTAGTCATAATATGAAATTATTGTGAAAGTCTATGCTTTATTTATTTGTGTTTGGCTGTGTGTCCGGTATAGCTTTAGTGACATAAACAGCGTGTGGTATTTTTAATAATTTTGTGTTATAAAGGTATAAATAAATATATTTTTTTATACGCATGAACCGAAATGAATTTCTGTTCTTAAGTAGAGAAGGGGAGAACATGACTGGAAGCGTGTACATGGTGAGTGGGCCAGTGGTCATCGCAGAAAACATGCTTGGCTGTGCTATGTATGAACTTGCTAAAGTGGGGCACCAAGGATTAATGGGAGAGGTAATAAAGATAGAAGGAGATAAGATTACCATTCAAGTGTATGAGGAAACATCTGGCCTGGGGGTGGGTGATCCTGTTGTAAGGTTAGGACATCCTCTTTGTGTTGAGTTGGGCCCTGGACTATTAGATAATATATTTGATGGAATACAGCGACCACTACGGCAGATATATAATGACACGAAGAGTCTGTACATTCCAAATGGTATTTCTTTGCCTGCTTTAGACCGGACAAAAAAATGGGAATTTACACCGACTGTGTCTATAGGAGACAAACTGAAGGCAGGAGATATTTTTGGAATGGTAGAGGAGAATACTCTTCTTACGCTGCGGCTTATGGTATCGCCAAAGAGTAAGGGGGGCATAGTCACTAAAATAGCTGAAAAGGGCATGTATACGGTAGAGGAGATATTGCTAGAGCTAGAAAACAATGGTATAGTAAGTACAGAAAAAATGTACCAAATCTGGCCGGTTAGATCGCCCCGACCAATCAAGCAAAAGCTTACCCCTGTGCAGCAATTGTTCACGGGGCAGAGACTCTTAGATGCAATGTTTCCGTGTGTGCAGGGAGGAACTGCTGCAATTCCTGGGGCATTCGGATGTGGTAAGACTGTTATTTCACAGTCTCTTTCAAAGTACTCCAACTCAGATGTGATTGTTTATGTAGGGTGTGGAGAGAGAGGGAATGAAATGAGTGAAGTGCTTGAGGAGTTTCCTACTCTTAAAATAAATGTAGACGGGAGAGAGGAGTCTATTATGAAGAGAACTGTGCTGATTGCAAATACCTCTAATATGCCAGTGGCTGCTAGAGAGGCATCTATCTACACGGGAATAACTATAGCAGAGTACTACAGAGATCAAGGATACAATGTTTCAATGATGGCAGACTCAACTTCTAGATGGGCCGAGGCACTTAGAGAAATAAGTGGTCGGCTGGCAGAAATGCCCGCAGATAGTGGGTACCCTGCATACTTGGGTGCTCGTCTGGCCTTCTTCTATGAGAGAGCTGGGTACACAGAGTGCTTGGGAAGCGGAGAAAGGCAGGGCAGTGTCACTGTAGTAGGGGCAGTCTCTCCTCCGGGTGGAGATTTCTCAGACCCAGTGACCGCAGCCACTCTAGGAATTGTACAGGTGTTTTGGGGGCTGGACAAAAAGCTCGCACAGAGAAAGCACTTCCCAAGTGTAAACTGGAATCTTAGCTACTCTAAATACATAAATCTTCTTACGCCATACCATAATCAATACAATGCTACCTATGCAGACTCAATGAAAGTGATTAAAGAGCTCCTCCAGAAAGAGGAGTCACTCAGTGAGATTGTACAGCTTGTTGGGAAGGGGTCTCTGGGAGAACTGGAGAAACTAGAAATGAGCATAGCAAAAATCATTAAAGAAGATTTCCTGCAGCAAAATGGTGTGTCGGCCTATGACAAGTACTGTCCATTCTATAAAACAGTGCTAATGAGCAACACTATTGTGTATTACTACAAAGTATGCAAAGAGCTGTTGGAGACCAAAGTAGTTCCGTCTTGGGAGTTCTTACTGAATGAAACTCAAGACATCTACTACAAACTAACAAGAATGAAGTTTGAGGATCCAGTTAAGGGAGAGGACAGAATAACAGATAATTTAATGCATCTGCAAAAAAACATAACAGCCGCATCACGTGTCCTAACAGAGTAATTTATTTTACTAAACCCCAGAATACAACCAAATACCACAATTCTGTATACACTCAATAACTCTAACAGATGCAAAAAGCACTGCAGTGGATGGGTATTAATATATTCAGCCATGCATGAGTGTTTCGTGTTTCTATATAACATACTCCTACTTGTGCAGTACTAATTACACTGTAATAGAATGGGTTAGTAGATATACAAGAATTAATATTAGAAATGGTTAAATATTCGTTTTTCATTATTTCTACCTTTATACAGTAATAAATAATGATTTTTTTGAATAGTTCTGTGATTACCTTCAATACGCATGTTTAACTGAAATAAAGAAAATATTCTGAGTTTCTTATGCTTCTATCTGTGTTTAATGAATAAAACCATGTAATTTAACTTAAAGAAAGAAGTAATTTACAGAATAATTAATTTTCTTGTGCCTCTACTCTGGTTATAATATCAGTTACACACCCTGTGAATATTTTATAAATTTATGATGTATAGAATATAGTATACTGACTGTAATTTGATTGATCCACTGAATAGACTAATAATTCGTCCATTTTAGTTTAGATTGATTTGATTCGTTAATTTCTAACTGCCTATTATACTGTTTAAACAAGATCATTTGTCAATTATAAAATAATGATTCGCTCTTACTTAATAACTATAAATATGAAAATATTTGCAGCTCCATTTAGAAATGGCATTAAATGCAAGCAAAGAAAACTTAAAAAAGCGAAAATACATAATAGCCACAGTTGTTGCTGGGTTAATTGCGCTGCTTTTTATAGCTTGGTACTTATTGGAATTTCGGCCTGGCTCTTCAGATGTTAAAAAAACAAATGCGGATATAACAATAAGCAATAAAAGCATAGATGAGACACAGGATATTACGTCACTATTTGTTTGGATAGGACAGAAGGTGAAAAATACAAAATTTTATGACAGAGAAGAGCTACCATTAAATTCACTTAAGAGAATGACAGATGAAGGGGAAAAGAATGCAATTCAAAAAATAGATAAAATGAAAAGCGCTGTAGAGTTACTTTTAAAGGAGTATGGAAAGACCAAGAAAAAAAGTAATTATAAAAACTTGCAGGCCACTATTTACAATGTTCTAAAGGACAATTTTATGCTTAGGTATTTATTCTTATTAATGGACGATCCTATGGATACTATACACAAGATTGGTTTACTTGATGAAAATAACAAATGCACTGGTGAGTGCCCATTGAATGCATTAAAATGGTTATTAACTGGTCATGATCAAAAAACTGTGTCTTTATTCAATACGATTATAGGCAAGGATATAGGTGACGTGGACTTAAACAACAAAATGACAAGAATTGTTGATCTACTTCTAAGAATTGTCATTACAAATCCACCACAAGCAACTCGTAGAAGAGAATTAAAACAGCAGAAAACACTTTCTATGATTCTAGATGAAATTGATAAGGACAAGACTAGATTTATGGAATACGCTAAGTTAAAGAATTCAAAAGGTTCAAAGGCGGCTCTATATAGCAATGGCAAGAAAGAAAGGTTTGCAGAAGTGCAAGACTATAGAAACAACGATAAAGAACCCATTGCAACTGAAGAAGAAGCAACAATGGCATCTATTGTATCTCTAGTGGCACATGTACAGCGAGCTGCTGCTATAGACAATGCTGAATATTTCAATGGTTTAATCGCACTGGGAAAGAATAGTAAAAAGCACCGCGGGTTCTATTCGATGGTTAAAGATAACAATGAAAACTATCTTATTTTCTTTATAGAATACATTAGGGCATACATTGGCTCATCAGAAAAATCAACGAATAATCCCACTTTGTGCGTTTTTATACAATACTTAGACCGATTTTTAAAAGAGGTAGACTCATACTCAACTATGAGCCAGATACTGAATTCAAAAAAAGTCAATCAAATAGGTGACTTACAGAAAATTTCCGCTGGTCATTTAGACAAAATTGAAGAAGTCATCAATTTTACTGACAGATTGATTTCTTTAGTATCCCTAGAGGCAGATTATATATTTGCGAAAAAGCAGCACAGGTACATTCTTTATGAATTAGCTAATTGCTATCGGTCTCTTATAGAAACCAATGTGTCAATTATACCTAATGATTTAAAGCTAACTCATATTCTTATGAGCTCAGATGAAATAAAGGCGCTATTAAGTGAAGAAAAAGCAAATAAGAAAGAAATGTATGTAACACCCGTGCCAAACCCACGAATGAATCTACTTCTGGCATCAGACAAGAAGAAGGGATCTGAACCCATAAATATAATTTCAAGAGCAATAGAGGCATATGCATATGACCTTTCTTATGCAATGCAGATATTTAATGATCCTCATCGCGCTAATCGCAAATAGAAGAGTAGATTATACAGATTATTCCATATATTATTAATTTCGGGTTATTTCAAGTTTTATAGATAGACAAGTGTAATATATAGGCATGCTAAACATCCTAGTATTTTGGTAAGTTATTATTTAGTCTAAACCAAAAATTCGCTGAATAAATAAAGAAACAGCAGTATTTAATCCTTTACATTTTTATTATTTTCATATTTTTAAACTCTTCCAAATAAATTCTGGTTATGCTTCATTAGTAAATATGTACAGGTTAAGACCAGACACATTTACTAAACCACTGGCTATATCAGTGCGTGGTTTATTTTTAGTAATAACCAAGGATACTAAAAGATTATCTTCAGTTAAGTAAAGGTATTTTCCTAGTCTTTTGGCTCTTTTAAGACTAATTTCTTTTTTAATTGGTTTCATATGCTTAAGAAAGTTTTCCTCTTCTGTGTTATTCTTTCCTGCCAGCTGTTTTGCAAAATTAAACCCATCCATAAAATAATATTTATGGAGTATTATTAACATAAAACAAGAATATAAACTAGAGAATATTAGCAATAATCAAATAATCATTTAATTTCTGGTTATATAACAAACTGAATATATTGTTTAATTCTCTTTTTAGCATAAATTTACAGTGTCATTCAATATTTCTATTTGTATGATTTTATGGTATTTTATGGTTATTTACTCTCTGGCAAATTCATATTTTTATTAATATGTGAATATTACTGAATTTCGGGTTATAACGCATTCATACGACGGATTGTGCTATTATACAGGACTATTTAACCATTTATAGCTCTTTATTAATGCGTTGAACAAATGGTAATTTTAGTAACAGAAAGTATAATAAGTTACTTTCTGCAAAAATTTTAACATGAGCTTAAACGGAGGCAGTGGAACATATAGCAAACAACACAGAGTAATAGCTACAAACATGCCATTTAACATATCTGACGAACAGATTTTAAAGCACTTCAATGGGGCAGTTAGTGTGGAGAGACACACTAAAAATGGAGTAGCCACTGGGGCTGTTTTTATTCAGTGCGCCAATACAACTGATGTCAACAGATTTATAAAAACACTGGATGGAACAGACTTCCTTGGGAGAGAAATAAAGGTTGCACAGTTACACGACCGAGAAGTGTTCAAGGCACGGCAGAAGTTTGACACTCCAACCGACGAGAACTCATTTGGAAGACAGAGGAGAAAAGAGTACGAAGAGAACCAGAGGAAAAAGCTTCCAGAAGGTGAAGAGAACAGAACTGTATTTGTGACAAATATTTCTGTAAAAGACACTGAAGACCGGGTTAGGGAAGTATTTGAAGCATTTGGAGAGGTAGAGCAGTGCACTTTTGTTTTGAACAGGGAGACGGGTGAGCCAACAGGAAGAGCCTTTGTTCTTTTTAAGCACCAGGACAGTTGCAAAGAAAGTCTGCGCCAACAAGTCTCACTTAATGACAGAATTTTAGTTGTGCTAAAGTATGTATCCCCAGAGGTTCTGAAGCAGAGAGAGTCAGAGCAGAAGGAAAAGGACTACAAACGAGAGAAAACCATTAAAGATAGACAAGAGGGGAAGTTAGAGCCAAGAGATCCATCCAAGGTCAGCTCATGCAGAGTGCACATCTCCCACATGGACAAAAAGCACACAAGAAAGTCTATCTCCAAAGTAATTGAGGAGTACTTCTTAAAGGCCCATGACAAAAAGGTAAAGCTAAGAGGTGTCAATCTAACATCAAACAACGCCAAGAGAAACCCAGGGTACTGCTTCATTACCTTTAAGTTCCCAGAAGACGCAGCCGTTTTCTTAGAAAACCAGAATAAGATGCGAAGAGCCATTGGAGGCAAGATGGCCGCTGAGTATGCTATGGAAAGCAAAGAGTTCCAAGAAAAGGGAATAAAGAAAAAGCCATCCAAAGCCGACAGAATAGAAAAGAAAAACAGAAAGGAAAGAGAGGCACAGAGAGCAGATGACTCATAATCTAAAATTCACAGTGCCTCTGGTAAGTGACCAATAAACCCTTTATTATTTATCAGTATACAGCCAATTATCTTCCGAAACAGCAAGTACTGCTGCACACAGACATTCTTACTCATTATTCATGCGATCCAGTTCTGCTTTGGTTTTTTTGAGAATGGTCTGTGTGCTTTCGAGTGCTTTTCTGGTCTCTTCTGATCTTTGCTCTATTGTTCTGAGAGCATAGTAGTCATTTCCAGAAGATTCTTCCTTCTCCTTTTCTCCTTGAATTGTAACTAGCTCATTTTCATACATCTGAATGTCCTTTTCTAGCCTTTTAATTGACTGTTCTTTAATTCTCACTAACTTATCCATAAAAAATATAAGAATTTCTAGTTATGTATTAATGAAAGAGCACACATAATAATATTTTTATAGCTAAACCCTCTCCCTCAGTTATTACTGCAGTATTTGGAACCTCAGAATATTTAATAGATTTCATGATATATTCTCTTGTGATAGCCCATTGCATACCATTTACATAAACAATTTAACTGACAAATGGCAAAAAATAGATGAAATATCCTAATGCAGTAATAATAATTAAAATAGTAAATATATCACAGAAAGTACACATGCCCCTTTATTTTAGTTGTATGTCAGATATCTTGGTGTAGAAGAGAACTTTGCGTATCCCTTGATGACCTTTTCAACTGCTAATAAAAAGTCTTTTTCAGTGGCCACCTTCCTTCTTTCACGAATTGCGAACATCCCTGCTTCAGTGCATACACTGCGCAATTCTGCTCCTGTTGCACTTGGGCAGAGTCTTGCTATTAATTCGTATCGAATGTTTTTTTCTACACTCATTGGCTTTGTATGAATTTTAAGGATAGCACTACGCCCAGCCAGGTCTGGAAGTGCAAATTCAACCTTTCTATCAAGTCTTCCTGGTCTAAGAAGTGCCGGGTCTAGGGTATCTGGTCTGTTTGTTGCCATAAGCACCTTTATGTTTCCTCGCGACTCAAACCCATCTAGCTGGTTAATTAGCTCTAACATAGTTCGCTGCACTTCATTGTTTCCCCCATCAAATCTGGTACTTCCAAAGGCGTCCACCTCATCAAAGAATATTATGCATGCTTTTTTTGACTTGGCTAGCTCAAACAGCTCTCTCACCATTCTTGCCCCTTCTCCCACATATTTTTGGACTAATTCTGATCCAATCACTCGGATGAATGTGGCATTGGCACTGTTTGCCACCGCACGTGCACAGAGTGTCTTTCCTGTCCCTGGTGGCCCATATAATAGAACTCCCTTTGGCGGATCTATCCCCAGCTTAATGAACTTTTCTGGGCTAACCAATGGCATTTCCACTACCTCTTTGATCTTTTCTATCTGCTCTGCACAGCCCCCTATATCAGAGTACGTAATATCGGGCTTTTCTTCTATCTGCATAAGTGTAACTGCATTATCAATCTTCGCAGGAAGAGGAACCATGATCTGATACTTCACTCGGTCCACGCCCACTCTAATCCCCTCAGAAATATCCTCTCTATTCAGAGACTTGCTTCTTCCAACAATAAACTTCGCAATCTGCTTAATATTTATCATGTATCTGTCTGTTCCAGAGGGGTCTTCCATGACCTTGCAGCACCTAGCTACTTGCAGTGTCTTTTCCGTTTTTGACCGCTGCGCATCGCTTGCTAAATTCCAGAGCATGGGCGGTGCTAGCCCTGTCTCTACCTCACGAAGGCCTAGCTTTGAGTTTATTCGGCTGTATAGTTCCTTTATCTCCTTCTCCACCTGTATTATACTGTTTGTATAATAACTTTTCCCATAATTTGTTATTAATTCTACTTCGCTCTCTGTCAAGCCGTTCTCCTGGGCACTGTCGTTCATAAAATTGTAAACAAAACTCTGTCTATAATTTAATTAGTCAAGAATAAAAATGAACCAATCAAAAAATGACAAATCAGTTCTCTCTCCGCGCTTTATACAGAGAAAATAAGGAGGTTTATAATGAAAAACAAAGAGAGCAAGCAGAATCTGGAACTAGTTGAGAAACTTAAAAAACAGATAATTTACGGCTGCGGCGGTGGTCTCTGCATAGGAATATTCTGTAAGCTATCAGACATTGAAAGCATTTCAGATGAAATAGTAGAATTACTCTTAGAATACGATGACTATTTCACATGTGAGTCATTGTACTTTATACATGGCAGAGCAGCATACACAGCACAGAAAGAAAGCAAATATTATAGCACAAGAATTGGTCTGCACCCGAATATGAGTGTAGCACTGCTCCCGCAAGCAGTGAAAAAACAAATGAATGAATTGAACATTATTAAAAACTCTGCAGGGAAGATTATATCTCACATAAACACTGCCCGGAATATATTGAAGTATTTCTATATGTCCCTTAAAAGCACGGGGCAGACTTCATATTCTTGCAGTCCAATAATGCACAGGGAGTTTGGGGTTCCTCTTTCTGTAGTACAAGAAAATTTCTTATTACTACCAAAACCTTACACTGATGAAAACTCAAAAAAAGAATATTTAAGAATGGAGCTAGCGCGGGTGATTCATAAGAAAAAAGCAAAAACAGAAGCAATTGTTCTTCAAGGACTGTTCTATCACGAATTAAATAGGCTGAAGGCTGGGTACTCTATACACACAACCATTAGAATAATCAAACTATTTAATGCCGTGAAGGAGTGTGTCAAGTTTGAGAAGAAATACTTCATTAGGTTTTTAGAGTCAATTGAGATGCTCTGCCAGGTGACTAAAGCTGAAAATATTCTGTGCATGGACAGGTGTAATAAAATTCTGGGTGGGTTCAGCTACAAAAAGGTTCCAGAGTGTGGGTTTAAAGAGCATGAAGAGTTTCCTGTCATTACTCGGCCCATCCCAGTGAAAGAAATATCCTCAAGAGTGATTGAAGAGTGTCCTTTATGTAATGAAACTTTGAAGGACTGCGAATATCCTCACTGTGACTCGTTGTGCTATGTGTCTAACAAACTATGTATAAACGAGCTAATTGATCTAATTAAGAGTCTTATTATTGTGATAGACAATACCAGTGTGATAAATATGAGAGAGGGAACTCTTCTTCTGGCAATACTTAAGAGTCTTAAAGGGCTTTACGAGTTTTCTGTTGAAACCGGCCTTATACACCACTCTATGTTTGTTAACAGAAGGTTTTCTCGGCTACTAAACTACAAGGCTGAAGTGCGCTACCACAAAGAGGGAAGCCACAGTATTTTTGATTTCCCATTTATACTTGACATGCCAGCCAAGTCTGATTTAATCCAAATAGAGAACACAGACAGAATGAAGGCAGAATTACAAGATGCCTTTTTCCGGTCAATGTTTGAAGGGCAGGTAGATCCGTATCTTAATCTTGAGGTGGGAAGAGAATCTGTTGTAGAGGACTCATTACGACTTCTGGAGTCCCTTGAAGAAGGAACAGCATGGAAACAGTTAAAGATAAAATTTGTAGGTGAAGATGGAATTGACTCAGGAGGTATTAAAAAAGAATTCTTTCAAATTCTTAGTCAGAAGACCCTTGGTGAATGGGATATTTTCCGGGAGAGCAATGGATGTCTTTGGTTCAACCATTTTTCTGATGAAGAGCTAGAAAAAAGAAAAACACAGTATAAAATTCTTGGAAGCATTCTTGGATTAGCTGCATATAACGGAGCAGTTCTTTGCTTTTACTTCCCGCAAGTATTTTATAAAAGGCTTCTGGGGTATTCTGGGACATTTGAGGACTTAAAAACAGTTGAACCTACAATATACCAGACACTTACACAGATAAAGGAAATGAGTCCAGAAGAAGTTTCTGCTCTTTCTCTTGAGTATACACTAGACGGCAAAGTACATGAGGTATCCCATCGCAATATAGAAGAGTTTACTCAAGTGTATTGTAAGGAACTTCTAGAAACTCGGCTAGAACCAGCATTTGCACTAATTAAAGAAGGTCTTTGGAGGATATGCGGTGACACTTTCATTAAGTCTTTACTGCCATGTGAGCTGAGCATACTAATAGGAGGAATGGAATGCATAAATATGGAAGAATTAGAGCGGTACACAATCTATAACGGGTACAGAAGAGATTCTGAACTTATCCAGTCATTCTGGGAGATATTCAAGCAGTACGACATTACAATGCAAAAGAAGTTTTTGCGTTTTGTCACAGGAACTGATAGAGCACCTTCTGGAGGACTCAGCCGAATGGCTCTTGTATTTATGAGAAATGGCGGTGACACTGACCGCCTTCCCTCTTCACAGACCTGTTTTAACACGTTTCTTATCCCAGAATATTCTAATAAGAAGAAATTAAAGGAAAAATTGGATTTAGCAATAAGTAACACAGAAGGATTCTTCCTTCTTTAGTTGCTATAAATAAATGCTATTATAGGGCCGTGTGATTTCATTTACCATATGACTAAATTATATTTCATACCATAAAATAACTCATTTTCTCTATTTATTATCCAATAGTATTCATTTAGTCCTATCTCACTAATTATTCTGTTAGCTATGCCTTTGTATTATAATACAAAAATTCGAATTTTTAATATTTTTAATATTTGAAATTATTTAAAATATTCATTTTATGCGTATTTGAAGATAATTCAAGTATTTCTACTGTACTATCAGTCTAATTATTTACACTGTAAATATAGATATATTCACTGTATAGTCTGAGATAAACTATAAAATAGAATAAATATTGAAAATATCCGATATACTTGGTTATATTGGTATAAATATTAGTATTATACGTTGATTTCTTATGTTTATTCATGTTTTATACTGTTTATTTAGTTTTATATTTGGTTTTTACTTATAATTACTGAAATATTCACATAATTCTATAAATAATAAATCCTTCACTTTTCTATTTTTATGTTTACTGTGTGTACACTTTATAAATTATTTCATCAACCTAAATCCATATTTACAATAAAATCATAATATTACTGGATTATTTACTGTGTTTATTATGTGATTATGGGTATATTGAATATTCTATGGATATCTGTATATTATTGTAAGAGAAATAATAATAATTCTGTTTAAATACTTGTTAAAGTATACGCAAAATTTTCAGTGCATGGGACTAACCAGGAAGAAAGACAGAACAAAAGCAAAATTATGCAAAGAAAAAGTAACTTCATTAGTATTTGTAGAAGCAGAGAGAGAAGCATATCTTAAAGCACAGAAAAAAAGGAAAATAACTACCAAAAAGCAGAAGTACATAATGATGGAAGAGCAGAAGAGAGAAGCAAAAAAGGAAAAAAGAAAGGAGTATAGAAGAAGAGAAACAGAAAGAGCAGAAATAGCACAGAGAGTGCTTGATGCTTCAATGCAAAAAGAGGAAGAAGTCAAAACAAAAATAGGAAATTCTTTGGTTACTATAAGAGAATTATAAAAAGAATATTTCTGTATAATAAAAATAATTATTTAAACACTGAGTATACGGATAATACTACTATTAATAGTAAGATATTTATATTGGAATATGTAATATTTATTATATCATGCATAACGTATATTAGACAAACTAATCATATGAGTATTATAGTACTATACTGTGTTCATAATAACTGATAGACTGTCTATGGACTCATTACTTCTGTATATAACACTGCTCAGAGGGAATGTCTGAGTTATTTTCATTCCTATTATACAAAGAACTGTTAAATATGCTGAATAATTTTGTATGTATATGACTATACCATCAGATACTGTGGTGGCTCTGACTAGTGCAGTATTTGTATACCAGATACGCATTCTGTCCTTACTAATTGTGTGTACGGTACTATCTTGTGTATTATCATGGGAAAGTGTACGGATCAATTTATTGATTTGATCGGCTTTTCTTTCAAATAAGCAAGTATCTAGGAGAGTGTTAAGAGAAGACCATTCTCCGAGTAAATTGTATGGGTTTGTTATATTTGGTTCTAATGGGACTTTTCTTATATTTATTGTATTATTACAGTGTAATACAAGAATTGGGGAGAGTATAGGGCATACAGGCAGAGCATCTAATAACGTACATGAATTATCCCGTGTAAAGGGTTTTAGTAAGTATACTATTTTGTTCTTTCTGTATAGCCAGTACCTAATCACAAGTTCTATTGGAGAGTATTCTTTACTCTTAATCTTTTTATGTGATATTAAGTTATATATTCCCACTTCAACTGGGCTTGGTACGTGCTCTGAATCAGCTGGAGTATCATCTTCACTGGAATTCACTACTCGACGGTTATTCACTCTAATTGTACTTCTAGCTTTGTTTATCATTCCATTATAAATATGTAATTTATCACATATCCCAGATATACTATACTTTATATCAGAATTATTTCTTACTCTATACGATATTCTTGGCTTAGGTATATTCACATATGAATGTGGAGTGTGTATTCGTATTTTACGACCAATAGAATCTACACCATAAAATATTTCCTTTCTAGCTGGTTTATAACCCACACCTGTACTGTGTATAAGAAGGTCTTTTACAGTTGGAGTAATCCCTTTTGCATATACTTTTGTCATTCCAAATGGTGATACAGTATAACTATACAATAGTACTGGTGTAATATATGCCGCAGGAAGTACTTTTATTGTATAATCCACTGGTATTATAATAGTACCACCCTCTATTTCTATAATAATCCTTGTAATAGGAATAACTCTATCTGTGCTTCCTTTATTAATAAAGGACATTCTTACTTTCCCAGTACTTATGCTTACTCTACGATTATCCACCTCTAAGTATACTGAATATACTAAATTACCATTAATCTTACTTATTTCATCCATGGGAATACTCACATGAATTACCACTCTTTCACCAGAATATATTTTATCCGTTGGTTTTACTGTTTTATCTATATATTTGATACATGCCCGCTTTTTTATATTTCCGTTACTAGAGATATCTTCTGATTTTAATAATTCTTGTTTCTTTCTGTTTTTTATGCTTCTGTATATATTTATCTCTAATAAAGCCTTCTCCGTCAGAGTTATTTCCATGGGAATATTCTGAGACTTATAATATTCTTGTATTAACAAAAAGTAGTCAAACCAATGCTCACTCCTCTCTAATTCATTAACCAGTAAAGTAGGCTTACCATAAATAATGCATATTCTTACAATTCTAGCCACTAAATCCTCTCTTATATACGGTGGTATACCCATTATACACTCTGCTTCTGTACATAACCACATACAGTATTCAAGTATATCTGAACTATTCGTATATTCTGTTAAAATACCTTCTAGTATAGAGATAGTATCAGTTAATAAAAGAAGTTTTCTTCCTTGTTCCCCCTTACTTTCTTGTAATATATCCAGTAGTATTATATTTATAATAACTCTGACTTCTACTTCATTTTTACACTCTAATTTCATTAGTTGTCTTATTACTGTGGATACAGCAGATTTCTTCCAATTCTCAGAGACGTACTGTATATGCCTGTACAGGAATATAATATATCTCAGTGATTCTATAAATGAATTACTACTGCATTCTGTATATTCTGGACCTATTTCTTCATGTGACTTAATTTTACCCAATACGTATATCTCTGTTAGAATTGGCACTCTTTCTTTACTTCCTATTATTTCAGCAAATGCCGATATATTTTCTGGATTATTCATGCCATGCAAGAGTATTTTATTTAAAAAAGTATTTGTGTCTCCTATTAATGCCTTCCCAAATGACCACAGCTTAGAAAGTGAGAATGCCTTATGCGATACACCACCAGATATTTTATCTATAAACCCTTCACACTGCATTCGTATATTATCCAGTTGTATTACATACGGAACAGAAATATCTGCAGACTCTCCTTCACTCCCTATAAGAACAGATACTGGTTCAATCCCAGTAATAGAATATTCTATAATTCTACTCCATAATTCATCTGCCACAGTAAGTGCTTTTTCTTCATTTTTTCTATTTTCATTTTTATTATTTTCTTCTATTTTTTCTGAGAGTCTCCTTCTATTTATATAAGAAATCAATACTTCCCTGGCAGCCAGTCTTAGACTGCCTTCTGTGTACTCATTATATGTGAAGTACTCACTTAAAACCATCTCTATTACAGACTGTAAATTACTCTCCTGGGATAATCTAAATAGGAGTTGATCACTCACCACGGGCACTGCGGGTATCCGAAAATATTTCATGAATTATTTGTAGAAAATGAATTATTTATTCTTCTGCAATCACTATCTCTCCTTCCTGGATCTTTCTAGTTATTTCCTTTGGTGACTCACCATCTACTAAGCAACCAACTGAAAGGCATGTACCAAGTATTTCCTTAACTGTTCCAGCGAGGGTTCTAGCGTATGACTTGCTTCTCTGTTTCTTGGCAATTTGAACTACTGCATCAAGAGGGAGGGATCCATTATGCTGGACATTCTTCTCCTTCTTTCTGTTTCTTGGGGGCTCCTTAAGTTCCTTAAGAATAAGTGCGGATGTTCCTGGCTCTGCAGTAATTTCCATCTGTCTTCCTTGGATTGTCAAGAGTACTCCAATTTTGTATCCCATGTACTCCTTGGTCTGCTTGGCAATGTTCTCTCCTACTTGTTTGGCATTGAATCCAAGTGGTCCTACTTTCTGTGCCAGGGATGCTCCTCCTGCGGGTTCTCCTCCTACTACTCTTAATCTAACGTATTTTACCTCTTCAACTTTATTCATCCGGGTATAAAAAATTAAAAAATCAACTCTTTTTATAGCATGGAAAAGTTATTGGAGTGCACAGATGAGTTTGATGTAGAGCTGTTTGACTTTGTAATAAAGACGTTCTATGACCCAATGGATAAAGAACACAAGAGAGCAGAAACTGTACTACTTCGGTACAGAGAGCATCCAGACAGTTGGGCACATACTGCAGCAGTAGTAAAGGACAGCAAGGACCCTCGTGCAAAAGTATTTGCAGTACAAGTACTTGAAAGAGCAGTAAAAATACGCTGGTCAATGCTTACAGAAGAACAAAAGAAAGGGGCAAGGGAGTATGTTGTAGATAAGATATTAGAATTATCCACACAGACACACTCAGAAAGTAAAGTTTTAGTCAAGCAGTTTAACCAGGTGTTAATTGAAATAATAAAAAGGGAATGGCCAGAGAAATGGCCAACCTTAATAGGTGACTTATTAGATGCAAGTAAAGGTGACTGTGGTGTATGCGCAAATAGTTTCAATCTTCTTTCATTACTGTGTGATACTGTATTTAATTTTCATGAGTCTCTGGTGAGTGAGAGAGTAAATGTCTTACAAACACAAATGAAGAATGAATTAGGGAATATTTACGATATGGTAATGAATATTCTAGAGAAAGTAAGTAGTGGTGAGATATACGTACCTAATGATTTAACCATATCATCATTAAACCTTCTGCTGATTATGGTACCACAGTTACCCGTAGAGTGTTTATTCCAGTCGTCTCTGTTGGATGTAATTATAAAGTATATTGAATCAGAATTTGCGACTCATGCAGTGCAAGTAATCAGAAGTGTATTCACTCGCAAGGAGGAGTGTATTTCAACAGAGGTTTTTATTGGTGTGCTCAGAAAGTGTTTTGTAGGGATTGGGGCATTCTTTGAGAAGTATTTTAGGATATTCAATGAGTCACACACTGGTGGTATAAAATTACATTATGCCTCATTCCTTCCCAAGGATATTAATCTTATTAGGGAAGTAGTTCTGTTTTATGGGATTGCGTATAAGTACTGTAAAGAACTAGAGAAGACTCCATGTAATACGACCATTCCATTACAGCTTATGCTAGAAATATCTCAAGTGACAGATTTTGAATTATTCCGGTTATGCTTAGAATTCTGGTCGATGTTCATTAAAGATTTATTCTTAGAATTTCCATTTGTACCAGCACCAAGTAAATCACCTGCAGGCCTCAGAAGGACGCATTATACAGAAATTCTCAGTAGTTTAGTACCCGTCTTAGTTGCACAGATGCAGAGACCAGAAGAAGTAATCATTGCAGAGAATGAGGATGGAGAAATTATCCTGGAGAAATTAGTTGATACAGAATCAATCCAGCACCATAAGGAAATGAACGAGTTAATATACCACATATCCTCAATGACACCGGGTGGTCTTGGCCCGTACTTCTGCAGTGAGATTAACAAACTGCGTACAGGTAAGTGGACACGTGACAGACTTAATAAAGTATGCTGGGCTGCAGGGAGTATAGCAGGTACTTCCAGTCCAATGGGTGAGAAAGAGTTCTTAACACAGAGCATACAAGGCCTACTGGCAATGTGTGAAGAAGCAGATGAAGAAGGGAACAGAGCAGTTGTAGCTTCATGCCTTATGTATATTTTAGTCAGGAATCCACTGTATCTTAAGACATATCCACTCCTACTAGAAGCCATTTGTAATAAAATGCTTCAGTTCATTATTGATGTGGATTTAGTCGGTGTATCAGAAATGGCATGTGATACTCTTTTAAAGATTATGTCCTCATGCCATGACGTACTTAAAGTACCACTCGCACCAGGTAAGCAGTGTTATATTCTAGACGTATTCCCGCATATGCCTAAACTTCTGAATGTACTAAAACCGTATTTAGCAGAAGTTTTATTTGAAGCACTCTCTTACCTCTCAGAGGACCACATTGATAAATTACTGCACTTACCACTCATGGACTTATTCACACCCGTACTTGATAATGCAGATAATCTTCATAAAATGACCAGGGCAATCAGGCTGATTAAAGTAGTATGCACTGTAGATATATCTGAAGAGTTCAGTAATGCACGTGAACCTGTGCTTAGTAAGGCACTTAATCAAATCCATACGGTATACAGTATGCTACCAAATGGGACAGTACAACCACCCGTATTAAACAGATCACTTATAATCCTCAGGAAGGAGATACTCTCACTGTACACTACGATCGGGAAGAATTTCTCAATTAATTTTATACTTGGTGACTTTATGAGTTTATGGTCACAGATATTTATACATCCACTTACGACAGAAGTACCTGCCACCATTGAGAAATTAGGACTACTTGCTGAATTAAGTAAAAGAACAGTTGAAGGAACAGCACCATTAGTGGAAAGTGCTTCTGCATCGATAGCACCACAAGTATTTGCTGCACCTGAGGAGAAGGAGGAGGAGATGAAAGCATTTTATAAAATGCTTTGTGCATCTATTCATACAAAGCCACAGATGAACAATCTTCAAATGATTGAGTGGCTAGCAATGGGAGTAAGCCATTCAAATAGAGAAGTATATGAAGAGTGCATATGCGTACTAGCCAAGGTAATAGAGAAGACTTCTATTGAGATAATCAGCCAAGGGTTCTTAGGCTTATTAGAGTGTGTACTGGGCACGGCTCTTGATAAGGATCATGAAGGTGGGATGAGTGCATTACTTGTGGCACTTTCATTATTAATCCGGTACAGCATAGACGGTCGGTGTGCTTCTCAGTCGCAGGTACTGGAAGTGTTCGGTGGTAAGCTTCATGGAGTATTCCCGCATATTAACCCAAAGGATATTGAAGAGTTTATTTTCCGGTGTTATAGGGATGTTGATTCACACAGCGGTCTTCTTACGGCCATAAATGATTTCCGTGTTAAAATCAAGACTGTTTAATTTATGGTTTAATAAATTGGATAATTTTTATTTTATTAAAATTTTTATTATTAAATTTTAGGATATTTAATGATTTAATATACCAGAATGTATAAGAAATCAGGAATGTATGTGATTTTTAATTTCAAAGGAGTACTTGAAAGTTTGATGGTTTAAGATTGAATATTCACATATATTTATAATAAGTATAATTTATGGTATATTTACGTTCTTATTTGATTAATTATAAAATCATTTTGATAAGGATTCATTTTTATGGTTTCTTAAAGTATAAATATGAGAAGTTCTTTTTATATTTCAGGTACTTATTTATAATTTATTATTATAACACAAGTAGTAATAAATAATGCATAATAAACCATCCAGTAATATAAGTATATATAACAGTATATATGTATATGTATAAGTATAGTATACATATAATAGTATAGTGGTGTGTATACTGTACTAGTGTATACGTATAATAGTATATAAGTATATGTATAAGTATAGTATACGTATAATAGTAGTAGTATAGGTGTATACGTATAATAGTATTATAGTATATGCACAGTATACGTATATAATAGTAGTAGTATACGTATAATAGTATAGTGATGTGTATACTGTACTAGTGTATACGTATATGTATATTATTATAGTAATATTAGTCTATTGTATACTGTATATGTTATATATGTATAGTACTGATGTATATACTGTACTAGTATATGTATTAGTTAGTCTATTGTATATAGTATATGTATAACAGTAGTAGTATAAGTATATAAGTATAATAGTAGGGTAGTAGTATAGTATATGTATTATAGTATTAGTTAGTCTATTGTATAGTATAAGTATAGCAGTGTAGTATTAGTTAGTCTATTGTATATAGTATGGTACTGGTGTATATAAGTATACGTATAGTATACATTAGTCTATTATATACTGTATAATGTACTAGTTAGTTTATTATATACTGTATTATACTGTATAATAGGAAGAAGGGTTATATGAGAATGTTTATTGATTTGTGCCCATATGGATAATTGATGGGGTTAAGTTATTAATTAGACAGGTTGTTACGAATGAGTAGTCATTGCACCCATCAATTAAGTCAAGAAACACTGCTTTTATTGCTTTAATTACTGAATTTACTTCACTGCTTGTACTTAACTGCTTAAGAATACTTCTTTTTGTTTTTACATCTATTCTGGGGACGTATTCTAATTTTATATTTGTGTATTCATTATACAGATTATTCAATCTTCCTGTCATTAATTCTGTGACTTTATCTTTACTCCACCCTAAAAAACTGTCCACTCCAAAGTATTCTCCTACTTTACGGTCAATCACAAGCTTACACTGCATGGCAAGTTCTTCAACGAGTTCTCTCTCGTTGTTTATAGATGCTTGTATAAAGAACCTATCAAATGGCACTGTTAAGTTAGTACAAATATACTCTGCAATGAGTCTGGCTGCTTCTTGTCTCAGTTCAATTGAAGATCCCATATGGTTTAGTACTGCAAGTGTACTTAGGTTCAGTAAATAGTTATCTTCACTAGTGTTTGTCTCTACGTCTGAGGATCCTGCATGTGCCAGCTCATTTATAAGTCTTTTTATATTCATAGGGTTATCTATGATATACTGCCGACCCTTTTCTTTATGGATCTTAAATAATGCAGGTCCTTTCTCATACATAAAAAATAGAAGGCTGTACAAATGCCTCCACTCCCTCAGCTGGTTCGCTAGGGTAATTCGTAATGTACATCCGGTTCTTGCGAGTTCTGTATTATAATGCTCAATTGCACTGTCCAATATGCTGAATAAGCCCAGGGAAAAGTGTCCTACTGTCATTATCACGCATGCATACTCTTTTGTACTACTAGAAACCATGTCATCCGTGTTCATATTAAAATGTAAACAGAACTTTAATTACCTATTAATATAAGCCCATCTCCTGCATAAGACCCAGCATATGCCGCTCATTCGGACTTCCTCCAAATGCAGGACATCCCTTTAACAGATTCAAAATACTATCACGCAGAATGTTTAAGTCTTCTTCTGTTAGTTTGTCTCTTTGTATGTGGGAGAGTGCATTACTAAGGAAGATTGTGTACCGACTGCGAAGACTGGCTTGTCTCCACCCTGCTCCTATGAACAGTATCATTTGCTGTATAAACTGTACTAGCAGACCGTTTGGCATGTCAATCTCTGCATCTGGTGGTAGTTTATTAAGTAGAAACAGGAATATTTCTGGGTCCTTTGATCCTATGACGTATGTAAAGCACTCTGCAATGTCTGTCTCTAATAAGTGGATAATTACATCCTTTGGGTGCTCTTCAATATGGTCATCACAGTCCTTTAATGTATCCACCATTATATCAAAAGTATCATCTTTACTCTCTGACAAATCATCTTCAAACTTCTCAACGCACATTGGCATGGCCTTCATTCTGTCCAAAATCTGAAGGCGTATTTCATTCATCCCATTCTCAACCACGGGAACTATCCCTTCAACAATACCCGCTTTAATTGTTTTGCTAATTGTTTGTGCAAGTGCTTTTCCCTCCACTGCAGAAACAAGTGCTGTACTGCACACATTAGACATTTCTTTTATTTTGTAGTCAATCCGTGAGTTAACTATCTTCTCTATTTTCTGTGTGAGTGGCCCGCGTATCTCCTTCTGTATTACGCCTTCAAAAAGTGCCACCACGTTTTTATTAAGCTGCTCAGAGATTGCAACTAGCAATTGATTCATTCTTTTCTGTTCTTTTTCCTCTCTTTCTCTTACCATATTTTCTATTCTTTCATAGAGTTTATCCAAATCACCCTTTCTCTGCGAGGGTACATCTGCCCTCTCTTGCGCCGTGGATAATTCCAGCTGTTCGTCTTGCTGAAGCATAATAAATTATTGCAAAAGAAAATAATGTGAAATAATGAATTCAATACACAGAAAACAATAAGAGATAAAATTAGACCAGTTCCCACCAGAATATAAATCTGTCCATTGATCACTCTGATACTGCACCTGTACAATACCACTTATATTCTGAGATGTGAAATGAAAATTATTTTGTGAAAACGTATTTTATGGATAGAACCATATTAAATTGAAAATTACTGTATTTATTATTAACAGCATATAAAATAATCAGAAATAATCAGAAGATACTTCTAAATCTAATACACTCAATGACACACACACCCCATGGCATACATAACACATACGCCCAATGACATACATAACACATATTCCATGGTATATACACCCTATGACATACATGGCATACATGGCATATACACCCTATGACATACATGACACATACAGCCTATGACACACACCCCGTACTCTTAAATTTAATTTCAGGTTATTTCTGAGTATGGCATGTATAAGTATACTGCATGTGTACTTGTATACACTGTAAATTGACTGCATGATATTTAATGGTTTAATATGACTAATTATTCTCTGAATTTATGATGATTATTCTTTCCATTAATTCTGCTATTAAAGGAGAGTGTGTGATTATAATCACTGTTCTGTTCTGGTTACACAATGAAGAGATTATTTTATTTTCAGTTAAGCAGTCTAATTTAGAAGTGGCTTCATCCAGGATAATTATACCAGTGTCTCTTAATAAGCATCTGGCTAGGCATATTCTTTGCTTTTCACCACCTGACAGATTTCTTCCTGCTACTCCCACGATATAATCATATCCATTCTTTTTAGACTCTACAATTTCATTCACTGCTGTGTCTTCAAGAATATTTGAAAGGTTTGCTTGGTTTGGTACACTTCCATATTCTGTGTTGTATATAAGTGTATTATTAAAGAGTGCTGATTCTTGTGGTACTATCCCAATCTTCTCAGTGATATTGTCCTTTGTCATTTCTCGGATGTCTACTCCATATACTTCAATTATCCCCGTGTACGGTTTTTGCTTAAGCAGGAGGGAGAGTAAAGTTGTCTTTCCACTTCCACTCTTCCCAATCAGACAAACCTTCTCGCCCTCAAATATTCTGCATGAAAAGTCTTTAATGAGTTCTTTACATGAATTCTCTGGCCAATAACTTACATTCTTAAATTCAACTGCCACTTTTCTTTTTGGTATTTTTTTAGTGCCCGGGATAGAGGAACATTCTGTGATGTCCTCTGTGTGGGTTCTGTTAATGTGGGTTGTACTGTTCTCACTGTCTATTTGGTCTGTATTATTATATTTATACTCCAGTTGACTATTACTCTGTCCGATTTCATTTAATGATGGTAGGGGAGATTTACTTACTTGTACAACAGGTGGTTCCATATGCTTTGATAGTTTATGTATATACTCTATGTATATCTCACAGTCCACATATCTTACAAATACGGTTTTTGTTGCAATTGCGACATTCATAAGATTTCTGTCTAATCTCTTCAAGTAAAACATAATCTTGACTGCATCATTCAACTTGTTCTCTCCATACATGTACACGTATACCATCAGAGTTATATGCAGGAGAGTGTATATAAACTTCTGGAATACATTTAAAGCAGCCACGACTGTCCTATCTGAGAAGGATATTTTCAAGAACCGGGTTAAGTGCTGATCAAATGTAGATATTTCCTGTCTCTCCGTATTATTTACAACAACTGACTCTTTATTAGCCAGACACTCAATAATACTATTACTGTAGAGATCATCATATTTGTTCATTAGTGTCTTATTCCTTATCCTGATCTTAAGAAGAACAAAGCTTACACCCAGATATATTATGTTAAACCCTGTTATAACACAAACATATCTCAGATCCATCTCCATCAGATTTTTATATATTATGACAATACTTGTCACTCCATAAAGTATTTTAACCAGTATATTAATTAGCATATTTTGTATTCCTCTGTTACCTCTGTCAATTATTCTGTTAATACGCACGGATGAAATAGGTGATATTGTGTATATGGTATTATAAAACAGTGCTGTTGAAATATTATGCAGTGTATGGTTAATGAACAGTGTAAAGCAGAGTGAGTACAACTCTCTCATAACTGATGCGACTGTAACCCATGCCACCATTTGAAAAACAGACTTCATAACATCTGGCTCATTCCTGGCCAGACTATCAATAGTATCCGCCTGGTAGTTAATAGTTGTCATGGTTGCATGGTTGCATATCATGCATATTACAAATCCTACTGTAAAAAGAGATAGTGCAAATGCTTTGCGAGTTGCCAATGAGAATAGAAATACATTATAAATAATTTTAGCACAGTGTATGGCCGTCCTCTTTGATATTATTAATTGCCCCGACTCATCTTCTGGGATTTCCTTTTTTCCAGTATTTTCTTCACATATTCCACACACTTTTATTTCTGGTACTTCAGAAAAATTCCCGTGCATGCACATGCATGGAAAAGATTTCTTTTATACAATCAGATAGGGGACAGAGATGGGCTGTAGGAATACAGACTATTGAAACCCGGTTAGCTCAGTCGGTAGAGCATTGGACTTTTAATCCAAGGGTCGCGGGTTCGAGTCCCGTACTGGGTGCTTTTTATCCCGAGTATATTTTTATACCCTGTCAATGCACTACACCGGAGTTCTTATTGCTGTAGATACAAACATCCTTATGGGAAAGCTACAAATAATCCGGCACTTATCCTTTTTAATAGAGGACGTGAACATTAGCTTTTTTATACCGTGCACTGTAATAAGAGAATTAGATACACTAAAATTACACCATCCCAGTGCAAGAGCAGCCATCCTCTTCCTAGAACAAGAAAATGCCCGAGAGAACTGCAAAATATTTATAGAACCTGCAATTATAGAGAAAGGAGATACAAACGATGATTCAATAGTCATTTCATGCAAAAATAATAAAATACCCCTTTTACTATCGGATGACACAGCACTCCGTCTAAAAGCGAACAATGCAAATTTCGGCATGCATTCTATGTCAATAGAAAATAAAACTGCTGATGAGCTGTACACGGAGATTATAAACTTCTTCCAAATTTCATTCATGGAGTGTGAGATGAAGGATGACCATGTAGGCACTATAAAAAAGAACACTGCATCTGTAGCCTCTGCTATATACTATAAGAAAGTACTTCCCATTGTGAGAAGAGAGTTAGGTGAGGATATGTTACAGTTTTATCTTCCACCTGGTTTAGACCAGTCTTTATCCTCTCTTCTGAAGTATGTTGCAAAGAACCACCATTTATTCACTGGGTATCTGTCTAAGTCTTCAATATCCATTATTTCACAATTCGCCAGTAAGAAAGTGGATGAGGACGATTTAAGAACCATTCTGGATATTTTTAATGTTTCATTCCCATGAGTATTAAATCACCACATGAGAAACCCAAAATAAAACCAGACAAGTTTTATCCAGAATGAAGACCGTTTATGGCACAGGGATTAAAGAGTGTACAGATGCATATTGGAGTTCAAAAGCAGAAGATGTAACCGTAGAGGATTTTGAATTTGGCACAACGTACATGTCAGACAAACTGTATGCAGCAAAAAAGATAAAAAACGTATTAATCCATACACTGCCACCACCGGGTATGGCACCATTCCCAGTTGAATCAAATATTCTACTTATAAGACCTACTGATCCCATTATTAATGCCCTAGAAGATTCTTATAGGATTGATAAAGTCCCTTTTATTCGTATTAAAGATGTATACTCAGTGAATGATTCTGGTCCCATTAGAATTCCAAGTACCAGAGAAGAACTAGCATTCAATAAAGAAATCCCCACTGAGGACAAGATGTACATCTATAAAATGGGCATGGAATCATTTGAGGATAACTTTAAGTCTCTCTCACATAAGACGCAAAGTATGTTCATAAGTATGTTTAATAATGAAGAGGGTATAAAGGAGTATTTATTACACTTTGGTGGTAATTCGTATTATTTATTCCCTGCGTGTCCATTCAGTGAACTCTCTAAAACACTTTTATTATCCCGTAATAGGATAACCATTAAAGTAGAAAAGTCTTCAGAATCCATAAACCCATCACAAGGAGAAAGTTCATGCACGGGTTTAAACCAAAATAATTCAGACCAAGAATTATCAAAGGATTCCATCAAGGACAAGCACTTAAACAATAAATCAACCAAGAATAGATTTCATACATCACATACACGTATTTTTAATAAGAAATCCACTACATCACAGGATAATTTACATACACCATCATCACGTATACGTAAGTCTAAGCATAATCCAAATGGAGACATTCATGATATAAACAAGGAGTGTATAGGACCAAGTAATAAACAAACTAATAAACAGTCTAATAATAGTACACGTATATCAGAAGGTGTATCATCTACTGATAATAATAGTATACGTATACGTATGCATATTCCTACTGATCCATGCAGTAGTACTGTATACTACCATGTAATACTTCTCAGTATACCTATGGGAAGTATTCCATCTAAGTCTATGCATAATTATGATAATATTCTTATTAATGTATTACATATACGTGTATATGGCTTATTATACTGTTATGTATGGTCAGATAAATCTATTTCATTTGATAATTTAAGGAGACTTGGTATACTAAACAGGAATATTTTATTTCACTGTGAATTTACCACAAATAAGAATTTAAATGACTAACCATGAAGCTGTAAACCATGATATAATTACTACTTTAGGAGACTGTCCACCCTCACAGACACATCTTCATAGGATACCCACTGATAATATGCCATTTTATTGTGACTTATGTGAAGAAGTCCTTCTTAAGAAGAATATTTCCAGTCACGTATGCAGTGTACCCGAGAATAAGCCAGAACCAGAAAATACAAAGTTTTATGATACGCACTGTGGAGTGACAGATATTGATACAGGCACTGACTGTACAAGAAGTCTTAATTGTAAAGTACATTCTGTTATAATGAAAAGAGCCATCACAAAGAGATCTCTTCCATACGATATCCTTGTAAAGAGAGTTATTGAGGAGAGAAAGAAAAGGAAGATTGAGAAGGATGAGATTAAACTTGATAAAAGAGAGAAATTAGAAGATCCAAATAATAAACTAGAAGATTTAATATGCAGTAAGATCTTATCACATGTCCCTGTGATTGAGAAGACCTTCTACTTACCAGAGATTAAGTTTGACACCTTAGCCGTACGCAGTTTATTCTTTCAGCCATTGAAGATATACAGGATGCAGAATGACAGAAAGTTCATTAAAAAATAAATGCGTATTATTGATGTGATTTATTCTGAGAGTAAGTCATTCTTTATATGGAGTAGTGCTGTATTCAAGAGGTGTCTAGAGCCTATTACACCATCAAGTGTGTACTTCCAGAGTCTCTTTGTGTTTAGGCTTGAATTAAGCAGTAATACTATCATTAGTGCATGTACTTCAGATACTATTTCTTGTCCTTGTATTTTAGTGTATGCTTCACAGAGTCGTATGTGGCTTTCAAGTGCTCTTATACTTATATTATCTAGTTCCTTTTGTTTTCTGTAGTATATTTCAATTATATGCTTAGACTCTTCTGAGAGTGTTACTGTGAGTTTCTTTCTTTGTTCTATTAAGTTATGGATAAATACAGCAGAGTTATCTTCTGGTGTTTTATCTATGTTTTTAATGGCTATTTCTTCATCTGATGCCAGGATGTCATCTAATCCCATGATAAGGTCAAATCTGCTCAGGAGTGGTGGGGATAATTTAAGGGATGGAAGTGCCCATTCTGGTTCTGTATTATGTCTGGCTGCTCCTATTATTGTACACCGTGTATCTAATTTTAAGAGTATTCCTGCTTTTGCTATTGTTATGGTTTGTTGCTCCATTGCTTCAAGGATGGATGCTTTCTCTTCTTTCTGTAGACTATTAAAATCATCGATACAGCATATTCCCCTGTCTGCTTGTGGGATGGCTCCTGGTTCAATCATCCATTCTTTATTCTCTCTTGTAGCACATGCAGTGAGTCCTGCTGATGAACAGGAATTTCCTGTGGTTTTTACAGCTGGTACAACAGTTTTAGCTGCAAAATTAAGGAGAGTACTCTTCCCAGATCCTGTCTTCCCAACGAGTAGAATATGTGAGGATACTCTATTCTTACTTTGTGACTCATAATACATTTGTTCTGTTGTTATACTTTCTTTTTCTTTAACACTTCCATCTTCATTCTCTTTTATTTGTGATTCTTTATTACTCTCTTGTCCACCGACTGTACATATGAGCAGGGCTAGTTTAGCCTGTCTCATTCCAGCCAGGGAAGGTGCATACTTATCAATTACTTCTATTAGAAGGTCAAATTCATTCTCTGGCAGTATTATAGGTTCTGATTCTGTTTTTATTGTATGATGAGTTACTTCAACTGCACGCAGTGCGTATTCACACTCGATTGGACATCCGAGTTTTAATCTACGCCAGAGGATTTCAACAACTCCAGACACTCTAATTACTTCTCCTGGCTTACAACTATTTATTAGCTTATTATGTAACTGTACAGTTATTGTTCTTGGGACGTACATCGTATTCCTCTCCTGTATTTTTATTTCCTGATAGTCAATCTCCTTATCACCAACCATCTTAAACTTAAGTAATCCCATCTTCATAACCGTACCGTATACAGATACAAGATGGTTATAGTGCTTAGATGATGGATATGCAGATATATCATATGCACACGGTATATTATACAGTGATATATTTTTATACCTCAATGACTCAATTAATTTAAGCGCCCTCTCTGGATCTTTCTCATACTCTTCCATTATATCTATAGACTTAAAATTATCTTTCTCACCGTATTTTACTCCTTCTCCAGTATCCTTGGATAATAAAGTACTTTCATTATTTCTACTTCCACTGTGATAATCCTCCCAGTCCCCCATTCTCTTCTCTTTTTTTATTTTTTGTGTATTTTATTCTTTATGTACTGTCTTAGCTCATATTTTGTCTTTAAGTCTATTTTGTGTATTATTAGAGTGTAATATATCTGTGTATTATTATACATTATGAAATTAGCAGAGGGATGACACGTCTTATATAGAATCACAAAAAATGACATTTCTCTAATTGACATGGCAGTTTTATACGAGTGAATTAATTTATTCGCACTCTCTTTTGTCCATGGTCCTTTCTGTATAAATGGCCGTATACCAGCCCGCTTCTCCTTTAAGTTATAACACCCAAAGAATCTGTCGTATACTTCTCTAGTGGTTCTAATCCCGTATTTATTATACTGCTGCATCTGCTGCATTATTTTAGTTTTGATCTTTTCATTTTTTTTGATTAGGTTGATTATATTTTTAAAATCCTCATAGGAATATCCATCAAGTGAATATTCCTTTATTGCAAGGACTCTTCTTTCTTTTTCTAAGCATTCATTACACCCGCATTTATTCTCTGTTATACAGGATATTCTTGCAAATCCATTTATTTTCAAGTTAGACATTAAAATACCTGTGCTGGAGAGTTCTTTATGTGCGATCCTTTCAAGTAGTAATTTACTCTCTTTAGATATTCTTACAACTTCTTTATCTACTGCATAATTTCCAAACCTTCTGGCGATGCACTTAAAGTACTTTATGGCAACTTCAGGACGGATGAGTGAATACTTTTTGAACCTTATTTTTACTATTTGGTTACAAAGTGTGTGACACACCAAATGTTCTTTCTTTATGTATATTCTCTCCAAAAGATTCACTGAGCACTCCTTCATTGTAAACAATCTAAATAATAATATAAATAATAATGAAAATATTAATTATCTCCATATAAATAGATTCCTTTCATTATTAAGAGATCCAATACTAGAATAATTTAAGCGTGTCAGGCACTCATCAATGATTGTTTATTTTTATATAATTTATAGGGTTATATTTAATTATTATTTTTGTGTAGTAGAAGGTATGTTGAACAAATAGAGAATAGGATACTTCCTATGAGTATAAATTTAGAGGTATAATCAAATAATTTAACTTTGTTTTGTGAGTAG
This sequence comes from Nematocida ironsii, assembly GCA_001642415.1. Taxonomy (NCBI): domain Eukaryota; kingdom Fungi; phylum Microsporidia; genus Nematocida; species Nematocida ironsii. Next base: position 318,011 of record LTDK01000174.1, read on the forward strand.
ATGTATGCTATACTTGGGAGAGTAAACATTATATAACAACTTGCAGTACTTGCTATAAGTTTCATTACAGATATATACTTAATCTTATATAGTGATTCTATGAACACTGTTATTGTCATTATACTTGTGATTAATACTTCCAATATTCTTGGATTATTTCTGAATATGTTATTTTTGAATATAATGCTTAGGAATGTAATTATAGAATCTCTGGTTGGATGGAGCTGTAATGGGTATGCTCCGAGTAGTACAATTACCATGGCTAATTTTGAGATTGTAATTAAATGGAAGTACGTCTTTCCCCAAGTATCTCCGAAATTTGTCATAATTATTTTATAGAAGGGTTTTTCTGTGTTTGAGAGAACATCCAGGATTGATGAGTTTTGTCCATTACCTCCTGCTATGTATCCACCATTTGCTACAAAGAAGTATGCGATACTGACTATTACAATAGCGTACGTTCCCACTTTTGCACCATTTATTTTTGTTGGATTTTTCAGTAGTGAGAAGACCTTTACCATATTCTGCTGACATCCCAGTCCGAAAATATATCCACTGAGTGCTTTAAAAAGCCCTTCAGGCTCATTTGTTGCTGCTTTTAATCTATCCGTTGGGATTGATCCTTTTGGAAGGAAGAGTGCCAGAATTCCTGAGAGAAGAACAACAAAAGACAGGAAAATAACTGAAATAGTTGACAGTACAGATATAAATGCAAGTTTCTTCAAACTCTTTTGCATAGCAAGAACAGTCGGAATTATAAGAAGTAGTGCACTGCACATAATATTATATGGCATATAATCAACAGTATCCTCCATATTAATAAGAGACAGTATAGATTCCTTTAAAATTAAAAGATAAACAGTAATTGCCCCAAATCCTTGTATTCCTATACATACTTCAGAAATATATCCCAGTATAGGATGCGTATTCTGACAGACTTTAAAGTAAGAAGGACTCCTTGTATTTAATTCTTTAGCACAGTGCACTAATTGATACAGTGTAAATGCGCATATACCAGATACAAAAATAAGTATGGGTGCAGATAATAAATATCCAGATGCTTCTACAGCCGCAGGCAGTGTTAGTACACCAGATCCAAGTATAGATCCAATCATTGGAAACACTGCCTGTTTAACTGCCAGTGTATTATTTCTTTGTGTTTCTTTTACCATATTAATTTTAGATAATTTTTCTGTATAAATATTCTCCTATTAATCTCTCCCCTAGTTAGTGACACAATTTCTCCTTTATTAAATTCTATTGAATTTCTGTCTATTTCTGTGTATTTCACTAATATAATTCATTTTTAATGGATTATTACACATGAAATTCTCATTTGAATAATATTCTATTATTACTAGTAGTAAGAATATGCTTAATCCATAGAATTATTAAATTTAAGTATATTCCCTTTTATTTTCTATTTAATAGAATTTATCACAGGAGTACTTGTAGTATTCTCTTAAATATAAAATATTTATTTTATCCTATGACTGTGCTTATATTTGATTCACTTGTCTCTATTAGTATTACAGAGATGCTAACTATATTATTATGTTTTTCTCTTGTGGTGTATTCTACTGTGTACTATACTGTATACAGTACGTATGACTTATATTATATAATTGCCACTAGTTTTATTCTATGCAGTGAATTGTCAATTGACAAAATTGCAATATTATTCTATTCTTACTTTTATTTTTATTTCTTGGTTCTTCTGTTTCTACTGTTTTTAATATTCTTTGTTCTTCATTTCTGTTGTAATTTTACAGATAATATTGTAATAACCATCTCATCAATAGTGTGTTCTATGCTATTTATGGTTATATTTTTCTTATTCACAAAAGAACCCATAGATATGTTATCATTTTTCATACGGGGCTTATTATTCCTTGTATTGGAAATGATAATTATTGCTGGTGTAATTATTAATCAGAACCTATGAAATATAATAAACTGTAATTATTATGTAAGAATATTCATTATTTATATTATATATGTACATTTTGATTATTATTCTGTATGAATATTCTTTGTATTGTATTTTCTAGGTATCTCTTATTTTATGTATATTTTACAGTACTTATGCGTATATTACTATAAAGTTCTATTACTTTATAGTATATGTGTATTATATTCTGGTTAATTTCCATTAATTATTATACTATGTGTAATAATTCATTATGTACATTATATAATAGCATATGTGTAATATATTTTGGTTAATTTTAAATTTAAATATATTACACAATTACCAGAATATTTTAATTAGTAATGATTGTGTAATATGTTTTATACACTGTGATAATTATTTCGGGTTACATCCTTATTCTATTCGTTGTATGATCTTTTTGATATTCTGTTAAACCTATAAATATAAATAATTTTTATCAGAATTTTCATTCACCAGGAACAAAACAATTCTACACAAAGAGTAAAAATCAGAAAACAATCTGAAACCTTCTAAATTTAAATACTCAATGTGTTATAAGTTTTGTTATTTTGAATTTCGGGTTAATTCGGGTTATGCGTCTCTTGATATTTTACTTATTAGTTAGAGACAGGAATTATTTAGTTCGATTCTTGGATATTTTCTTTTTCATGTCACAGAAGCCAAAGACAGTAGAGGAGATATACCAGAAGAAAACACCAATTGAACATGTTCTGTTACGACCGGATACTTACATAGGATCTGTACAGCCAGAGACACGGACTATGTACGTATGGTGTGCTGAGAAGATGAAAATGGTAAGGAAGGAGGTTACGTATACCCCAGGACTCTACAAAATATTTGATGAGATTCTAGTGAATGCAGCTGATAATAAGACCAGGGACAAGCGAATGAAAGAGATTCGCATTGATGTGGACATAAAAAACTCAACAATTTCTGTTAGTAATGATGGCCAAGGGATACCTGTTGTTATCCATGCCAAGGAGAACGTGTATGTACCAGAACTTATTTTTGGGCATTTACTGACTTCTTCTAACTATGATGATGCAGAGAAGAAAATGACTGGTGGTAGGAATGGGTACGGAGCAAAGCTGTGTAATATTTTCAGTACTAAGTTTGTCATAGAAACAGCAGACAAGAAGAACAAGAAGAAGTTCAGGCAAGTGTACACGAATAACATGTTAAAAAAGGAAGAACCAGAGATTGAACCATTCACTGGGGAGGAGTACACAAAAGTCACATTCCAGCCGGATTTAGCCAAGTTCAGTATGAAGAGGATAGATGACGACTTTATGTCTCTGATTATGAAGAGAGTGTATGACTTAGCAGGGACTGTTGGGGATATTTCTGTATACTTTAATGGGGAGAAGATTCCAGTGAGTAATTTCAGGGAGTATATAAAGCTCTTCTTTGATAATGATGTAGAGATAGTTTATGAGTCTAAAGGCCGGTGGGAGATTGCATACGTCCTAGGGGATGAGCAGTTCCAGCACGTGAGTTTTGTAAATAGGATATCCACACCAAGGGGAGGTACGCATGTGAATTATATTGCAGACCAGATTGTTTCTGCTGTAGTAGAGCAAGCAAAGAAGGTAGAGAAAGGACTGGTAGTACGCCCCATACAAGTGAAAGCTAATATTTTTCTGTTCTTGAACTGTCTTATTGAGAATCCTGCATTTGACTCACAGACCAAGGAGACTCTCACTCTGAAACAGTCATCATTTGGGTCTAAGCACACTTTAGGGAGTAAGTTTATATCTGAAATAATGAAGAGTGGGATTGTAGAGAAATCTGCATATGCTGCCAGAGCCAAGCAGACACAGCAGCTTAAGAAGACAGATGGTCATAAGACATCAAAACTCAGAGGAATTCCAAAACTTGATGATGCAAATAATGCAGGTACGAGGTATGCTGCTCAGTGTACTTTAATACTAACAGAAGGAGACTCTGCTAAATCTTTAGCTGTAAGTGGTCTCTCTGTCATAGGAAGGGATAATTATGGTGTATTTCCTCTACGGGGTAAGCTTTTGAATGTAAGAGAAGCCACGCATAAGCAGCTAATGGAGAACATGGAAATAAACAACATCAAGAAAATCATGGGTCTACAGCACGGGAAGGAATATGCAACCACAGAAAGTCTGCGGTATGGGCATTTAATGATCATGACGGATCAAGATCATGATGGGAGTCATATTAAAGGTCTGATCATAAACATGCTTGACCACTTCTTCCCATCTCTTCTTAAAATCAAAGGGTTCTTACAGGAGTTTATCACACCGATCGTACGTGCAACAAAGGGGAGTATGTCCAGAGACTTCTTCACAATTCCAGAATTTGAGTCTTGGTGTGAGACATCTGAAGGCAGAGAAAATGGATGGAAAATCAAGTACTATAAGGGTCTGGGTACAAGCACTGCCAAGGATGCTAAGGACTATTTCTCTAATCTAGACTTCCATATTAAAGAGTTCATACCCATGGACTCCACGGACAGGGATAAAATAGAACTTGCATTCAGTAAGAAGAGAATTGAATCCAGAAAGGTATGGCTTAAAGAATTTGTTCCTGGGACGTATTTGGATAATCGGGTACAGGCCATTTCCATAAAGAACTTTATTGATAGAGAATTAATCCATTTCTCACTTGCTGATAATATCAGGTCGATTCCTAATGTAATTGATGGGATGAAGCCTGGACAGCGTAAGATTATTTACTGTTGTTTTAAGAGGCAGCTCAAGTCTGAAATAAAAGTAGCACAGCTGGCAGGTTATGTTTCAGAGCACTCGGCTTATCATCATGGAGAACAGAGTTTATGCTCAACAATTGTAAATCTTGCCCAGGACTATGTTGGATCGAATAATATTCCTCTGTTACAGCCCATTGGACAGTTTGGGACTCGTTTACAGGGTGGAAAGGATGCAGCCAGTCCCAGGTATATATTTACTGCACTACAACCAATAACCAGATACATATTCCGGGAACAAGACGACCATCTTTTAAACTACTTAAAGGATGACAATCTAATGGTAGAACCAGACATGTACATTCCAATTATACCGATGGTTCTAGTGAATGGATCAGAAGGTATCGGTACAGGATGGAGTACATGCATTCCATCATATAATCCGATTGACATAGTAGATAATGTTAAGAGAATGATAAAGGGCCTTGAACCTGAAGATATGATGCCGTGGTACAAAGGGTTTGCAGGTGAGTGTGAAGACTTAGGTGGTGGAAAGTACAGAACCACAGGTACTTTCGAACTTGAAACTGGCAAGATAAACATTCTAGAACTCCCAATTGGTACATGGACTCAGAACTACAAAGACTTCCTAGAGACTTTAATAGAGTCCGGTGACATAAAAGACTTCCGAGAGTATAACACAGACACTAAAGTATACTTTGAGGTGATAGTGTCCAAACAAAAAGTAAACGTACCAAAGGTTTTCAAGCTAAGCAGTCAAATATCAACTGCTAATATGGTAGCATTCAACAGTAAAGGTGTCCTACAGAAATATACCAGTCCCAGTGAGATACTCAAAGAGTTCTATCCCGTACGAAGAGATTTATACGTCAGAAGGAAAGACTTTTTATTAAAGAAACTGAATGTTGAAATGACCATCCTAGAGAATAAAGTTAGGTTTATTAAGGAAGTAGTAGCAGACACTCTAAAAATAGTCAAAAGAAAGTCTGCTGATATTGTTAAGGAACTCACTGAGAAAGAGTACACAAAAAAGGACAATTCCTACGACTATCTTCTAACCATGTCAATTGCTTCACTTACTGTAGAGAGAATAGACAAGCTAGAGAATGAATCAACCACAAAAAGGAACGAGTATAACACATTAAAGAACATCTCAATTGAGGACATGTGGATATCTGATTTAGACGAGTTTTTAAAGCATCTAGACTTATCCGTAAAGAATGATGACAATCCCAGACCAAAAAGGAAAGGCAGGAAGATCAAGCAACCTGTAATTTCTAAAGAAATCAAAAACCAACCCCAGAAATCATCAAAGAATAAAAAAGAGAAGGTTTCAGTCCTTGACAGTGACAGTGATTTCTCTCATACCACCGTAGATGACAGTATGACAAGTCCTTCTCACACCAGTAAATCAAAAGGAAGTAAACCCAAGAACTCTTCAAAATCAGAAACCATGCCATGGAATCGAACCTTACTAAGCACAGATGAGGATGATTAAGGCCTTAATATGAAAATAAAGAATTCTATCAAAATTTAATAATTAAAGTGTACATTATAAAAGTATAATCTGTACGCTTTAAATTTAAGAATCAAAATTATAAACCAAGAAACACATTTATTTACTCTTTTCAATCTCATTTAGGAGTACGACGGGTCTAACAGTTGCACATATAAAGCTGTTTATGTCTAATTCATCAAGGTACTCTTTCATTTCTCCTGGGATTCTTCTGGGGATATTATTCATTAGTTCTTGTATTGAGTTCATTGTTTCTGGGTCGTACGGTCTGTCTCCATTTTCAACTGCCTGCAAGTACTCTTCTATTGTACCGAGTCCATTTGATAATTCTGCCAGTGCCTCTTTTATACGACATATTTTATTTTCTACATCTCCAATGTTTATATCCTTGATTTCCTCTACTAATTGTTCAACACCCACTTCTTCGGCTTCTTCTGCTTCTATTTCAAATGGGACATGTGCAAACACGAATTGTGTAGATTCATTATTTGTTGTACTCTCTCTTTCTAATTTATAACACTTAACAGGACTTCCTTCATGGGCATTCTCTACATTAATCACTGCCAGGATTGGATCTTTACAATAACTTCGGAATGTCTGTGTAATTTGTAAGTCATTTTTATGCAAGTGCTCTCCCGTGTGGTACCATCCAATGATAGATTCCATATTATTTACTTTATTAAACAGCTTATACATATTCTCATTATAAGACGTATCAAAGAACCATACATTCGGATTATCCTCTAATTCATCAAATGGCACGGCGTATGAATTTGTCACATGAACAACTCCATTTTCCACCTTTCCCAATAAAGTACCAACAACTCTTGGTTGGTCCATTCTTCTGTAATGATCCGTGGCTGAGAGTAAAACCAGTGGGTGCACTACAATTGCCTTTCTAAGTGACAGCATAACAAACAAAATTAAAATGAAATTATTAAAAATAGAATTATTTCTGTAATGAAACCATAAAAATCACGAATATATACAGAATTTATATAGAACAAGCTAAGATCAGTTAATGTGCAGTGCTGAATATCATATTCATACGCATATTTTATTACACAATGTAAATTAAAGTCTATACGCACTTTTTTCTTAAGTGACCAGAGAGTGTCCATCTGGAGAGAAGAATTGAGTGCATGTTTATATTGATCAGGTAGGATGTAAACATAAAGACAAGACCTATAATCTGTCCTATAGTAAAACTGTGACCATAGAAAATAATGGATAAAAACAGAGAAAAGAATTTCATTCCAATTTGAAGACTCATTCTTGTATTATCCTTCCTTTGGGATAAAAAGCTTTCCTCTGAGGAGAGTCTTCTTATGTAGTAAAGTGCACATGATGCGATGAATATATCCTTTTTAAATGATGGAGACCAGTCACTCTCATGGAAATTATACAGAAGTAGAATAAAGCAGAGACTTACTGCACTTAATAAATTAATCCCAAACACAAAAAGATCCGACTGAATTCCTAATTCTTGGCATATAATTATTTGTCCCGTCTCCATGGCCACTTCCATTAAAGAATGAAATGCTAAATATGATGCAGCAATAATCTTCCTTTTCTCTAAAAATGCATGAAAGTACAAATCATTCTTCCCCGTGGATATCATTTTAATGAACGACATTGCAAGGTAATCCATCTCTGGTGTGTATAATTTATCATTTGTTCCCATGATTTTCTTAAATACAGTTTTAATCCTTTCCTTACCAATAATTTCATTTCCTCTGTCTCCATGTAATAAAAGCAGAGTTCTATAATATGTCTTGGCTTGTTCTTTAAGAGGTCTAGAATAATCCTGTGGTGGTAATTCATTATTTATAATTTTATCAATAAACTTATCCTCTTCATTAGATGTATCATACGGAGAAAGAATATCTCTCGCATAAAAATAAAGAAATCGAAGGGATATCCGAACAATCTTCACTTTATCATACTCTTGAATGGCTCTTGGATCATGCAGTGTATTTAACTTCTTCAAGTAGTAAATACTCTCTACACCCTCTTCTGGTGAGAATAAGTATATGAATATCCCAATTGTAGCCATACTCGTAGACATAAGAATCCTATACGATACAATACTCCCAATAATACTTAATGGACTAGGGAATAGTCTAAATGATCTAATAACAGCAACCATTGGGTATGACATATAGTCTAAGCTTTTATACAGCATAAGCTTATTTGAAATATTTATAGCAACCAGTGCAAGTATGGTTATAATTAATCTACACTGATTAAGATGTTCTCTTAAACTGAATGAGTTTCTTATATCATCAATACCATAATCGGTGGTTTTAGTCCGCTTAACCACTCTGGAATATTTTCTAGGTGTATCCACAGACTTTTCTTGTTTAGTAGAAAACTTCTTCTTCCTGGGATTAGTGGCAAGGGATAGTGCAGAGAGTGTAATATACACAATAGATTGCATGAAAATAATCATTATCCCATCCATGGCCCTGTACTCCTTCACTCCAAATGTAAGCATACTTTCATTATAATGCGAGTGAATTATTCGTAATGCATACTCAAACAGATTCGTAGCACTCTTCATAAAAACCATCTTTTCTAAGTTTGAAATTTATTTTTATATATGATATCCTGTCCTGGGAAGTGTGTGATACGGCTTGGTCCTTTATTTAGCATTTATTTATTTTTATTGTATTCTATACTGGGTAATAATAGAATACCTGAATATAATTATAACAAATTCAGAAAAACAAAAATACCAAATGTATAATTAACTGAGATGTACAGGGAAAGCACTTATTTACTCTGCAGTGACAAGTAATCATCAAGTGTAAAGCAGATATAATTACTGGATGAGTTTGGGATGGAGAGTTCTTCAGATACAGAGTAGTATGTGGAGAGGAATTTCCATAGCATATCTCCAGTAATGGCATTTGGTTTTTTTAACTTTCTTAGAGTGCTTGCCATGATAAAGTGTCTAGCTGGTCCTTCTGGGAAGACGTCGCTTAGTGCCTTTAGAATTCGAATGTTCATTACCACTTCGGATGGAACTGTCATTAGCAAATATTTTCACACGGGCATATTCTTATACTGTAGAAATATATAGACAAGCGAAATATTTTCACCCCTGTAAAATATGCAAGATTATAGAAAGCGAGGAAGAAAGCCCCGGGAAGGAGAGAAAATGGACCGAATGGATGTTGTTTGTTTTAAATGCCCGTACATCGCATGCGGTCTACAATACCAATCCAGTCTTGGATACAAAAGACACTTAATGTATTATAAGCATTCAATTTTTACTCCGTCAAGTAAAAAAATAGTCTGTGGGTATATGGACTGCACAGCAACGGAAAATTTAAGAGATCATATTACGCGTGAGCACATGGCAGATGCAGTGGATCTTCTTGAGGCGTACGATATAATGATAAAAGTAGGGGAGGAGACTGAAGAAGTAAGCACTGCCGGATTAATTGGGGATATAGTGCATGATGAAGGTCTTTTAGACATATCTAAAGTTATTGCAGAGGGCGGTATACTAAAGGATATTCTTCTGTCTATTTTCCCAAAGGGTGTTACTCTCATTATAGACCCAGAGACATTTACAGAGAGCAACCAAATATTCTATTGTAGAATACCCGGGTGTGGTCGGCAGTTCAAGAGTTTAATGGCGTATAAGTATCACTGTGGGAAGTTCACGCATCTTTTCAAGTCAATAATAGACGACTACGTTGAGAAGCACGGTCCTCTTGACTATGAGGAGGTGAAGAGTATTTTCAAGAAGAAGTTCAATTTAGAGAACAGATTCTTGTTGGAGGGTATATCCCACCATCTCATGCGAATGCCAGACCAGCACTACAACTTTATTTTCACATTCGATGACTCCCAGCTGGGGCATGAAAAAAGAAGAATAAAGAAGCGGGGGGCCGACTCAATTTCTGAATACAGCATAGGGTCTGAGGACAGGCATGAATACGATGAAGATGATGTAAAAAGGGTTAAGGAAGATGAGACGCATGATGCATCACGGTTTAAAATAGACTCAATTGTTTTCAACGGCCGGCAATTACCGCATATGCAAAGCTATGAGCAGGGCAGAGTTGCCTTCCTTAACTTATACTTAGAGTCCACTCTTCTAGCGGTGGTAGATGACCACGTGATAGTTGGGACTAAAGGAGAGGCAGATGAAGAAGATGAGCAGCAAGAATCTGGGAAACCCCAAAATATATTCTTGTTTTCTACTGGAAATGCCATGTTCTTTGTCTTAAATAGAAACAAAATACTCTCAGAGATAACTTTTGAAGGGTACGGATTCCCCAGAAAACTTCTCCCATACACAGAGAAGACAGTTCTTGTTCTGTTCAATGACGGTGTGCTCAGAGAGCTTATTTTCACAGAGGAAAAGAAACTAGAAATATCCAAGGAAATTAAGACAAAAGCACAAGTGGTCAGTTTCGCTCTATTCAATGGAGAAATAATCGTGTGCAGTCATAGAGTGCTAATTAACCTCGCGAATAAAAAAGAAAAGCCATTTGAGTCTCCAATCATCTCACTGGAAACCACAGACACGTCTATTATTGTGGTAGATTCAAATGGAAGAACGTACTGTATTAATGAAAACTTTGAAGAAATCTGTGCAATCCCCTCTAAAGTAGGAACAAACGTAGTATCCGGCTTAGAAGGAGAACCAGACACATTCTTCATAAGTAATTCACTCTACGGCCTGGGAAGAATATACTGTGCATCTTCTAATAGTACGCTACTAACATCACCACATGCATGTTCACATGCAATTCTTATAAAACCCGGATTTATTGTTTCTTCTGGACTGGATGGATCCCTGTGCGTATCTGCGTACAGAACAGACCCAAAGGTGTACATGAAAGTGCTCAGAACAGAAATAAGAAATGACGAATTATTCATAGCCACCTCAGAGGAAGAGCATGCATTAGTAGAAAATGTCCAGCCAATTCCACCAAATGATTACAGAGTCACAATCCAAGGAATTGTAAAGCATAGAACAAATTTAGTGGCAGTCCTAGCCTGTGGTATGGTAATAATTATAGATAACTTTTTCAGAGAGTAGAAAATTAAAAAACCAACTGAAAATATTTTTATTTATGAATACACTGCTTGTCTGCACAGGATTAGCTATTCTTCCATTATCAACCTATTTTATTATGGGGGTTCTTGGGGCGAGTACGCTTTGGAAATCCTTTATTTCTATGTTATTTATGGTATTTTATATAATATTCATAACTATACTAGCAGTGAGGAAGGCAGAATCGGAAGAGCTCAGAACAAAAAAGAACACATAACAAGAATATTCAATGAACACATGATACACCTTAAATATTCCATACAGAAACACACAAATTCTCATTTATTTATGATGATTAATAAATTCTCAGCATATCTTATACAGTACTTTACAAAGATTTATGACCAAGAACTAAATATAAACAAGAATTAATGGATATTCCTATAAATTATGGAATGTTTATATTATGTATATACTTCTGGCGTATCGCCTGTTTGTAATTCAGAGTATTACTAAATTTTAGTCTATAAAATATCTGGCAGTACACAACCCGAACTAACCTAAAATTACAATTCATTATCTGCTATGCATGGTTAAAATAAAAACAGCAGTAATTCTTAGTTATACTTGATCAAATTCATTATTTAAGAATTCATCAATGCTTATATCCTCAGACTCTGCTGGTGGCTGTGATGGTATATCTAACAGTATATTCCCTATTTCTGTGTTGTCCTTTAGCCGGAGTGTTTCTTCTTTTGTTTCTTGTTTATTAAATATTCTTATGAATGCCCGCACCAGCTCATTTATTGTTCTATCTTGCTGGTCTACTTTTTTCTTAAGAATGTACACTTCTCTGGAGAGTTTTCTGTTCATTTCATTCATTGCTGCCATATTATTATGAAGAACTGCTTGGTTATTCTGCACAATTGCCAGCTCATTTATTTTCTCATTTGGCAGTATTGTCTTTCGCTTTAAGACCTCAAGTAAATGAGGAGACCCTTTGATGAATTTCGGGTTAGTGAACTCATCCACACCGAGTCTCTTCTCCTTTGAGAATCCGTAATTATTCAGCTGTCTAATAAAAGTGCCATATTCATCTGACTTACACAGTTTAGAGAAAGAGTTTCTCATAAATTCTGCTTTGTCTAAAATAACAAAGCCATTTCCTTCTTCATTCCAGACAATGGATGGATCTGTTTCTGAGCAAACCACGGAGTATAAATTTCTGAGGAACTTGTGCATAGGAATAAAAGAAATTGAATTTTTATGTTTTTTTAATAGCAATGTACGGAGTGTTTAACAAACTAGTCAGTGCAGCGTATACCGCAGTTGAAAAAATAGCAGACTTTATAGCAGCAGACGTACCAGAAGAGAAGGAAGAATCCTGCTTTGATGCATTTTCACTTACACCTGGAGAGTATCGGGGAATATACAAAAATATTCATGATATAATAGAGGAAGGTGATGGGTTAGAAGAAGAGCAGATTGACAAGATATCTTCACTACTAAACACTGTTGTAAAGGAGGAAGACCTAGCTGAGTACATGGACAATATGCGGTTTATTAAGGACTTAGCACAGGGAAAGGAGGTTAACCAGGGGAGAGAGAACGAGTTCATACAGTATATTGCAGGGAAGAACAAGAGAAAGTATGAAGAATCTGATGTTGATGTAAATACAAATGCAGAAGGTGACTTAGTAAGTTCTGTTAAGTATGTTAAGCCAAGTGAGATCAGCATAGAGCATGCAGGAATTGCGATAGACACGGGTTTAGAGCCTATGAACATCACTGGGTTTACAGCACCAGATTATGACGAGAGTGTTGACTGGGAGGCAGAAAGAAAAAAAGAATTAAAAAGAGTAGATGATGTACTGGCACTTGGTCTGAATCCGTTTAACAAATTTAGGGATGATGATGGAGTTGTGAAGTATCCTAGCATAGACAGCGATGCAGAGATCATACAGTATGACAAAGAAAGAAATGTTCTTCGGTACAGTCTTCGTGATGACCCAAGAAAAGACAAGTACTTGCCGTACTACTGTATACACCCAACAGAGAACAGGATCGTCAAGTCAATAGGAATCCCTCCTGGTGCGGTACCCAGTCTGATGAAGCTGCAGATGAAAGAGAAGGGATTCATTAAAGAGGATGGTCGGCTAGAGAGAGACCAGTACCACGCAGACAAAACAGACAGGTGGTCAAGAATCATTAGAGAGCAGAAAGAGAGAGAAAAAAGAGAGCAGCAGAGAAGGCTAGAAGAAGCAAGAAAGCGATTTAATGAAGAGTATGCAGAGAGAGAAAGATTGCGACTTCTTCAAGAAGAAGAGCTCAAGAAAGTAGAGCAGAGCAAGCAGAAGGATCCAATTAGAGAGAAAATGGCTAAAATCAGTGAGGATATTGACAGAGAAAGAGCAGGTAAAGACTATCAGATGATACATTCAAAAAGAAAGTCTCCAGAAGCACAGAAGGCACTTAATGATCTTATATACGATGCGATTAGAGACACTTCAAAAGGCATCTATGAACCACATCATCATAAGAATGCCATGGATTTGTATAACGGATCACTTGAAACAGCGAAAAAGACAAAATTATCGGAAAGCACAAGCAACTTGTCAAACACGGCTAGTTCAAATTTAGAGCAGACCACACCGCATGTACCTCAAACAGGCAGTGCACAGACTACTGAAGAAAAGAATACAAAGACGGATAATCCATCTTTTACCACTAAGAATCCATTTGACAGTCCTTTAGAAAGCATTAAATCCGATACAGGCATGACTGGACTTAATAAGACAGAAGGAATCACCAGTAATACAGCGGGAATGGATAGTAAATCAACCACTAGCCTAGGTAATAGAAGTGTTCTTGGTGGAAACAATCCATTCTTCTCTGAAGCAGATGGACTAAGTCCAAAAACCACTGAGGGCACTGCAATGAATAGTTTCAAAGATACTTCAAAAATCGGATTTGGCAGTGGAAGTGCCATAGGTGGCACTAATTTAGGGAGTGGATTATTTGGTAATTCTGGGAATAGTTCCTTATTCGGATCTGGTGATAAAAGCAGAAACAGTTTTGGTGGTAGCAGCACTCAAATGGATTCATCAAATATTCCATCAACAGATTCTATTAATCTTCCTAAAGAGACCATGGATGGCTTACAGCAGAAGTCTCAAAGCACGTCTTTTTCTCAAAGCAGCCTGTTAGGCAAATCACTGAGTTCTAATGGTAACTTAGGCAGTCAAAGTTTGTTTGGCAGTGCCAGTAACACTGGGAGTAGTATGCTCTTTAACAAGCCTGGATTTGATGCAGTTCAGAAAACTCCTACAAACACAGAACAGGAAAAGACTCCAGCGAGTAATAGTACACTACTAGGACTAGGACAGGGAATAAAGCAGGACAATCAGGAGGGATTAAATGAGAAGAAAGAGTCTTTAGGGACTGGCTCACCAACAAACAATCCATCCAAAATTTCAATGAATGATTATACACAATCACCACTAGAAGCATTCCAGAAAAGAATCTTGCGACCTTCACAGTCATCTGATGAAGCACTTTCTCAGACACAGACAGGCATAAACTCTTTTACCTCACCAAGCACTGAGAGACCTTCTATGGAGTCAAACAGTTTTACTAGCAGATCCAATAATCTACTTAGTCCCGCTGAAAAAACCCCTGAAATATCACGAGACCACAGTGAGCAGAATAGACTGGCCGAACCAATAGGGCAGAGGCAGAGCAGTCTTTTTACTGGCAGCAGTTTTAAGCCAAATTCATTATTTGGCCAAAACACTGGGCACTCACAGTCCTCGCTGCTGGGCAATTTATCCGACAGAAGCCAGGAGCCGACCACAGGAACTTCTGGATTTAACACGGGAATAGGAAGCACTATAAACACTCCACAGTCCGCAATGAGCAGCCGGTTTAATAGTCTAACTACCCCACCAACTGGAGACACACAAAACTCTTCTCCACCCACAGGAGAGGCCAGTTCTCTGCTGCTCAGCAACAGTACCACCAGCAGTCCAATGAACATGCCAAGTGCAAGTGCTGTGCAGAACCCTACTAGACTAACAAACACTTTCTCAGGCAGTACAAGCCAAATGAATGCCATTACAAATCCATTTGGTGGAAGCACAGGAAATATCTTAGAAAACAGGCAGCAACTATTCTCAAACCCACAGGGAAGTTCTCTGTTCTCAAACCTTTCCCAGCAGCCTACCTCCAACTCTAACTTATTTAATAACACGGGGAATAACACACCTCCCCAGGGAACAGAAACACCCCAACCATCCATTTTTTCTAATAATCAAGATGGAAACACAGAATATGTAAACCCCTTTGCTGGCAAGGATACAGTCAGAAAGAGATCTTCTTTCATGTTCAAAAAATAAATTCGGTTTCATATTCTTTTGTTCCATGGTTATCGACATAAAGGAGATGAGAGAGCTTATGCCAAGTCTTTCGATCTCGCTATGCGGTCTTTTTCTTATGACTATGACACTACACGCACACCTAGGTGGAGAGTATATTAAGCCCATGCATTATCTCTTCATTCTTAATTCTATGCTGTGCTTTAAGAATAACATAGAACTAAACTATGCTGACCTAATGAGTAGCACTGTTAAAAGATCTCGACTTAACAGAACCCCCATGTCTACAATTTCTTTAATTGAATACGTCTTTGACTCTGGGCTTAACATGTTCTTTGTCTCAATAGGGTTCAGTATTCTTATAGGAATATGTTCTAATTACAAAAATATACTAGACATACTCCTTATAAGTGACATAAAGAAGAACCTTCTATTTATAATAAGTACGTCTGCTGCTGCATTCTTTGCTGGTGCATGTAGCTGTATATGTACGTTCATGTGTGTGGTATTCTGTATATTTATAAGTATTTGCTTTAATTTCGACTCTGATAATATTCTACTTCCTATTATTGCATCTCTCTCTGACTATATCTGTACAATTTCTTTAATTTATTTTTCTGAAAGTATTTATGTACAGATAAGCAATGCGTACCCAGCAATAATTGGGAATACTTCAATTTTTCTACCAAAATTTTATTATCAAGTGTTCATAACAAACAGTCTTTTAATTGGATTAATTGTGATGCTGCTTAGAGTTCTTTATACGCAAGTGGAGCACATACCCAAATTGAAATTATTTGGGTCTTGGTCACTGGGTTTGGCATTTACAATTACAATGGTAGCTGGTCACCTCATAAATACTTTATCTTTATTTAATCCATGGATGGGGTGTGTTATTCCATTGTTTAATGGTATAGCTGGTTCTGTCATTCTTATATATGTTGGTAAGGTCACGACGTACATCAGTGCACAGGAGGGAGAGGATAATGCAGATGTCATTTCAATTAGCAGTGGGGATAATATAAAATTAGATAAGTATATAGAGAACCCAAATAATGTACGTACTTTATACACTTTAATATTTACTGCCACGTGCCTTGCATTATTTGCGTGCTGTCTTTTAAGGATTTTCTTTACTGCAATACCCACAATGTATGTTCTTCTATTTGGAGTTCTTTTAAATGTAGAGATAATCCTTTTATACTACATAACAAATATTGTTGTATTTATTCTTCAATCCTTAAATATGGATGTTTCTTATAATATTGTGCCTATTCTCAATGCAGTAAGTGATTTATTAGGTATATGTGTGATGTACAGTGCCATGTATTTTATTATGCCGTGATTACAATGAGTGTGTTCTGGGTATTTCTCTGTTCTAATGTTTTACAACGTAACAAATTATTTTCATATTTTCAGATGAATCTAATGTATGCACCTGAATAAAACTGTTTAACCTGCCATAATAAACTAACTAACATGTAAAAGTCTAATCCTCTGCTTTGTTTGGGTGTTCTGTGATGGATGGCCGGCTGTATATAGATAAATTAAATTTAAATAACCCGTACATAAAATATTATATTTTATTCTAATGTGAATACTTTGGTATTTTTGTATTTTATTTAAATTGAAATTATGCGAGTTTTTCGGGTCTTCTTGTAATTGATTCTTGATTTTTGGTTATATAAAGGGAAGCCACCAGACGTACATCTTACTAAGAGAGTCTAAGGATGTACTGCTTTCAATTAAGACGGAAGATTTAGTTATTTCATCATCAAAATCAAGTTTAGCTTTTGTTTTTTCGATTATTTGGATGGCTGTTTTTGTATTGTTCCTTCCTGTCCATTCTCCTAATGGATCATGTACGAATCCTAGAAGATTTGCAACGATTAAGTCTCTATTGGCTGATAAGAACTTAAGAACTCTTTCAAGCGTAAGTTTGTACTGGCCTTCTTCTTTTGTTGGTCCAAAAGCTGCCACTATGTTTTGGGTGAGCCTGAATGGAACAGTTTCAGGCACTGTGAGTGCATGTCCTTTATCAAATATACAGTTAAGGTCTACATGAACTGTCTCTCCTGTGATACTGTCAAATAAAATATTTTCACAGTGCCTGTCCCCTAGCCCCATTAAATACCCAACTGCATTCATTACAGCATACGTTATTGTGTACCTTTTTCTGGACTGCAACCATTCTACTGGATGTGTGAATTGCCGTAAAAAGTACGTTGGAAGTACTGGAGGAACTCTTTTTAAAAGATCTTCTAGATTCTTTCTTCCAAGCATGACAATCTTTTTAGTAAATCCAAGTTCGGCCCCTATCTCTTTTATGTTGATTCCCATTGCAGAGTGGAGCTTAGTGCATATATCCTTAAGAGTTACAAGATTTTCTACAAATTCAATTATTCCCATCTTTTCTGTTATTGGTACTACAGTATACACCCGTATGTTGAATGCCCGGCACTTGTTATCACTTTGAAACAGAGAATTCAAGAGTAAGTTTAAGTCCATAAATCCTGCATCTTTTCTTAGATCGTCATTTGCCTTGCATAGGAATGACTTGTAGCACCCCGTGGATGTAATGGTCTCTATCTTCTTTGGTTTTTGAAGAGTCGCAAAAACGTACATATTATCAGAAATACTGATAATCTCAGATAAAAAGTCATCAAATGGAGCAGGAATACCTCGGCTGACAATTATAGACCCTCCCAGAATTGATGGGATTGAAACCATTCCACTACCTGCCGAGTGCATACTTAGCTTGGAGAGTGTCTGTGTAAAGGCAATTACATCAGAGAATAATTTCCTAAATGTGAAAGAAGTCCTTTCTATTAGTTTATGAATAGCTGTGTTCTTTTTGTTATTGAATAAAGAAAGAGTTCGCCATGCAAATTCAGATGGAAACTCTTCAATCAGCCTAAGCGATATCTTTTGAAGAAGTACTTCCACTGTCTTTTCCTTGTGTGAGAGTCGAGTGAGTATTTGGATGTAGCACCGCCTGAATATTTTAATGTCTACATTATGAACAGTATCCATCATTTCTGTGGCACATGAAGCTATGCTGTCTCTAGTAAATAGTGGATTAGTTGTGCCAGTGATGTAATGAATAAGCTTTGGGATTATTTCAGGGGCCTTTTCACTTCCACACTCTAATGCCATGCAGAACATTTTAAAGGCCTGTACTGGCTGCTTTTTCTCCAGATACTTTCCATACCTAAAATATAGTCGTTCATTTGTCTTCAGTGAAGAAAGTGCATTTTTATATATTTCTTCTGAATTCTCTATTTCTGTATTTAAAAGGATTGCCTTCTCCTTATATTTACTGTTAATGGGCAAATTATCCATTAGGCGCTGTAGAGCCTGCTTTGCCAAGCTTTTATTATTCTTGTCTAAATGGATTTTTGCTTTCTCATAAAACACTCTCCAGTCATCCTTTAGAATAGATCGGATTAAAAGTTTCTCGGATAGTTCGCACTGCCCAGACTTTCTTGCTATTCTTACACCGTAAAGAAGAGCATCTTCTTCAGCACGTGCCACTTCAGGAACTGCTGGAAGGAGCTGAAACAGATTTCTGTGTATTTCTGATACACGGAGTGACTGATATGTTCTAGGCAATTCTCTTCTATCCTTAATTATTTGAAGGGCCTTTGGCAGAGATACTGTTTGAAGAATCTGGCAGTCCTGCAGTAAGTGTATGTCTATAAGGAATGACTTTAAACTGGATGTATCCCTGTCAAAAGAGTACGATGGAGCAGTGCATGCCCATTTTTGAATTGCCTGCTCTGCTTTCTGAAATATTTCTGTTGGTGTTTTTTCGTTGCTAATTGATTTAAAGAGTTCTTCATACTTTGCATCCATCTGTGATGTAGTCGGTCTATGCTGCAGTATCTCTTTGTTTAGATACGCATAGTTTGCATGCTCGTTATTTATTTTTAATTCTGCTGCCAAATTAACAGGTGACAGCTTTGTAATTTCAGCATTTATACCAAAAACCACGTCTTTCTCCTCTATCTTCAAATACTCCTTTTGTATCTCTGTAAGAAGTGCGTCTTTTTCTGTTGAATTCTTACAGTCCTGTAATTGTACCTCAAGAATTCTAATGGTGAGGTGTCTGTCCTTCACATGTCTACTGCAAAGCAACAACTCATCATCTGTAAATATGCTGTTCATATACTGTGCACTTGATATAATGCATCGGAGAATGTCTAAATCCACGAGTGCACCAGCTTTTATATCCCTAAAAATCGGAAGAAAGTGTTCACGAATACTCTCTTGGTGTGAAGACTTAAGAGAAAAGATCATCAAAAACAGGTATGACTGAAGAAGTGATTCCTTGTGCCGCTGTGGCCATTTCTTCCCTGATAGAGTGTCTAGAATGGCAAGTGTATCATGTAGAATATGGAATTGATACTTTTTAATTGGAATCTGTGCTAGTGAAGTAATTACATTTATCAAGAACTGGGCATGTGATATTCCCCTTCTGTACGGTGCACAGTGTCTCTCGCTTTTTATTTCCTGTAACCGCCCTGCATCCATTTCTATAATATACTGCGAAGTCCGCAGCTTCCCTAATAAATCTGTGAATTCTGTGAAATTGTTTGTTTTTATGTCTTTCAAAAGTTCTTGTATAATATACTGCAGAAGATCATCGTGCGTTTCATAGTAGATCGGAACAAATATTTTCGAAATCAAAAACTCGGCCATATAATCTTTCCTTTCTTCATAGTCAAAATTCACACACCTAACGGTTTTATCCAGAAACACATCTGAAATATCATTTCTTTCCTCTAACGCATCAATTCCAAAGATACCAAAACAGGCCAGTGCCTGCAGAGCTTCTTTATCCTTTGAGTCGCTGTACATTCTATACAGAGAAATGATTAGCCGTCGACACTGTGCCCAGTGGCTTTGTGCAAAGGAGTGTATCTCTGTATGGGATGCTTTTAAAATTAGTGGGAGTATTTTCTTAATAGAGAGAAATTCAAGTGATGCTCGTAATTTCAAGTACGGATATATTCGAATAACGGCCTCTTTAAATGTTGATGCCTCTTCAAAATAAAGCGATGGATCCTCACCCACCAACTGCTCAATCATTTTTTTCTGTTCTTTGGATAAATCCTGTGCAATCATATACCTGTTCTGTATAATATCGTGCTTCTCTGACTTTTCAATTAGCTGATTAAAGAACTGCGTCTTACTGCAGTGCATATCACAGCAGCTTTCCTTTCCTTTAATATTCCCCGTATAAATCAGAAAAAGGATTATTTCTTGTACTTCCTGTATGTAATATTTTCCGTCTTGCTGGCAGGTATATGACAGTGCCGTATGAATTAGATTGAACACACAATTATTAATCGGAATAATCTTCTCTTCTAGAATCTTCCTGGTTGCACAAAGAATAGATATAAGAGAATGGCCAAACAGAAGATCCTTTATATCTATCCCACACTCTTTAAAGAACCCGGCTGGCTCTGGAATTGCAAGGAATATAGTAACAGCCACTTCCACACCAATATTATTCATCGTGTTCTTTAACTGCTCTATTAGCTCTGCTCCAAGACCGCCCCCTTTTTTTGTTTCGTGTATATATATGGCATAGTATATAAAAATAGTAGGAAGGTCTGTATAATACTCATCAACTCGCTCTGTCTGCCATAGTCTAGGCGCTAAATAGTACTTCTCCATCTCTAAAAACTCCTTTACTGACGCATACCCATATAAATAAGAAAGTGTGCCAAATGCATCTGTTTTTAAATCATCTGTTGCCCGGTATATAAAATGGTCTAAAATCAGTGGTTTTGCAATTTCTAAGTTTTTCTTGTGCTTCTTTCCAACTGCTCGCACAATTGTTTTCGTATAAAAAGAGGTTTCCCTCTTTAAAAGTGCATGGCTCAGAAGAGCTATTGCAAATCCTATTTTTTTAGTCCCGTGCACCTTATACAGAATATTTAAAACCAAAAGTATTTTCTGTACAGAACTTTCCTTGCACGCAGCCTTCGCCTGGCTAATCACATACTCTTCATTTGCACCGTACATAGAAAAGCAGTGAAGAACAGAAAACAATAGCTCTTTCTCTTCTTTACTCTCTGTCTGCTTTTTTTCTATTCTCTTTAGTGAAATAACGACATAATTAAGATATTTATGCGTCTGGTACTTCTTCAAGTGAAGTATGCCCTTAGGGAGTATATTCTTTGCCATTAAAGAATGAACAAGAGTCTCTCCAATTAACTTATCCACCTCTGCATCTATGCGCATTCTGTGCAATAAATAATATCGGATATGTTCTGAATTAATTCTTTCTTTACAATAAGAAGATACACAGTCGATATATTCAGACACTAGCACAGAGGATACATCTGGATTCTCTTCCAGTAGTCTTTCTATACAGAAAATAACAGGAAGAAGGTGTATTGTCTGCTTGTCCCGTATAAATAGAGGATCAATCATGTGAATGGGAATCTGTCGAGTACTGAAATTTTCGTATGGGCATGATTCTTCCTTTAATAATCCCAGAAGGGCCTTCTGTGCTGGATTTGTTTTCTCATACGGCCAGTCATTTTTTACTAACTCTTTCACTTTCTCCACATATCCCCGATTCTCAATTTGTCTTTTAACCATCCCAACGATTTCTTCTAAATATTCCTGCGTTCTGTGCGATTTTCTTTTCTTTATGATTTCTATCAGAAGAAGAGAGTACCTGATCTCAAGTGCCACAACTTTCGATCTTTTCGCGAGATAGAATAAAACACTGACCTGCACGATTTCGGGTGAAAAGACAGGCTCTTTCTGTGACTTTATCTTTAAATCTAAAATATCAATGAATTCCCTTAGCAAAGACTCCTCCTTGTGCGTAAACTGTAATGGTTTTCCAATTATGTAATTAATTAGTCTTATCCCATCAAATTTCCTTTTTAACTGTACAAATCCATATCTGGTAAGTTTTTTCGCTATTCTAATAAACTCTCCCATAAAAATAAATATTTCGGATACTTCTAATTTGTCCTCTTCAATCCTCTCCAGCACCGCATTTGCTACTTTTCTGCTTTGAATTCTCTCTGCAGATTCTAAGAATATCCGGTGCGGATTCTCTCTCAAAGACACATTACACAGCACTTTTTCCTTTGTAAATAATTCATCCATAAAAAAGAAAGTTTATTCTATTCTTAATATGGCCTCCTCAAATGACCCAGCAGATAATTCACCATCTTCATTTGCATATGCATAAATATTAACGGTATCAGTTGGTAAACTCACTGTAACACTTTCTATTCCTGTAGATTTTCTTTCTACAATCTCTCCATTTTCCATGTCAAAAAGAGAAATGGTTTCATCGCTGGAGGCAGATACAACATACCTATCCATAGACACAACAAGATTGTTTATCTTCTTAGTGTGCGCTGCAAAGGTTCTTTCTTTGCTTTGGTTGATTGTGTATACGATATCTCCACTGATTGTCCCTGCAGCAACAGAATTGCTAGTGGATGAAATACTTGTAATTTCATTCATTGCAGTGAATAGTTTGACTTCTTTTCCTTCTCTTGTGTCTACCATGTACACAGATGCCTCATCAGAGAAGTATATTAAAGAATCCTTCAGTGCAATTGCTTTTTGTTTTCTGCTGTGTGTGAATGTGTTCTTCTGTGTGGCAATGTCCCAGGCTTTAATTGTCTCTGAGTCATTTGTGAGTATACTTGTTGTGTCTGCAACTATACTGTTTATCTTTGATGTATGTGCTGGTATTATACCATCTGGTAGGAAATGGTTGGTCACAAACATTCTGTATATGGCAATTGTTCCATCCTCATTTGATACAAAAGAGAGTGGATCTTCATTTCTATCACATACTGCTAGACCAGTTGGTATGCCGTGCAGGAATACATCATGGTGTACATAGAATGCATTTGTTTCACTGTCTAATAAATACGTATCGAGTCTTAACTCATCATCTTCTGTGGTTAATGCAACTGCAATTCTGTCAGTTGGTCGTATTTCATTGTCTTCTTTTTCTTCACTGCTTATTTCCTCTTCACTCTCATTCTCTATGCATGCTGTAGCATTCACTTCATCAAATAACTCCTGTGGCTCTTTCATGTAATAGTGTGCATATTGGTCAAATGTCTCCCTTGTAGGCACGTACTTAATTGGTGTTTTGCACTCCTTCCCAGCTGTCAGTATACAGGACTGAATAATCATAAAAATTAGCACAGAAAAATAAACTTAATACCAACTGCCGTACAAATTATTCAATAACTAAGAATACATGAACATTCCACTGTAATTACACCAATTGCCATATTCTTATGCTTTAGTCTATAAATACAGTTATTTCTTAGTTTAGTGCTAATTTACATCTGTTAATAGAGAGTATTATATTATAAATAGAATTTATTTAATGGCAAATATGTAAACTGTAAAGTAGACCAGAATAGAATAAGTGCAGAAATTACTCAGGAATAAATTCTGGTATTTTCTGTTTGTATTCTAATAACTGGTTATACCTAATTTGTACTTCTTCAATTTCTTTGAGCATTTCTATTCTTATGTAATAAACAGGACAGTCTCTGTTACTGCACACAATAGGAGTATGCCTTGAATCCTGCATATCCTGGCACTCTCTCATAATTAGGTGGTATGCACACTGTAATCCGCAGAGTACTTCATACGTCTGTCTAATCACTGCTGGGTATGATTTATCACACACTTTACAGATGGGATATACACCGGATCTGCAAATAACACACGTCTTCTTTTTTTTAAAGAATGCAGCTATTCCTTTAGGCATTTCTCGTACTTTATTATTTGCACCTACACCCATTATATAATTAGCTGGTGGGTTAAGGATATCAAGTATGTCTTTGATTACATATGATAGAAGTCTCTCAAGTGGTTTGGTGAGCTGGTTCTTTAGATAGTACAGCGTATCAATTGGTAAATTATTTTTTAGTGCATAGACTGGGTCTTCACTTCTTTCATGTAATGGTCCTTTTCCTTGGATGATAACGTATGGTACTCTGTCACCACGGCCTGGTCCTGTACCTTCTCTTTTCTTCATTCTCTCTGCAAGAGCTACGTGTGCAAGAGAGACAGAGTAATCTTCGCCTTGTTTTGCAATTGACTTTGTAATGATCAGCTGGCTAATACCTATTTTATTACTCAGAAGCTCATCCACTCGGCTTTTTATAAGTTTTCTTGTTCCTTCAACATCACCTTCTAGGAATACCTTGTTTATGCACTCTTTCATTAGATCTCGCACAAGCAGGCAGTTATCTCTTCTTACTGTCTCAATTCCCTTTGTGTCAATTCGCCCGGGATCATTTGCTGATGTTTTTGTGCACCCTGCATACCTCTTTTTATTTATAAGCACAAATGGGTGGTAAACCTTCTCAAATTCTAGAGTTAGTGGATTAGGCAGCCTAGAAGATACAAACTCAGATATTTCCTCTCCCACTTGAAAAGCTTGTTCTATTGTAAGACCTGGCTGTGTGACCATAACTGAATCTGTATCACCATACGCTACAAATAAATTCCATGGGGTTTTCTTGTTCATTTCCACTGTGCCTTGACTTCCTTCTTCAGTCGTAGAACTGTTTATTCTTTCTCCTTTGTTGTAATTATTCTCTACTAGCTCTTTTGTTTTTTTCAGTATTTCTCTTCCAAACCCTGTTACACTCCTAGATATCGGTATGCATGGAAGTCCTGTCTTAGAAGCACCCGTAAATCCGTACACAGAATTGGCGGATACCTTCAATGCCAGCTGTCTTGCATTTAATGATGCTTTTAGCTCAGGATCTTTTGTGTTTTTAAGCTCTGCACGCACGGCCTTTCTTCCCTCTAATAAACTAGTAAGAATAACCGGGAGTAGTCCTGGCTTCTTTTCTTTGCGCAGGAAATAATCTCCAGTAGGTGACTCTGTATAGTCATCCTTATCCATGCATGCCACTTGCTCTTTACTAAGAAGAGTTGTATAGCAGAGATTGTACGCCATAATAATAGATGGGTACAGAGATGCATAATCAAGAACTACCACAGGATTACTGTAAAATCCTCTATTTGGTTCCATTACATATCCACCCTCATACGTCTCCTCCGCCCCTACAATCACTGGCAGAATATAATTATATTTCTTTGCCTGCCTAAGCAGCTGTGACAGTACTCTAATACCCTGCCCTCGGTTTACCAAAAACTCTACTGGAACACCCGTCACCCGTGCAAGCTCACAGTAATTAATGAACAGATTTTTTGTATACATAATTCTAATGGGCAAATAAGTATCCTTAAGACAGTACACACCAAGCCTCTTTCTTGTTTCATCTGTTCCATTGTACAGTGGCTTTATCTGCGTGTAGTGCACATCTTCCTTTTGCTCACCCAGAAAAACAGAACTAACTGCATTCAGTGAGTAGCTGTGCAGTTTAAACTCTTTTTTCACGATATCCAGCATATCAAATATCAGCCGACCTGGTACTATTACAGTGGCTGGGGCTGTAAATCCACTCTTTTGTCCATTAGAAGTGCCATTCTTTGCGTCCCCATTTTTATTAGAATTATTTGAATCTTGTTTAAACATTCCCTGTGTTGTCTCTGCAGGTTCGTCTGTTCTGGAGAAGTATTTGAATTTTGTCAGTCCAAGTGTCTTAGCCCTGTTTAGCAGATACGGCATATCAAACTGTGTTATGTTATACCCTGTGAGCACATCTGGGTTAAGTGCTGAAACCCACTGCGACCATGCAGTAAGCATTTCTTTCTCATCCATGAACGAAAAAATAGTAACACCCGGTATGGGATTGGTGGGCCTTGTACAGAAAAGGACCTTTTCAATAATGGCTGGGCTTGGATAGACTGCTACAGCATTTCCTATTTGTACAACTGGATCGTGCTGTGGTGTTGGGAATTTGTTATCCTCTCCTATACACTCTATGTCCAAACTGAGTATTTTAATTGGGGGCAGCTTTACCACTGACTTATTTGGAGATATTTTCTTACTGTCTGCTGTAAGAAGTAGCTTGTTGTTTTTATATTCTTGTGTTTCTGGGAATACTTCTACATACCCCATTCCAACCAAACCCGTATCTACCATAAATCTAATAATATATCCTATATTTGTCTCAAACACATCCCTGGGTTCATTCGTTCGGTCTTTTCTAATAAAGTGCTCTTTTACTGCTGTGCAAACTGATTGAATTAATTTCGGGGTTCTTACATATATTTGATAGTACTCATTCTCTCCCTCTGAGTATCCGTATATATTAGACTTAATTACTGTGCTAATTTTAACTATCTCTTTATGCACTTTCTTAAGTGATTCCTCATCAATTATTTCTCCTGGTACTTTGCTTATGTAGAAATAGTGCAAATGACCAGATACTGTGCACTCAACCTCTTCTCCACTTTCTGTCTTTCCTTGCATGTGCACTTGTGGTCCATCATCTGTCACTGTGTAGTAAATATACAGCGGCAGAAATATAATACTCTCTGGAGTCTCCATAAAAGTTTTAAAACGCAAAATTAAAAATACGCACACTCCACCACAGCCCGGGCACAGTGCATCTCTGCTACATAAATACACTGTAATTTCGAAATATCTTTTCTGGTGTGTTTCTACTCAGTGCTTGGTAAAATATAGTGCTATGTTAAAATAGTGATTTATTGAAGTTACTCCTGTACTGGCTCTTCTGCAGATGGTTTATCTTCCCAGTCCACTTCGCTATCTCTCTCTTCCTCTTCCTCTTCCTTTAACTTTTCTTTCTCTGCCATTCCTGCTTCTATCTCTGCTGGGTCTCTGTAGAAGTATGAGTCAACTAAGAGTCTAATCTCGCTGGTCATGTCGACATCTCCCTGCATGTATTTAACAAGCTGCCCAAGAATGAAGAAAATAGCTCCAATAGAGGTAGCAGATCTGTTGTTGCATGGTATAACACAGTCAATTAGGTCTACATCATTATCTGTGTTGGCTAAGGAGATGCATGGCACATTAATAAAGGATGCTTCTGTGATGGTCTGTTTGTCAGTGAATGGATCTACAGTGACAATTAGTCTTGGCTCAGAGATTCCTTTGATGGATGCCTTGTTGGTGAATGTTCCTGGCACAAAGCTGGTAGTGATGTGAGTGGCTCCTACTGCCTTTGCAAATATTCCTGCTGGCTTGTAACCAAACTTCTTGTTGCTAACCACAACAATGTCTTTTCTGTTTTTGTAGCTAACTATTATCTGAGCTGCCAAAACTAATTTGTCCCATGTCTTCTGTAAGTTGAACACGTAAACTTTGTCCTGTCTTCTACCGTATGTGTAATCTTTCATTTTGTGGTTTAAGCTCTGTCCTCCAAGATGGCATGTTGCTGCGATCAGTAATTTTGAATAGTCTGTTGGTATTGGTATTCTAGCTGCACACATTTAATAAGTCCAGGGGATAATAAAAAATAGAAGAAAAACAGAAAAGAATATAAAAATGACCAGACCCAAAGAAAATGAAAATACTGCAAAAGAAGGAAAAGAGTCGGAATATTTTGGTATGACACCAGAAGAAAAGAGTGATTATTTAGAAGGAAAATTATACATCCTCAACAGAAATAGCATGGAGAGAGAAAGGGCGTGGTTAGAAGAGAGCGAGCGAATAAAAGAAGAGAGACTTAAAATGGGAAGCAAGCTTGAAGAGATGAAGAGAGAAATAAACAGACTGAAAGAAGAGTTAAGAGAAGAGAAAGCAGAGAGTAGAATGATTAAAAGAATAAAAAATGAAAGACACTCTTTAGGCGGTGATAATTTACATACTCAGTCAACTCAGTCTAGTATAGGAAGCATTAGAATTAACCAGCATGAGCATACAAGGCATATTACTAGCCACAGTCATATAACACAAGCACATATAGAAAATATTAAAAATATTTCAAATACTGAAAATATTGCAAATACAAGAAATACTGAAAATACTGTGAATATTATAAGACAGGAGTATAAACAAGAGCATATACAGAAAACTGAGCATATGGTAAAGTGCAGTGACATATCTACTGTAAATAATTCTGAAATATGTTGGAATAAACCTGTTGAATCACTTGCTATAAGAAATCAAATACCTGAAAATGAGGCGGTAGCACCATTACCTATTGAATGGATACTTTCCCATCTTAAAGGAGAAGTTTTATTTGGTCTTTCTGATTTATCTTCAAATAAGCTTAAAGTATTTGGAAGGTTTTTTAAAAGAGAATTTGACTCGTTGTACAACAAAAAAGAAGTTCTTGCTGGGATTGAAGGAACTAAAAGCACTAAGCATTTAATTAAATGTCTTTTATATCTTTCAGATCGGCCAGAGATAATATCTAGCTGCATGCCGTATGTGTTTATGAAGCATATTGTGCCAGATGGAAAGCTTTATATTAAAGATATTGTTAGAATCTTATATAAAGTAGGACTAGCTCCATTTCTACAGAGTACAAATACGATTGATGATGTAAAGAGGTTTTTTAATGAATGTTCAGAATCTGAAGAATTATTTTCATTAATAGAAACACTTGCAGAGAAAAGTCCGCGTGCTGTAGCTAGATTTATTTCTGAGGAATATTTAGTGCACGTCTGTAAAATGCATCCAGATAGAGCCAGTAGAGTAATTGGGTTTTTAGAGGGGTGTG
Source organism: Nematocida ironsii (assembly GCA_001642415.1). Classification (NCBI taxonomy): domain Eukaryota; kingdom Fungi; phylum Microsporidia; genus Nematocida; species Nematocida ironsii. Next base: position 347,191 of record LTDK01000174.1, read on the forward strand.
GTGCATATTCTGGATCTTCAGAGGCAATCATTGCTTTGCATGCATTCTCTGGCAGATCACAGTATAATTCACCGAATAAAGAATATACATTCTTTCTATAATAAATGTAAAGTATCCAAAAATAAAAATAATTTTATTCTTAGCCTTATTCCTTTAGAATTCTTTTATTTAAAGCTTAGTATAATGATATACTCTATGGTAAACAGTCCTCAGTGTAATAATACTGTATTTCAGTATGTAATTTTATTAGAGTAGATAATATTAGTATATATGTAACTGAGTAGACTTACTAAATATTGTATTGTTTATATGAAATTGTATATTTGTGCTATTATAATGTGCGGTATTTGATTTATTTATTGTATTAGTTGTATTTAGCTTGTTTGTTAATTTAAGTATGTGATGAATAGAGAATGTCTGTTGTTTTTTTGTTGTGTTTAATTTTGATTTATTTTTAGAGCTATCAAATAAAGGAAAGTGTTCATTTTTATTTAGAACAGTGAACACTTTTTATTTTTTACATTCAATTATTTATTAAATCAAAATATTAACTGTGTTAATTCAGATACTTTTTAGCAAAGTCTTTATAAAACCGCTGGGACTTTGCCACTTTTCTATTGCTCATTTTTAACCAGAAAAGTGCTTGGAATGGTGTTGTAATTCCTATAAAGTCCTTTGGTGCTATTCCATCTTTAATACGCTTATAGTGTGACTCATCTGTAAGAAGGTCAAACAAGCGAGAGGTTACTTCTGAAATATTTCCCTTTTCAATTATGTACCCATTAACACCATCTTTAACCTGCAATGGGAGTCCTCCCACGTTGTACACAATTACTGGGACTTGTTTCATTAGGGCTTCAGTGACTTTCACTTCAAACCCCTCAGCAATACTTAGCTGACACGAAATATATGCATTTTGTAGGATTAAGTTCAGAAGCTGATCGACTGGGGGAAGAGAAATCTTTGTAATAAGGTGTCTGATCTCCTGAAATTTGTTTGTTTCAAGCCTTTTAGTTAGTGCATGGAAAATTGTCTTTGCTTCTGGGTCGTCTACACTGCCGTGTCCACAGAATACTAAGCCAATGTCAAATTCTTTTTCTGGGAAGGATTTTTTATATGCACAGAAAAGGCCATAATACGCATCCAAGAGATCATTAATCCCCTTGGATGGATCGAATCTAGCCACCTGCACAATGTATCTCCGATTAAAATCAACTGGATTTTCACCATTATCTATGCAAATCTGATTGAACAGTCTTTGGTAATACGTCTTAGCAAGCAGACTGAGTGGTTTGTTCAGTCCATCTAGCTGGTTTGTACCTGCTGGCTGGAATAATACTTTAGACTCGGGTACATCTGCTGGCACAGTCTCTTTGAACGGATGGTTTACAAAATAATCGACATGCACAAGGCTTTCCCACATAAACTGCCACAGGTTATCAATTGCTGTAAGATTCTGTTTATCCGTACTTCTTCTCATGAGATCTGTTCTGATCTGTATATGTGACCTGTATATTATTAGTATATTAGGAAAGTCTCGCTTTATGAGCTGTGCAAGCCTAGAGACCTGGTGGTCGTCTAAAACCACAACAGTACTTTTTTTAATTCGCTCTTTCCAGTGCTCTGTATAATTCGTTTCTATCCAGTTGTCTATTTTTGATTTATCCGCATCACTTAGCCAAATGGTTTCATCTGGGTTGCTTGCATTTTCTTCTAGCTCACTTTTAGTGTGTGCACTGTTATTAAATGCATTCTGTAGGACATTGTGCACCTTCATTTTTGTTATATTAAATACTGAGCTGCTTGGAGTACAGACGTACCACTCAGCATCAACATTAATAATCTGTAAGTACCGAATAAGAGAATGCCTCATTAAAGCAACCCCACCGCCCTGTGCTGTAGAGCTAAAGAATGTTATTTTTTGGTTGTTCTCTGCCATTGATTTAGACTCCTTCAGTAAATCCAGCATAAATTCATAGCTTTTTTCTCCAATTGATGGCCGGTAGTGCTCAACTGAACAGTACCAAATATACCCAGAATCTACAATTACTTTGTTATTCTCTCCTATTGTAAGCACAGACAAGTTGTTGTTTGGAAAGAGCGAGGCACACTTTCTTGCAAGAAATTCCGACTGTTTCTTCTGTGTAACGCAGTCACTTGGGAAGAAACACGGAAGAATATCATACTTATTCCAAAGAATTGACTTTATCTTGTCTCCAAGCTCACTATGACTAAGTATTCTCGAGGCAAAACCAAGGCCAACAATTTTCACTGCATTCCCCTTTGTGTATTCTCCCAGCCACTTGTCCAGTGTCACTATTAAGACATTAATAAGAGCAGACGACACCTCTTCCGTAAACATATCAACTGCTACATAGTTCTTTGGCATTGTGCCTTTAAGCATTAACTCACCTTCCCGTATTAGCGGCGGTGCTCTAGAAGCAAAGCGTACGCACTCTCTTGGAAGTTCTTGTTTAAACTCTGTCTCTGTACTTCCTTTACAGCACTTAGTACAGTTTAATGCCAATTCTTCCTCTAAACCCGATTTAGGCATGTGCCGTGTAATTCCGTCTGTTTGCGTAGTAAAGTACGCAGGCAAACAGATTCTTTTTTCAATTGATATGTAAAACCCTCTTATTTCATCCATTTCCATACTATCATTTGTTTCTGGTGCCTGTATTAGTTCTGGTGTTATAAGAGGAGATCGCATTTTTTCTCCTGTGCTGTTAATAATTGAAAACGAGTAAGATTTCGTACCAAGCGAGAATAGCCCATCATTAATTGCTATGCAAATGTCTAAAGAAGGATTTGCTGTGTTTACACCCACTGATATCCCTAAGAAGATAGATTTATACACCATATTATTCTAAAACTTTTCACTATTTATACATGAAATGTTAGACTAAGCAAAAACCAAACACCCGAAAAAGATAAAACAAAGTGTTAAAACCTTCCAATCCATAAAATACTGGTAAAGCACTGAAATATCCCAAATATTGAAGATATCCCAAAATATTTAAAAATACATTTAAATAAATATTCCATCAATCTCTCTATTAATAATGTATAAGACATAAAACTCAGACACAGCCTAAACAATTCAATTATTTGAATATATTCAATCAACTATGTAAATTGACTATTCAGTCAGATACGCATACAATTAATTATTTATTCATTTAATTAACCAGTCACCACACAGTCATCAATTATTCATGCATTTACTTATTTATTACACTGCATTTACTAATATTAATGAACTCTTTCTGTGTGATAAATTATTAAATACTTCTTTACTCTTCTTTATTATTAATTACTGATTTTCCCTTGTTTGGTCTATGATTATGTTGTTGCAAGCCATTCTACCAATCTGTCAACCTTTCCATACCACGTGTCTTTTATTTTTAGACAAGCAATTCCTTTTGCTATCTCATCAAGTTCTTCACTCTGTCGTATGTGCTGATTATACGCGGTATGAACAAAACTTCTTCCTTTTAAATTTTCTGTTTCATTTGATTCTTTTATTTTTCCTATGTGCAATCCTTTGATTTTTCTTAAAATATCTTTCTGGATTCTTTCCACATCCAAATTAAATTTAAGATAAATTATTTCCTTGCACCTCCTGCGAGTGAATAACCAAATAAACACTACAACAGAAAATACCACAGCAGAATACTTTAGGAAATAAGATATAAAACAGAATATAAAACTTATTAATACACTTTCCATACCTCTTAATTCTTTTATCATGTATATCGATAAAATAATTGAACTAATAAAGTCTCCTGTCCATTTAGAAAGAGCCACTGCTGTAACTATTACAGCCGTGCCAGATATTCGCTTTTTTATTAGAAACGCTTTATATGCGCTGTAATATTTGTTTTTATCGCTTTCTAATTTACTATTAACTCTTTCTACACATTCTCTGCACAATCCACTATTTATAAGTGTTCTTGTGTCATTTTTTATTGGTTTATTTAATTTTAGTCTTTGTTCATCCTCTGCTCTGAATTTTTCATTTTCATTTTCATTTCTTTCTTGGCAGACTGTGCACAGAATTCTTCTTTCGCATATCTTTTGGTATTTTCTGTAGATCTCTTTGTTTTCTATAAATATAGGGACAAGTTCAGTTGGTGTTCTTCTGAAATATGATTGGCATGCATCGCAATAAACAGTTTCATTAAGATTTTCCAGTTTTTTAGAGAAGCAGTACGGACATTTTTTCATTCTTTATTTTTTCCAATAGAAGTGTACTTATTTTGTACTGCAATTACATCCTCTGCGGTTTCGCACTGAGAATATGATTCAAGGAGTTCTTTGTTAATTTTAAGGAATTCCATGCCGTATGGGAATGGTTCAAGTATTTTCTCTGCATCTTCTTTGTATCCGCATATGTACAGAGCAGCACTGAATGCTTCAACACAATTTAACTTGCACGGCCTTCCGTAATTAACAGTATTAGCAGCAACAAGATACGGGAGTAATCTGTTTCTCATCACGGGTAGTGTGGTGAAATCAACTTGATCTACTTTATTCCAAGAGCAGTCTACGACTGCCAACCCGTACTTGTCAATGTATTTTCTGTCTGGTGGTGAAACGGTTTTTGTTCCTTTTGGGGAAAGGACCAGTCCTCCAAATCTTCTTGTAGGCTGTAAAGACTTAGCAATTTTCTGTTTTACTAGCTTTTCTGCTGAACACATTTTAGCAAAGCACTGCTTCATATCGAATGAGTACAGAAGTGGCATATGTAGAAATATAAAAAATAATTGAATATAAATATAACTGATATTTATTAAAGATTAGGTGTAATATACAATATTACTTAGTATACATCAGTAGATTTGTATATTATATGATATCTTATATACTAAAATAACAGATATCTATGAATTTCTGTTATAACCGATCTTTAAAAACATTTCAAAATACAAACAATCACAATTGCCATAACAAATTTATTTATCTCGTATAATTCATTCTATTCTATCGGATACTATCCTAATATTAATACTTCTATCGATTTACAGAATTAATTTGTTGGAAATATAGACTATTTGGTGTATAATTAGCTAATAACTCGCAATATTCGTGAATTTCTTGTTAAAATGTATTTGCATACAACTGCCCCACTAGTAATAATCCCAGTAGCAGTAAGTACACACATCCATTCTTTTGAGAAATTAAATATATCTATTAATCTGACTTGATTTTTTGTTGTATCAACGGATTCTATGCTCTCTTCTGTGGTGGTTTGACTAGTTTCACTCTTTTCTTCTACAAATACTTCTTTTAACCAGTTAAATGCATATTTTATCATACCAGCATTAAATATAAGAACCAATGTTGACATAGTGCAAAAAGAAAGGAAAAAGAACATGCTATTAGCAGAGTTTTCTATCCAAATATTTAAAAAGCTAATTGATAAATTTGATATAATCATTGCAGAAAGTATCAGTGCATCGGAAAAGTACAATTTAACCTTAGCTGATTCAACCCAATTAACCAGTATAATTAAGTATAATCCTATGAACATATACCTGATTATATTGAACAGACTAAATAAAATAGAACATGTCACCATAGAAATACCTAATCCTATAACATACGGATCTTTCATTTTTTTAATGCATAAGTATCTTATGGCTGCACTGGCTCCTAACCCGAATAGAATTGGATTTTTCATTTTAAATATAATGTATACTAATAGTTCTCCCATGAGTAATAGAATAATTGAAAGTACTATATCTAATATTCCGGGTTTTACAGTGAATATTTCTTCACATTTAAGCATTTTCTGTTTTATACTGTCTTTGACTTCTATACTAATCTTTTGTAAGCTAAGTATACGATCTATTGTTTCTTTAGGATTGCGTAAAAAATACCAGAATGCATCTTGGGTTTCATCTGAATTTATGTTTTCTTTTTTAGGAATTTCATCTTGTGGTACGCCTGTGGATATGTTGCCTTTTAATGATGATTCATTGAATAATGAACTATTCGAGATAAAATTTAAGGTATTATCCGTTGGAATACTTTCTGAATATGATAAATCAATTAAGTTCTCTTCTTTCACAGTAGGATATACTTTAGCATAATCTGAAGAACTAAATATATTTTGGTCTATGGGCGCTTGCTCTGTCACATTAACTGGATCAAGTGTATCTGGATCTATAATCCAACTGTCCTTATTATCCATTGTATGCTAATAAAATTTTTCTTGTTTGTTTAATAAAATCATTATTTATTGCTTTTCACATATACTGTATAAAGAAAATTATATTATTGCATATTTATTGCGTATTAGGTAATTGTCATTATATGCCATATAACCATGCTAATTGCTTTAAACTATGCATTTTTTTTAATTGAAATCAGTTTATTAATATAAGGTTCGAGGGGCCTCAAGCAGATGGACGCCGAGCGCCACGCTCTCTTCCTACACCTCTAAGCTGTTCCTCGTGCCCCTAGGGCGGCCGTAACAAGTTTAAACTATGCAATAATTTGTGGTCTCTAAATATATCTTGATTTTATTATTGGGGCAACACTAGCTATATATTGTAATAACGTGATTTTTATTAATATAAAAGAATCTAATGAATATTCTCTATTAGAATTACTCAGAGCAGGATTGATTACGCTTTCTTACTATTGCAATTTTTCTTCTTGTGTCTCTGTCAGCCACTGAATAAATCGCATCTAGTAGTGCACTTCCTCCTTTACTCTCATGTATTCCTATAAATTCCTTTGTCATTGTACTGGTAAGCAGAGTAATTACTTCACTCGATATATTAGTGCACCTTAGAAGGGATATAATTATCTCCTGTCCTATTTTGTTAAATAACCAGTATCTCTCATAAAGTGCTACACACTGCATCTGAAGTGCATTCTGATACTTTGTTTTTGCACACATAAGTTTTATAGCTAGCTTATACGACTTTGAGTCAAACCCTCCTGTCTTGTGAAACAGAAGAGTGTGCATAATAGTATCAATTGTAAATAGTCTTTTAATGGCACTCTCTAAAATATCTGTGCATCCCATATCAGATGCTCTTGTTAGAAGAATCTGTACAACATTATTGTTCGTATTAAAACTGTGGATGTCTGGCTTTAGTATCTTGTACACCTTCACTGGGTCGTACACAGATATAAATGTTTGCATGAAATAGTTACCAACCTCATCACGGCATAACTCTAACACAGCTGGTTTAATAACAAGGAATATCTGGTCTAGCTGTGCATCGTCTGATAATTTACAAACCTTTTCATACAAAAATGACGTGTACCCTTTAAGATGATCTACTGTTAAAATGCTAAGTAAATGTTTTACTACTTTACTCTTCTCTTCATCACTCGTGTATGACAAGTACTCAACAAATGTTGCTGTTCTTGTTAAGTCTTCTAGAATATATTCAATTGGCACTTTTTTAATTGAATCAATCAAACCCTCTACATTGTACTTAATACGCAAGAGTACTCTAATTATATGGTTAGTTCCCTTGCTTTTAAATGATTTCATTATGTTCTTCTGTATACCATTGCTAATGCTTACTAGCAGATTTGTGTACGACTCAGTTAGTGTCTTCTGCTGTTCTATTTTTTTTAGTATTGTCTCAAGTACATACGTTATATTCTTATTATGAACATCTACAACACTCACTTTCTCTACTAAATCAGACAATGCATCCACTGATAAATACCGTATAAATAGTTCTAGCTTCTTTGCTTGGCTGTTAATTTGCATTATCTCATTTACGTTATTCCTTATAATCTCAATAACCTTCTCCGACACTTCTTGTTTTTCATTCCATGGCAATCCATCCAGCTCAGTGGTCTGCACTCTTTTAAAATACTCCATGAAAATTCTCGTGTAAAATTTGCTATTTCTACTTTTGGCTAGTGGTACATTACAGATTTCAGCTGCAAAACACAGAATCTACTAACAGTCTCTTATGCATTTGATATTCTAGATGGAACAATCTTTGGATTCTCTTTCTCTAGTCTTATCATATTCTCTGTTTTATAGTCATACGAACAGCGGTGCTCGTCTGAGTATCTGTGTTTGGCACAAAATATTCTTTTGCACTTACACCCAAATGTGTTTGTTATACGTAAACGTGCACTGCAGTATGAGCACTCCCCTGGCTTTACTCCGTACTTAATTATTTCTTGTTTTTTTACATCTTCATCGCTGTGAAGCTTTCTTTTCCGTGACTGAACACTGTTCATGGATAAAAAAACGAATTGTTTGGTTAATTTATGTTTGCATACAAAAATGCAGTGCAGACAATATGGTACGCAATACAAAGAGTATTAGTCATATTCAGTGGAATATACATATTTTTTGCGTATAATACAATATATGCACTACAAATGCTCAGAGAAGTATCTGTTGTGGTGCTTTGTATATTTATTGTATATCAAGCACTAGTTCTTCTAGTAGGGTTTTCATTCTTAAGAATGTCTATATCAAAGAACTGCACAACGCATGAGCTCTTCCCAGAGGCTATTGAGAGAGACGGAGATTCAGATGACAGCAGTCTTTGTATTAACCCCTTTGAAAAGGAGTATATGTTTGCATATAAACATGAAATGAACACATGTGAGAAGTGCAATACATCCCAGCCACTGCGTAGTTATCACTGCGATAAGTGCCACCAGTGCTTACTTCTTATGTATAAACACCTCACATGGTGTGACTTATGCATTGGGTTCACCAATTATAAGTTCTATGTTGTGTTCTTATTTTATCTTATGCTAATGAATCTAATTGGTTTTGGATGCTTTATTCACTCTTTATTGATTAGTTTATCGGAGAAAAAAGAAATTGCTGCAATAACTGTAGCTCTGGCTCTACAAGTATTAGTGATTATTTTTACTGGATATTTCTTAGGTGAGTGCATATACTCAATATGCATTAATCAAACACCCCAGGAGAGAAAACATCCTGTTGAAAATACAAATATATCTTATGATATGGGATACTACCAAAACTGGAAAATAATTATGGGCGAGTCCTGGTATATGTGGTTTATACCAAGCTGGACCACTCAGGGAGATGGACTTAAATTCCAGCACACAAGAAAAGTAGAACCAGAAGTATACGAAGACACTCTTCCAACCTCTCCATTATAATAGCATATCTGATTACATCAACACTTGTAGAAATATTACACAATAAAAAGTACAAATTGCTTTCATCCTAACTTTAGATAATTTCAGAATATTATTGGTTTATGCTATAACTTCTTCTGCTTTAGTATGAAATACACTATAAAATATTTATGTTTGTTTATAGATTATGCTCTTTATTTTAATGGATATTTCCATTCCTGGCAAATTATAATGTCTATTTTCACTAATAAATTCTTACTTCCTATGATTAATAATAGATTCTATCGCACTCTTCTTCTTATGTGAAATATTAAACGTATCTAAATCAGTTTCCTTTAGCATTGATTTGTATGGACTAATATGCTGTGGTAAATTCTGTCCTGGTCGGTAGAAAGAATGAGATTGTAGTTCCTCTAAATTACAGCTGTCATAAATAATCTGTGGGTGTGCATAATTATACTCAGCCCTAAAGTTCTCTGGTATCTCACTGCACAGATACAAAGTACATCCTTCTGGTGAAGTAAGAATCTCTCCCCCTCCTGATATAATAAGCATAGTAAGCGAATGTTCTAGACTATTTGTACTCTTACATAAGTATACCTTCTCTTTGTTAAATATACACCGGTGCTTTGGTGGTACTCTACTCAACATTTCCTTTGACATAGAGCTAAACATCTCATATAAATTAATGGCACCAAATGACCCAGAGTCTCTTTCTTGTACAAACTCCTCTCTTGCGCATTCCTCATCCTTTAATGACCTTCCATCTGTAATCTCTTTTTCTTTTTTCTTTGTAAACTCATTTACCACATATTCATTATTCTCTAATAAATTTTCATTCTGAATTTTCTCTTCAACAGGTACATATTCCATTATGTCTGTATATGCCCTTCGTATATTTCTAATATATTCGATGAAATACTCCTCATTCAATGACTTAAATAACTTAAAGTTGACCTTCTCTAATAAATACGCATTAAACTCTGCTGTCTGCACAATCACATTATAATTTATACCAAGCGAGTCTTCCATATCATTAAGTGGATATGTCTCTCTCCAAAATACTTCATTCCCATCAATTTCTATACTGTAGTAAACACCTTCCTTTCCTATAAACACCTTAGGATTTGTCTTAACTATCATCATGTACATGTAAAACATAGACAACTCTCTGTATATCTTTGTTATAACATTTGATTCAAACCTTATACACAATTTGTCAATTGATTTATCTCTTATTATTCTTTCTGTAACTATAAGATTGGTCAGTGCCTCGCCTAAATCTTCATAAATCTCATCAAAGGATGGATACTTACTCAATAGTATTCTGTTGTAATCTATTCTTTCATCCATTAAATAATTTAATTTATGCTCCCTTCCCGTGCTTTTGTAATTGTTTCTTCTTTTCGCATTTTCTTTTTTTAGCTTTGCCTTCTGGTACGGTTCTGACTCTCTTATTCTGTGAATGTCTGCTATTGCATACTGGATTTTTGTGCTTTTGTTAGTAAGCTCGTTCTTTGATGCAACCAAGGGGTGTGTATCAGTTAGTACACAGAACCTGTCAAATTCCTCTTCTTTTAAATTTAAGCAAATAAGTGCTTCATTTCTAGTCACATACGTTCTTCTCTTAATTATATTTGTGTACCACCGGCCCATTATAAATTTTGCAAGAATTTTCATATTTTCATATATATACTATACCTATGCATGTTCTTAATTATATAAGCAAATCCCAAGTTTATTCTTTTTATTGTGGTGTTTTCTGGCCATTCTCTGCTATTTCTGTTATAAATTCATTTATCATTAATTATTTGTATTCTATATTATTTGTGTCTTTTTCTTTTTGAAGACATGAGGAAGATTTCTTACTTCTACGATCAAGAGATTGGAAATTACAAATACGCACCAGGTCATCCTATGAAACCTCATAGAATCCGTCTTACACACTCTCTTATAATGAACTACTCTGTGTTCAAGAGACTGAATGTTTATTCACCTGTTGCTGCATCATTTGAAGATCTGACAAGATTCCACTCAGATGACTACATTGAATTCCTGCAGACGATTAGGAAAGAGAATGCAGATGCTAAGGAGAAGGAGCTCTCAAAGTACAATATGATAGAAGATTGTCCTGTTTTCGAGGGGGTGTATGAATACTGCCAGAAGAGTGCAGGGGGTTCAATACAGGGTGCAGCCCACATAAATGAAGGGGTTTCAGATGTTTCCATTAATTGGTCTGGTGGGCTACACCATGCAAAGAGAAGGGAAGCTTCTGGGTTTTGTTATGTGAATGACATTGTTTTAGGGATTTTAGAGCTACTTCGGTATAATGAAAGGGTTATGTACATTGACATAGATGTACACCACGGAGATGGCGTAGAAGAAGCATTCTATTGCAGTGACCGAGTTATGACGATTTCCTTTCACATGCATGGAGAATTCTTCCCTGGTACTGGTGCAGTAACAGATGTTGGAATTGAGAAGGGACGTGGGTACAGCATAAACATTCCATTGAATTCTGGAATTGATGACAACACATACCTTTCCATATTTAAACCAGTGGTGGGTGCAGCAGTTGAAAAGTTCAGACCAAATGTTATAGTCTTGCAGTGCGGTGCTGATTCTCTGGCTGGTGACCGATTAGGGTGTTTTAATTTAACACACAAAGGCCACGGTGGCTGTGTCGAGTTTGTAAAGTCATTGAACATTCCAATTCTTGTTCTTGGTGGTGGAGGGTACACTATTTCAAACGTATCAAGGGCTTGGGCATATGAAACAGCCATACTAGCAGATGTGGATGTAGCAACAGAGCTGCCATATACAGAGTATTTTGACCACTACCACCCCAATTACACTTTAGAAATACTCCCCATGGCTATGGATAACCAGAACACAAAGCAGTATATAGAAAAAATATACGAAGAGGTTCTGGAAAACATTAAAGGAATTGAAGGCCGCCCTTCTGTACAAAACCTGCAAACAATGAAATCTCTCATGACGGAGACCGCTGATGAAACAAATGAAGAGATGTGGAGTAGGCTAAGAGAGCGTAGAATTTTCAAAGAAAAGGACGTAGATGAGTCAGAGCACTTTATAGAGTACTCTTTTGAAGATGAAACGATCCGCTCATCTTAGTCTTGTTTAAATATAAGTCATTCCAAATTTATTTTTTGTTATTTTCGGATAATCCGATTTTTATTTAAAACTGTTTTTTAATTCACACCAAAAGAATCCCCAAATCATTCACTAAATCCTCTGATGCAGAAATATTTCCAATAAGAAACTCTCCGGGCGAAAGTGTCAATATTTCTCCATCAATTGAAATATCCTGCAAATTATCTAGTACATAGACTCCATGTATTTCTGGCGAGTCTTCTTTATTTCTGTGTCTCTCAGGAATATCCTCTAACTCCACGTATGTACCGACCTCTTTGTTTAAGTTAATATATGCCCTGTAATACTCTTTTTCATGTGGCGATAGAATTGACTCGTCCTTTATATAAAAGTTGTTTCGTATTTTCTCCAACCGAATTAAAAGATACTCCGATAAGAGCCATTCAATTCTCTCTATTTCTATTTTGTAAATATGTTCTTTTATTCTATTTCTTTGTATTTCTTTTCTTTGCCGGTCTTTCTGCCGTTGTAGCAAGAATTTTACTCTTTCTACAATATCCGCATCATATGGGAGCAGTCTCTGAAATTCTCTTTCATTCAAATACCGCATTGACAAATATTCTACCACAGAGAGTCTTTCCATTTCTAAAAAAGTTCTATTAATTTTAATTTCGGGCTATTTATATTCTGGCTTAGGATTTATTATTCTAATTACTTGTGTAGCGCAATAAATCAACAGATTCTATATTGTAACTAAAGAGATGTACCTGCAATATCATATAACGGGTTGATTGGTCTCTTACAGAGAGGACAGACATCGTCTATTCCAAACCATTCATCAATACATGTCATGTGGAAATGGTGCTTACACGGCAGTTTTCTAATTTGTTCTTTTTCCGCGTATGGTGCTAAGCATATTGTACACTGTGCATCTTCTTCTTTTATCTTTCCTCCGAGTGTGTACTCAATCACGGGCAGTGTTGGCCGTACATAATTCAGCAGTAAAAGAATCAGAATAACTGAGAATATTGGTGCTAATACAATAGCAATACCGTAAAACACCCAGATTCTAGTGAGGTTGTACAGAATAGGAATTTCATCTTTTGAAGAATGGTACTGCTGCAACCATTTAAACCCAATAAAGTACAGGAAAAGTGTTAAAATATCTAATAGGTTATTGAACAGAGTGGATTCGGCACTTTGTGTGAATTCCAAAGGTTCTTGGTTGAAAATATACCCCCAGTGTCTTATTGCAAATGACACAGTGTGCGCGGCTACTAATGCAGTGTATACAACAATAAATAGCTTAAAAGGTGTTTGTGTTTCTGTATTTCGTGTAATAATAAGTGCTGCTGCATTTATTCCTATTTGCAGTATTTTAAATGCTATCGATAGAATAGAAAGAACTCTAACAAAGGATGTCTGTGTCACCCCGTCAATTAATTGCCGTATTCTGTACGCTCTAAAGTCAGGCGTTGCCAATGGACTGTCAATGACAAGTACTCTAGGCGGCACATTATTATTTTCTGTCATAGGGTCTTGCATTCTTTTGAATGTATGAATTCGTTTCAAATATCCCCTTTCTATAGACTAATTCAAGGACCAATTATAAAATGATAAAGACCCACCCATTCACTTGCACTCTTTTTATTAGAAGACCAATAAGCATTCAATGCGATCTGATAGTATCTTATTACAGAAGTCTAGATAATCTTAGATGCATTCCCAGCATAATACAGTATATCTATGCATATGCAAAGTATAATACACAGTGTATATAAAGAATAGCTTAGAATGCTCACAGTATACTATGACTTAGTACCCCCATATACTAATACAAACAAATACAATATAATTCTGTCTAGTGTATCTTATAAACCAGCACACTATGGGAATAAACTAACACATTGTATGGATAATCCAATACTGCCTGCAATGCCCATATATTGTCTTCTATATACTTATGTATATCCCATTCTGTATTTTATTTTTTTAAATATAAAGTGTTTATTTTATATTTATCCTTAAGTACATATTTTAAATACCATTAGTTCTTATAGTTATATACGTATAACAATATATTTCTGGATATATTTAGGAAATATAATAGAAGTATAAGGTAGAGTATTTCTATGTCCATGCATATATAAATATATACACAACACAGATTTACTATAAATACTGTTATAGTACGATATACACTATTCATAACATATAACCCAGAATTCAGTGACACTAACATATTACAGCCACTATAAGTACATAAGAAACGGCATATAAACTATAAGATATACGTGCTTGGCATCATTAGAATTTCGGATTAGGGCTCCCTCATACTTTAATCAATAAACTGCTATATATTTTAAGACTTGAAAAGTACAGTAAAACTCTATAAATACTTAAGAATAGTAAAGAGTACGACTATTAAGCTAGTAAATATATAATTATGTTTTTATTGGATTTTAAAATAAATTAGGTTAAATAGCTCTTAAGTTAGAATAATAAAAACTTATTCATAATTTCTTTTGCTTCAGTAGGACATAGTATAAATATATTAAGAATAATTATATAAATAATTACAGTTATTACTGCAATAATTTTGAATGTTGTAGTGTTCCAGAAATTTACAACTTCTTGTTCATTAGGTTTAAGTTCATTCTTTCTTTCTGGTACTAGTTCATCAAGGGATTTGTCCATGATAGTACTTGCTGTAGTATGTTTGGCAGCTTCTTCTGATTTTTCAGGTTCATTGCGTACTGGTATAATTTCACTAGTACCATCTATCTTACTATTTTCTGGCACAAATTCATCAGAAGATTTTTTACTTTTTTCTTCTACGTCTTTTATTTCTGTATTTATACCAGGCAATTTTATGGAATTAGTAATTAAATTATCAGGATTTATAGAGCTTAAATTGGTTTGAGTTTCATTATTTTCAAATTGTCCACTGTTAGAATTACAACTTTCGTTTTTAGACTCTATTTGTGATTCTTTAATTTCATTATTCTTAACACTGGCTGTATTTTGTGGGTTAGTTAACAATTGTTCAGTTTCATTCATATAGTTATCTGTATAATCTTTAGTTTTCGGGTTATGTAGATTCTTATTTGTAAATATATTAAATAATGCTGTATGCAAACTATTATAAAGTATGGGTTTTATACAATCATCATCATTATTTAAAGTCGTTAAAAACTCGTCGCCACTTATAGGATTTGCTCTTTGAAATAATTGTAATGTTTCAATATCATGCCTACTTATACCCAAGCCATCAGCACTTAATTGTTTTATTTGATTCTCATCTGTTATATTTATAACGTTACAGTGTTTCATTACTATATGTAATGCAGTTTGTGCTCTACAACATAATTTGGACTTTTCAAACACAGCAAGTATTGTATTTGCCTCTTTTTTTGTTATTTTATCATCTAATTCCGGTATGCCTTCTTTCTCACACAGTGTATTAATAAAAGAATTAAATATTCTCTGTCTAATTTTATAACCAGCTGCCATAATTATAGGATTGTTTTTTATACAATTATAAAATCCTTTTGCTATAGAAAACCCTTTTAATTGGTTTGCTGTTTTTATAACAGTGTTTATAATCATGCCAGCAGATTTTATAGACTCATTGGCTTCAGATATAATAATGTCTTTATAATTACTAATAGGCTTATCCATAACTCTATCAAATAACTTTATATAAAATATATTATATGCCAGGTTTACCAGTTCTTCTGGTATTTCTGTAAATATTCTTCTTTCTCTGTTAATATCTGCCAGTATGTTAAATAATTTATCTGTTTCATTCAGTCCAACTTGTCCTTCTTTATCTATGAATTCTTTCTCTATTTTATCTCTTAGAACTTGTTCATTAATATAGTTAGTCATAAAAATACTCAAAATTGAATATTTAAATACTACCACTAATAATATATGTATGAACATCAATTTTGACAATAATATGTTTGACATAGTTAGAAATATCAACAATTGAGAACTGCATAATAATGCAGTGATAATATTATTCGAATGTACATTCATAAATACTATCTACCAGTACATTTAATCATATACCAACTTTAGTAATTTTGCTTAGTAGTATAATTAAAGAATACCAACTGCTTTCTAACTATTTAATAAGCAAATGTCATTCATATAAATAAAATAGAAACCAATATAATTTCAAGAGAATATTTTAATATTAACAAATAATGACAGAATTATACAATACAATATGATAATATACAGTTCTATTTACATTGTATTATATTAATCTATGTGGATGTATATTCTTTACTATAATATACTATTATCCTTTACATAAACTGAATATTTATTAATTAGTGAATAATATTGATTTTATAAGTATTTCATACTGTGTATATAAATAACACACAGAGAATATTTCATTTTTCTATTTTGTAAGACATAAATTATTTAAATTTTTAATGTTTTTATTCTTCCTGTTAACAAAATAAATATAAAAAATAATTAACGGATTTTAATTAAGACGAAAATGTGTAAATAACAGTTTAATTTAAGCTAAAACGGCCAGATTTGGATTTAACTGCGGCTATTAAAAAGTATATATAAGAGCATTATGGAGTAATTTATAATATAAAGTTAGTATGTTATATTCTATAACTAAACAAATTAAAGAAGTGACATATACTGTACTTTTACTAGGAATGATCTGTACTAATAGGTCAATAATCATTGTATTCCGTATATAATTAACTATTTCTTTCTGTATTTCTAAATTATGGGAGCTATTCATTATTTGAGGATTATTAAATTCCTCACTTCTATCAGATCTCTGTTCTTCTGCTGAAGAGTGCTTGAGTGGCCTAGTTTCACACTCAGAACTGCTTAAGCTTTCTTGAAGTTCTTGTTCTGCAGAAAACTTCTTCCTGTTTATACTAGTTGAATTATTAGAAAAACTCATTAAGATACTCTAATATTTATTTAATCCTTGTTCTTATACCATTGAATAAATTAATTTAAATTATTCATTTAAGAGAATAAGTACATTAAGTTATTCTATTTCCTAATTTAAACTATCTTATGATTAAGTCTAATACATCTATTATGTGTATATTCGTATTAATTCAATAACTGATATACAATTCCTATTATACTAAACTTAGTATAGCAGTATGTGAATTATTTGAATATCTACGTATACATGACAATATAAATTAACTCATAATTATTTACTGACACATCATGTCAACATAAATTAAATTCATTATACAGTATATACGCATTCAAATTTCAATAATAAAGTGTCTTAATGGCTTTTTCTAATAATTTGACTGTTATAATGTATATAAAAGAGTTATAATTAAGTATTTTATTTTCTGGTTATATAATTAATCATATATTCTTTACTATTTATCACTAGTTTATTATATAATGGCTGTAATAATTGAATTTCATTGACTGTTAGTTAATTATATATTATATTTTTATTTTCTTTTATAATCATTTTTAAATGGCGCATAGTTCTTTATTGAATAATGCATTTTAAGGAATTTATCATCTGCCAATAAAATTTCTTTAGTAGATAATCCAATATTAACTGCCGGCATTTCTACATATTCAAAATCTCCTTGTTTCTTTAGTGTTGCATATTCTTTTCCTATTTCTCTTATTTCTGACAGAATCTTTTTAATTTCACTTATTGATGTTCTATCCTGTTGTAATTCTGCATTCTCTGCTAATTCTTCTAATTGTTTAAGTTCCTGTGCTTCTGTTTCATATCCTTTTATTTTTGGTCTTTCTTCTTCTTCTTTATTAAAGTATTCTTCACCAAACAGACTTTCTAATGTCTTATCAAACTCTTTTCTGTCATAAACTTCATCTAATTTAATTTTTGATAATTGTCTCTTACTTAGCCCAGATACACTTCTTAAAATAGAAATCCTGTCCATGAATTGTTGTTTTTTAAGATTCTTCAATCTTTTTATCTCTTCTTGTTTTATTTTTTCTTCTTCTCTGTTTCTAAGTTTCTTCTTTAATTCTTTTCTTTTCCTTTTTTGGACAGGTTTCTTAACAGTTGCGAATTTTCCTTGTGTTGTTGGAATGGTTTCTTTATCAAATTCTTCAATTAATTCTAATTCTTCACTGTCTTCTTCTAAAAATAATAATTCTTCTTCTTTGTTTGTTTCATTCTCTTTCTGCCAGCCTCCTTTTAAAACATATTCTGTCAGGAAATTTTCTGGATCTTCTTCTTTTACTTCTTCTTCTTTTTTTTTCTGGAATAGTTCATCTGTTGTGTTTATCTCTTCCATTGCAGATATAAATGCTTTTATGTTCTCTTTTTGTTCTTCATTATATTCTGTTTTTCTCTTTATTCTTTCTTGTTTTCTGTCTCTTACTTGTTTCTCTTCTGAAGCATCTTCAGAACATGAGTCTTCTTCTTTTATTGGGAAGAGTTCTTCTGTTGTTTCTTCTGGTGTCTTATTCATTATATCCAATGTTTTCTCTCTGTAGTAATCCTTTAATCTATATGATGACTCCTTTTGTTTATCTGCTGGTTTCTCTGTTGTTTCCTTCTTGTGTGCTTGTTTTATCTCTTCAAATATCTTTTTATTCCCATCATAAATCTCTGGATCTTTCTTTTTTATCTTCTCTATGATTTCTTGTATTGCAATGTTCTCTTCTTGGCTTTCTTCATATTCCACCTCCTCTTCTGTTTCTGTGTATGATGCAAGGTCTTCTTCATATTTTGCTTCTAGTTCCTTTATTTCCTCTGCTCGTTTTTTTGCTTCGTACTTCTTTTGTTGTTTTGGGTCTATGTTAAATGGGTTTTCGCTGTTTTCCATTTTTTTGTGTGAGCTGAAAATTTTTATTATATTCAACTGTTTACCAGAGAAATACAATAAAATGTACACATTGTGTAATAAATAATAGCACAACATAATACTATTACTTATTACACTATTACCAATATATTACATTACTTATTACACATTATACATTACTTATTACACTATGTATATTATATATTACTTATTACACATTATACATTATATTATACTACTTATTACTCTATTACCAATATATTATATCAACAGTACCTATATTAATAGTACACTACTTATTACACTATTACCAACATATTACATTACTTATTACACATTATACACTATATATTACTTATTACTCTATTACTATTATATTCTATTACATATTACACTATTATTATTATATTAATAGTACACTACTTATTACTCTATTACCAATATATCATACTTATAGTGCATTACTTATTACATATTGTACACTATATATTACTTATTACACTATTACTATTATATATTAATTTATACTAATTTTTTATAATTTTTTATTAATAAATTATCTGTTATTTCAGGTATTTTTTGTTATTTTTAATTATATCGCTATAAGAACTGATAAAATAACAGAAAAAAAGAATAATCCAATAAATAACGAATCAAACCTGTTTTTTAAATCACAAATAGATTTCTCCTTGC
Source organism: Nematocida ironsii (assembly GCA_001642415.1). NCBI lineage: Eukaryota > Fungi > Microsporidia > Nematocida > Nematocida ironsii. The sequence goes on from LTDK01000174.1 coordinate 366,918, forward strand.
TTGTACATGAAGATACTTCAGTAGAATGACCAGTAGATAACTCAGATAATCTTTCCCTCCTTCTTCTGTTAATATTCGGTGATGTATCCGTTAGTAACACATTTATCTCTGATAATTTCTTAAATACATCTGTCCAATTATTATCCCTCACTTTCTTATCCTGTGATTTTATGGAATTTAACGTACTTTTGATTTTACTTGCTGTATTATATACAGAATCTTCATTTACTAAATTTCCGTTAGGATTATTACTAATAAAATTTTTAAAATCAGATTTTATCTGAAATAATCTATCTATTTGATTTAAAATATTTTCTATATCTTCTGTTGTATTTGTACTTATAACAGTATTAATCTGTTTTTGTAATCTATTAGTAGATCTATTAATAGAATCACGCAGTATCATATCTGGTGTATCTAATAAATTACTGATTGGGGTTACTGCCGTATGAATTGGTTGGTGTAAATCGCATTTTAATCCATTTTCACATAAATATGAAAAAATAACGGAATTTGTAAGTGCTACAAACCCTAAAATCAAGCTAAATATTAATGATCCACACATTGTACAGTATAATCCCATGTATATCCATTTTTTATCAAATACAATTGCTAGGAGTGTACCCATTACTAATAATACTTGTATAAAAATAAGAATTTCTGTTATAATTAATGTATACGTTACAGATATAAAGAATGGACTATTAGAATCTTTTGATTTATCAAAATTTTCATTAATTAAAAATTCTGTTGGTATTTTTATATTACTTTTTACCATATCATGAATATTATTTGTAATTTCATCACTTAAATCTTCTTGTATAATATTATTCTTTAGTGTCATTAAAGGTGGTTTATAAGTCTTCTTCTCTTCAACAATAATTGTACTGGTTTTTTTCACTTTTGGTAAATTCTTTTTTTTATAAAAATTTTTATAAAACGGTTTTTTTTCATTATTTTTTATACTCACACAAACAGAATCATCAAATATTTTAATTCTTGTTATATTTGAAATATCTCCTGAAAATACTTTATCATACTTATCTATTAATGATATAATAGAATCTTCTATAGAATTAAAATTAACCCCAATTGTTTCAAGTTCTTCCCTAATAAAATACGTTAATTTGTTAAATTCTTTAAAATTTTTCATTAATTCAACTGTTTTTACCTTATATTCTACTTTACTCATATCTAATTGTCTTTCTATATCTGAATATTCCTTATTTATACTATTAATATACTGTAAGTTACTTTTTACTTCTTTAAATTCCTTATCCTTTAATAATATACAGTTATTACACTTATTATTATTATTATATATACAGTACTCTGTTGTAATTAGTCTATCACCTGTTGTATTACCATTAATTAGTCTATCACCTGTTGTAATTAGTCTATTATTTAGTATATTATTATTGATTAGTCTGTTATGCTTGTTATTAATATTCTGTTGTAATAACTTTATATACGTATTTGATACTTTCTCACCATATTTTAAATCATCTTCTGATTTCTCTAATTTTCTGTTAAATTTGCAAATATTTTCATTTTCTAACGTATTATTAATTAAATAGTACGAATATGGCATGGATATTTCTATATTTGTATATGAATTATCTAAATATATTTCTATTTTTCTCATATTCTCTACTGTATCTAATAAGAATATGGATATAACCATAAATATAAATATACATAAAGTATCTTTCTGTGTAAATCTTCTTTTTTTAACAATAATATAAAAAATTGAAGAAATTGTAATAAAAACAGTAAAAATAACAAAAATAATCATTCTAATAGAGGATAAAGCAGTCATTAGGAGAGTATTCCATATGGAATAATCCCATGTACTTATATTATGCATAATAGCATATTTAAGTAAAGTATTCCTTATTGTACTACCGAATGATTTATATTCCATTTTATAACAATAAGGAATTTAGTTATATTTGAAAGAATGTTTCATATTAAAATATACTAAACAATTGATTATAAATTATGAAACATACTACACTATATGTAAAAAATAACATAATATAATACACTATACATAATAAGTAATATATAATACACAATATATAATAAGTAATATATAATACACTATACATAATAAGTAATATATAATACACTATACATAATAAGTAATATATAATACACTATATGTAATAAGTAATAGTATATAATACAGTATATGTAATAAGTAATATATAATACACTATATGTAATAAGTAATATATAATACACTATATGTAATAAGTAAAGGCATAATAAATGAAATACACTAATATTATATACTATTACTTATTACACATATTCTATTACTTATTACACATATACCATTATATACTATTACTTATTACACATATACCATTATATTCTATTACTTATTACACATATTCTATTACTTATTACACTATATGTTATAATTATTATTTATTATACAGTGTAGTATAAATATTTTTATTTTTACTTTTATTAATGCATGAGGAGTACGCCCTATTTAAAATTCTAGTGGTAGGCAGCAGTGGTGTAGGTAAAACATGTATATTATTAAGGTATACAGACAGTATTTATAAAGAAACTTACGGTACAACAATTGGGGTTGATTTTAAAATGAAAAATATTGTAATCAATGATAAAGCAGTAAAATTACAACTATGGGATACTGCAGGACAAGAAAGATTCAGAACAATCACATCCAGTTATTACAGAAATGCCAATGGAATATTATTAGTATTTGATATCTCAGATGAAGACAGTTTTAATGATTTAAAAGGATGGATATCTGAGATAAGCAATAATATCAATAATAACATAATAATATTCATATTAGCCAATAAGATAGATACAAACACAGTTAAAGTATCTGATGAAGATATCTCTAATTTCATAAATAAGTATAAAACAGATAATATCAATATAATAGGATATAATAAAGTATCAGCAAAAACAGGAGAAGGGATTGATTCATCATTTAAAACAATTGCTGAGAGTATAATGATAAACATACCAGATAATAAAATCAAGCAAAGGGTTAATATAGAAAGTGATGATAATATCAATGGATGGTGTTGTATTAATTAATAAATATAATATACAATAGACTAACTTATTACAGTGTATAATAAGTATAATGGGATAGACTAATAAGATAAGTTATATACATATAGGACTAATATACTAGGATATAGACTAATTATACATATAGACTAATATACTGTATACGTATGGGATAGACATATATAATAGGATAGGCGTATAATAAGTATATATAATGGGATAGACTAGTTATATATGGATAATATACTGTATATACATAGACTAATTATATACTGTATACGTATAGACTAATATACTAGTTATATACATATAGAGTATTACTTCTATCACAGTATACATATCCTATCACTGTATACATACTATTACTCCTATCACTGTATACTCCTATTACTCCTATTATTACTGTATACTCCTATTTTTATTGACAGGCTGTCACTAGGAGTAAATAATATAATAATAGACCAATATAATAATACTATTATATTAATAGACTAATATTACTGTATAATAGACCACTCCTGTATATTAATAGACTAATAGACCAATTATTATTACTTCTGTATATTAATAGACTAATATAGTATTATTACTGTATACTCCTGTGATGTATGATATAATAAAGATAATAAATATAAATATAATGAATGTGATACTTTTTACTAATTCTGGTTAAGGTCTGTATCTGCCTCTGATTTTCATAGCTAATTGTATGTCCCTGGGCATTACTGTAACCCTTCTGCCATGGATAGCACAATCATTAGCATCTTCAAATAATCCAATTATAAATGCTTCTGTTGCTTCTTGTAGTGATGCAAGTGCACTCCCTTGGAATCTTGAATCTGATTTGAATTCTTGACATATCCCTCTTACCATTCTCTGGAAGGGTTGCTTCCTTATAAGAAGTTCTGTTGACTTCTGGTACCTTCGGATTTCTTTAAGTGCAACAGTGCCTGCTCTGTACCTGTGCGGTCTCTTTATACTCCCTCCCACTGCTGGTGTTGTACTTTTCTTGGCTGCTTTAGTTGCTAATTGTTTTCTTGGAGCTTTTCCTCCTGTGCTCTTCCTTGCTGTCTGCTTTGTTCTTGCCATTTTACAGGGGTTGTTTTAGAAGAATCATAAATAAAAAATAAGAATATTTCAATTCTAGAACAAATAAAAGACTAAAATTTAAAATTAAGAATATTTATATATAAATATAAATTATCTTAGAATATTTATAAATTAATTTTTAGGTATTGTGTAATAAGTAATATATATTACACATAGTATAATAAGTAAAAAATAAAATATAAAATATAAAACAATGTATAATAAGATAATAGGATAATAAGTAATAGGATATAGTAGTATATGGATAATAGAGTAATAGGATATAATAATAGAGTAATAGGGATAGAATATAATAATAGAGTAATAGGGATAGAATATAATAATAGAGTAATAGAGTAATAGGGATAGAGTAATAGAGTAATAGGATATAGTAGTATATGGATAATAGGATAATAGTATAATAGGGATAGAGTAATAGAGTAATA